>JAAGEH010000393.1:56033751-56228608 GCA_011751065.1 Lasiurus cinereus
ACACACACACACACACACACTGAGTGGCCAGATTATTATGTATTCAGAGATCATAATAATCTGGCCATTCAGTGTATAGTAGTGGTTTCTCCTGTAATTATAGAAGAAACAGAGAAAATCTAAACTACAGAGTAAAACATTATTATAGCAATAAAACATGTAAGGGAGTTATCTTTCAAATGATATGAGGTGAAACTGTTTCCACATTCCATTAAGGAGCTGAAAGGCAAAAAACATTAAGGAATTTTGAGTCCCAATTGTGATTTTCCCAATGTAAGCCTAACTTCCATGTTCTAATTAAGAGTCTCTGAGTAAATTTTTACTGTCTTGTGAAATAACACTTCTTACTGATCTTTGAAGCAAATGTTACAAGATAACAGATACAAAACTGCTATAGAAAGACAGTACATTTTGTCATGATATCACATTCTATTCCTTGAACATGTTCCTGAGAGAACGCTAGGGTGTCTTTTATTTACTGGAATTTTCTACCGTGCCGGGATGTATGTGTGAGAAGTGAAAATCTCGAGGCCTGCACTATCATGACTCCAAGTCCCACATCATGCTTCCAGAAACTAATTCCCAAAGCCCGCTTGTATATTGTGAATGTGCATCCACCACAAGGGTTGACAATAATTGAAAAATAGCAAGAAACTAATACAAAACTTTAATTTGGTAACTCCCTGGAAGGCTTCAGTGTACCTAATTTTGTAAATATAAATTCCTTATTTTAAAGTAAGCAAATCACTGACTTTAAGTTTTAAAACTACTTTGGCTAAAACCAGTGGTTTTGTTAATTTAAAACAGGAGAATGTATTTTCTTGCAAATTTTAAAATTTAATTTTATCCTTTTTTTGCATTAATTTTACTTTATTAAATGTGTTTTAAGCAGATAAAATATCACCATTAAAATGTATATTAATATCCTATCTAATAAAAGAGTAATATGCAAATTAACTAGCACTCCACTACAGTCACAAGCCATTCCACCAGCCAAGCAGGGGAGAATATGCAAATCAACAGAATCAAGATATCTGTGTCCATGAAGCAAGCAGAAGGCTTGGGTTTTCCCAGCAACAGAGGAAGCAAACCTTTCCACATACACTGGTGAGCCCAGGCTTCCACTCAAGGCTACAAAGTTTCAATTATAGAAGATAAATAAATCTCAACAAAAAAGGCAGAAGCCATGGAGCAAGCAAGAGGCCTAGCTCTGCTCAAGGCTACAAAGTTTTAATTATAGAAGATAAATAAATTCCAGATCCCAGGGCCTCAGCTTGGGTCATTGGGGGCATGGCTGGCCTGAAAACCACCACAGGCCCCACGCCCAGGCGACCCCACACCCCAAGGGAACCCCCACCCTGATCCAGGACACCCTTCAGGACAAACCAACTGGCCCCCACCTGTGCACCAGGCCTCTATCCTATCTAATAAAAGAGTAATACGCAAATTGACCATCACTCCAACACACAAGATCGCTGCCCCTATGTGGTCAAAGATCCTGCTCCCATGTGGGCACAAGATGGCCACCACAAGATGGTCAGCACGGGAGGGCAGTTGGTAGGGACCAGGCCTGCAGAGGAGGGAAATTGGGAGCAACCAGGCCTGCAAGGAAAAGCAGCCGGGAGGACCCAGGTCTGCAGGGGAAGGCAGTTGGGGTGACCAGGCTGGCAGGGGAGGACAGTTAGGGGCAATTAGGCTGGGAGGGGAGCAGTTAAGAATCAATCAGGCTATCAGGGGAGTCATTAGGGGGTGATCAGGCTGACAGGCAGAAGCAATTTGGGGCAATTAGGAAGGCAGGCAGGCGAACAGTTGAGAGCCAGCTGTCCTAGATTGTGAGAGGGATGTCCGACTGCCCGTTCAGGCCTGGGATCCCATATTGGAGAGGGTGCAGGCTAGGCTGAGGGACACCCCCACCCCCACCCCATGCAGGAATTTTATGCACTGGGCCTCTAGTATCTATATATACACATACATAGATATGTACACACATATCCCATTACAAATCAATCTAATAATGGCCCCATGTTTGTTTTTAGCTTAACTCTACCCCCAGTTTAGCTTAATTCCACTAAGGCTGTAGTCAGAAAACTGTGGCTCGTGAACCATATGTGGCCCTTTGGCCCATTGACTGTGGCTCTTCCACAAAATACTATGGCCTGGGTAAGTCTATTTTGAAGAAGTGGTGTTAGAATAAGTTTAAGTTTAAAAAATTTGGCTCTCAAAAGAAATTTCAATTGTTGTACTATTGATATTTGGCTATGTTGACTAATGAATTTGCAGACCACTGCACTAAGGCAAATAAGGTAAAATAAGGTGTAATATTTTACGTTGAACACAAATATTTTTTTTGGAAACTGATGGTAAAAGGGTAAACTGAGATCTGTATATCCTACTCATTTACTTTCTTTCTTTACATTCTTACGTAAACAGCTAAAGGCCCATTGTACAAAATCATGTAAAGGTAGGCCTTCCTTCCCCCAGCTTCTGGCACCAGCTTCCTTCTGGCACCTGGGACCCAGCCTTCCTTTGCAGCCCCAGCTTCATCCAGAAGGACATCTATTCTAATTAGCATATTACATTTTTATTATTATAGTAGTCTTCTCCCAAGACCACTATTCCTTTTTAAGCCTTTTTATTATTCTTGTCAGTGGGTAAACTAATTTACTGGCTTGCTGCCTAAGTTCCACTACTGATAAATGTATCTTGTCACTGGCTTAACATTGAACAGGTTTTGTTTGTTTGTTAAAATGTATTTAATTTTGATTTTGAACACTGAGTTCCCTTGTATCTATTTACAGGGAATTGGGGTGGCTGGAAATTTTCTAATACAGTATTTAGAACTTCCATAGCTTTAGAACACTTCTAAAGACTAATGAAAAATAAGTGTGTTTTGTTTTAAGGGAAGCTTATTATTTTGTTTTGTTTTCCCTATTTGAAACATAGGAAAGGGGGACCTGAACAATATTTAGCTTATCTGATATCAGTTTTACTTGATATCAATTTGTCATATTTTCTAATCACATACTTTAATTTGTAACATTCTATAATCTTCCAGAATAGAATCATATTAGAAATTAAAAGCCTTTTATGATGTTAATATAGCTGTTTACCAATGCATATGCTGAAATGAAATTTTTATTTTCTAACTGAGGAAGAACTCCATCATAGTGGGAAAATCACCTTACTAGACCAATACCACACCTCCGATTTCTCAGTATTGTGGAGATGGCATGAGGGTGTAATCTGTCTTGCTAATGAATTAACCTAACCCAGGAGAATATTTGTATGAATATAGCAGTTTGAGATATTTTGTATAGCAAAAAAAGTAAACTGAGTTAAGGATATTCAGTTGTGATCTCCAAAGGCCCTTCATTAAATGCAGTATGGTTTTAAGACCCTTGCCTAGAAAACACCTGAAACTTAATTGACCAAGTATATTTCTTATATTCAAATTGATAGATATTGCAGATGTGAATCATGAAATTAATCATTGAAAGTTATTTAAAAATAGAGGTAATGGGAATAAGACAGTCTAGCTATTCTGCCTAAATCACAGTATTCTTTTATATTATTAATGTTAGATTTTCTCCATTTGCCTTCTCATATAATTTTATTAGCTCAAACTTGTTGAATATAGAATAGTTCTGGTGTTTTCAATCCTGATAATTTTTTAAAAGCATTAATCCTATATAATAAAAGGCTAATATGCAAATTGTCCCCAAAGGAGTTCAACCTACTGGGAGTTTGGCAGCTTGTTATGATATACACAGTTGGAACAAAGAAAGGCCCAATAGGCCGGGGTCCCCAGCAAGGCCTATGGATCCTACCCATGCATGAATTTTGTGTTCTGGGCCTCTAGTATTATATAAGTAAAGACTTTGTATACATCCAATATTAAAAGGTAAAACAACATGAATAATATTTATTTATATCGTTGAAATCTTTCATAAGTTTTCCCTGATATTTTAAATGTTTTTAAATGCCTTTTACTCCTTAATTTATACTTTTATTGCCATCCAAGGAAATATATGTGTATAAAAAACCATATCATTATTTCTACATAATTTTCTATAAATGGAGATAGTAGTTTTTACTAAGAAGTCAACCAAAATGCTATTGATATAATGTTATATATTTAGCATGTATATTTCACTCTTTATTTTTTCAAATTTCTTTTACAGGATATGATTTAATCTGTTTGGCCCTTGCAGCATAAATAAAATCCTAAATGGGGAATGGAACATATAAGGAAGTGTAATGAGATACAGTGTTACAGAGGCAAAGTCATCAGGTTGGTCATGTTTATCCTGATATGTGCTGAAGGAAATATTCAAGTTGACATTAAAGTGAGAGCCAGGGAATTGTTATCATGCTTCAGTCCCAATAAGCAAGGCAAAATACTTATAAAGGAAATTAATACTGAGTTTTAAAGCTATGAAAGATGCAGAGACCACAGCTTGCAGATCAACGGAAGATTTGAGTAAGTAATTTAGAGGAGGGTATAGCCAGTATCAATGTGCTGAAAATTGAAATTTATGTAATACTTTCTCCCAGGTCAGGTTTGAAGGTTCACATAAATCATAATGAACTAGGCATATAGTAGATTAGATTGGAAACCCAAATATTGCATTTCTGGTGTTATACTGAAAGCATTTAGCTCAGCTTGATTTATTTCAATAATCTTTAACTGCAGTGAACTCCTTTCAAATGCCCTTATTTTATTTTAAAATCTCTTGTCACCTAGATCAAGAAAAATATTAGTTTTAAAAACATATTTATCATTCCCCAATAAAAAAAATGTAATGCCCACAAAATCAAGCAAAAGAAATTTATTTTTTAAGTTTCTAATTTTGTTAATGAAACATTTGGAATTTAATTCTTAGATTACACCATACCACATAGTTCTACCTCTTTTTATGTTATTATTTGTTTGTTGAGATATGTAAACAATAGAGACCTTAAGTAACAAGTTGTTCTGGAAAGTTTTCTCATTTTGGAGTCATCCCTTCTTGTTTGGTAACTTAGCTTCCAAGAGCCTCCCTTTAAAATACCCACTTCATAAATGAATATTAATTAAAATAATGTAACAAGAGATAATGATAGTAGATACACTCAATAAATGTTAGTTCTCTTTTAATCAATGATAAATTATATTTTTCAAAAGATGCACTTGCCCTTGCCAATGTTGCTCAGTTGGTTGGAGCACATGCCTAGCTGGAAGATTCAGCTGAGTAGGGGAAGTGTAGGAGGCAGCCAATTAATTGATGCTGAGCTCTTACATCAATGTTTCTCTCTTCTCCCTTCCTTTCTGTCTAAAAATCAATAAACTATTATGTTTTTGAAAAAGATACACAGGTGGCTTTATTAAATACAAAGATTATTTTGCCATAAATCTCTTGTAAAAATAAAGGGAACAATGAGTAGTTTTATTTTAATTTTCTTTTTTAACAGATAGATATTGCCTTTGAGTTTATTAATACACTAGGAGGCCAGCACAAGATTCAAAATTGCGTGGCACTGCCCACCCAACCCAAACCTGTCCATGCAGAGCTCCAGTGCACCTGGCCCAGCTCCCAAAACCTCTGGCCTTCTCTAGGCACTTCCAAGTCCCTCAAGTTGCCTCGGGCTGGTCCTGCCTTCTCTGGGCACCTCCCAGCTTCTGCCTCATCTCCAGAGCAAGCCCCAGCTAATATGCTAATAACCTGGTTGTTACCTGTTATGGCATATCAACCATTAGCATATTAGCTTTTTATTAGTATAGACATGTCTATATTTAGGACAAATAAACATACTCTAGGGGAATAAGGAATATTTATTTTTCTCAATAACCAATAGTTTTTGAAAAGGAACCCAAGTGAGCATCTGTAAACTTTGGAGATTCTGAAAGTTGCTGTGTAAATATGAGAGATAGATGTAATAAAAGTGTCCATTTGGCGAAAGGAATTGGAAATGATCCCAGAGTTAGAGGAACTGTGAGAAGTATGCTTGACCATAAGTAAGTCATGAAAGAATGTTCCATGACCTTCTTATTCATGTCTTTCCCGGTCTCCACTACTGCATTAATCATACAGACAATGAGACACACTTAACAACCTGAATATCCTGCAAAGCCCTGGAGTTGTCAGAAGTGGTGTTGGCTTGCACACCAGCCCAGTGACCTTCTCCATAGTGAGTAAATGTAGACATACAAAAGATTTCTCCATTTGTCTGCCCCTCTGGGAAATCATTTCTTTGGAGCCTTAAACAAACCGAGCTTTTCTGTTATCCAAGTGGTATTTGAGTTAGCAAACAACTCCACATAGGTTTGGCTCGCCAAGGAAAAACCTCCCAGCTTCAAAATCTAAGATTCTCCTTTATATTTAAATTTCACATCTGGTAGCAGTTGAAAGCTTTTCAATCCTACACAATTTTCACTTTTTCTGGAAAAGGAGACTACTAACCACCTAATTCAAGCCAATATTATCACTTTTTACAAAATTAATAACAGGCTCTAATTGCTGACATTGTTTACCTGCTACTCTGGGAGTATATTTGAAAGGCACATGAATTAGCCCTGCTGGCTGATAATTTGTGTGTGACAACTTTAATTCCAACAGCATGTTTCATCAACAGTAACAGATGGACGTGTGCCTGGTGGGTAAAACATCTCCTTTACACTCCTGATAGTGGATTTGTCCCACTGGCTCTCAGTTATAAGCTGCTTAGCATACATAGTAAGAGCTAAATTACCAGCAAAACTTTCCATCCTTTTTAGACTATCAAGTTTCAATACACGAAAATAATGATAATCACTGACATATATTGAATATGTGCTACATACTAGACAGTATTTTTGTTTTAACTTAATGAAACATCCAAATAACCTCTTAAATTTGGTAATTTTGACATTCCTATTTTACAGGTGAGGGGTTGAGCCAGGAAAAATGAAATTGAATTTGAATTGTCCAGTTTGTAGACAGTAGGGTCAGAATTTTGACTCCAGTTCTTTGGCTCCAACATCCATCTTCTTAGTCACTATTATTGTGCTATATAATAAAAACTTTTTTTTTACTTATGTTCTATTTGCTATAGAGGTGTTGGATTCCTCAACAAAATTGTATTGTTCTGTAGATTTTATAACTCCTTTTCACCAGGAACTGTCATAGACACACAAGATGGAGACTTCCTTTATTCCACAAACACATTTTAACTTAGGCAATCACTATATAATGTTTAGATTCAGCATCATCTATCTTAGCCACCCTGGTAACTTTAGGAAATCCCCCTTTATACTTGTCACAAGTTCTGGTACCTTCACCAAGGCACCCACATACAGCACCTGTGATCTTATCCAAAACCCTATAAGCCATCTCCTCTAGGGTTTTGAAAGAAAGAAACCCAGCAGCTCAGATCTCCATCTCTGAAGTTCCCAGACTTAAGACATCAAACCACACACTGGGGATGAATGCCAGGGTTGATGTGTTTGGAGCACTTTGCTTTCTCTCTATCAAAGCACAAATTCTCCTTTTTTATTTCTGCCTCAGTGGACAGTGTACATTAAAATATTGAAACCACCCCCAGAAAAAGGAGACTTATATAATACTTTAAAAAATAAAGAATTTAAATTAATATATATATATATATATATATATATATATATATTCTTCTTCTACTGTATAAAAAAAAAAGTCAGAATCTATGAGTTCCTGTCATCCCCATAATTGTAGGGAACTATTTTAAAAGGGGTGAAGTTATGGTAAAATTATAAGCTTTGCTTCTAACATCCTATATAACAAAGAGGTAATATTCAAATTGAATGCCACTCTAACACACAAGATGACTGCCCCTATGTGGTCAAAGATGACCACCACAAGATGGCTGGCAGGGGTGGGCACTTGGGAGGGACCAAGCCTGAAAAGGAGGGCAATTGTGAGCAATCAGGCTAGCAGGGGAGGGCAGTTGGGAGGGACTAGGTCTGCAAGGGAGGGCAAAAATGAATTCATATCCAGAAACATAGCTACAAAGGAGTGTGGGCAATTTCAGACTTTCATCTAGGAGTAAGATCTTGCTAATGTACCTCATGTGCTTGATATTGATAAAAATGGGGTCCATCTGGTGGGGCTCAGTGGTTGAACATCAATCAATGAATCAGGAGGTCATGGCATGATTCTTGGTCAAACTTAGAGCTTGATCTTCAGGATTGTGCAGGAGGCAGCTGAGCAATAATTCTCATCATTGATGTTTCCATCTATGTCTACTCCTTTCCTCAGAAATCAATAAATATTTTTAAATGGAGTCATGCTGTATATATGTGTTATAACGAGTTTTTCACTTCATAGATCACTAATGTCTTTCCTGTTAAAACAATACCTAGAGAACATTATTTATCATTCATTTTAATTGATCTGAGAGAGAAGAAGAGAGAGAAAGAGAAACATTGTTCTGTGGTTTTCTGCACTCACTGGACTGGGTATTGAATCTGCAACCTGGAAATGTGCCCTGACTGGCAATTAATCCACCACTTTCTGGTGTATGGCACAATGCTATGCTGGTATCTTGGCCCCAAATTCCAGCTTCCAGAACTATGAGAAAAATATATTTCTGATGTTTAAGCCACACAACTTTATGATATTTTGTTATGGCTGCCTGAGTTGACTAATTCTATCTAATAAAATAATAATATGCAAATTGACCATCACTCTAATACACAAGATGGCTGCCACCATGTGGTCAAAAATGGCTACTCTCATGTGGACACAAGATGGCCACCACAAGATGGCCAGCAGGGGAGGGCAGTTGTGAATGATTAGGCCTGCAAGGGAGGGCCATTAGGGGTTACCAGGTTTGCAGAGGAGGATAGTTAGGGGCAAACAGGCTGGCAGGGGAGCAGTTAGGCATCAATCAGCCTGGCAGGGAAGTGGTTAGGGAGTGATCAGGCTGACAGGCAGAAGCAGTTAGGGGCAATTAGGAAGGCAGGCAGACGAGAATTTGGGAGCCCATAGTGCTGGATTTTGAGAATGATGTCTGACTGCCTGTTTAGGCCCGATCACAGTAGGACATCCCTTGAGGGGTCACAGATTGGAGAGGGTGTAGGCTGGGCTGAGGGACATCCCCTTTCCATGCACAAATTTTGTGCATTAGACCTCTAGTCTGTACTAATAAAAGAGCAATATGCCAATTAGATTGGGTCAACCAGACATTATCCAGTCGTCCTTCCTGACAAAGCCACAGTGGTGGGGGCCGAGGCAGAAGTGGTTAGGGGTCCTCAGGCTGGCAGGAGAGCAGTTAGGGGCAATCAGACCAACAGGGGAGAGCAGTTAGGGGAGATCAGGCTGGCAGGCCCAAAAGTGGTTAGGGGTGATCAGATAGGCAGCCAGGTGAGTGGTTAGAAACCAGTGGACCTGGATTGTGAGAAGGATGTCTAACTGCCAGTTTAGGCCTGATCATGCAGGGACATCCCTGAGGGGTTGCAGATTAGAGAAGGTACAGGCCGGGCTGAGGGACACCTCCCCCATGCATGAATTTCATGCACCAGGCCTCTAGTCTATAAAATAAAAACTAGGCAGAGGATGTATTGAACATTCAGGAAGTTATTATAAAAGAACTTTTATTATATACTAGAGGTCCAGTGCATGAAATTCATACATGGAGAGAGTGTGTCCCTCAGCCCAGCTTGTACCCTCTCCAATCTGGGATCCCTGGAGGGATGTCCAGTCACCCAGTTTGATCGGGCCTAAACAGTTGGTCAGACATCCCTCTCACAATCCAATACTTCTGGCTCCCAACTACTCTCCTGCCTCTGCCTGATTGCCCCTAATCACTTCTGCCTGCCTGCCTAATCACCCCCTAACCACTCTCCTGCCACCCTGATTGATGCCTAAGTGCTCCCTGGCCAGCCAGATTGCTCCTAACTGCCCTCCCCTGCAGGCCTGGTAATCCCTAACTGCCCTCCCCTGTAGGTCTGGTTGCTCCCAACTGCTCTCCCCTGCAGGCCTGAGTCCACCCCCAACTACTCTCCCTTGCTGGCCTAGACTCCCCCAATTGCCCTCCTCTTCTTGCCTGGTCACCCCTAACTGCCCACAACTGTCCTCCCCTGCACGCCATCTTGTGGGAGCTATGTTGTGTGTCCACATGGGGGCAGCCATCTTTGATCACATGGGGTGGCCATCTTGTGTCTTGGAGTGATGGTCAATTTGCATATTACTCTTTTATTAGATAGGCTTGTACTAGAAACCCAGTACATGGAATTTGTGCACTAGGGTATGGTGGAGAGGTGTCCCTCAGCCCAGCCTGCACCCTCTGCTATCTGGGACTCCTTGGGAGATGTCTGACTGCTGATTTAGGCCTGATCCTGCAGGGATATCTGGCAATCAGACATCCCTCTCACAATATGGGACTGCTGGCTCCTAACTGCCTGCCTGTCTGCCTGCCTGATTGCCCCAACCGATTTCTTTTTTTTTTGCTCCTAACCACTTCTGCCTGCCAGCCTGATCACTCCCTAACCCCTCCCCTGCTGGCCTGATTGACACTTAACTGCTCCCCTGCTGGCCCGATGGCCCCCAATGGCCTTCCCCTGCTAGCCTGATTGCCCACAACAGCCCTTCCCTGACAGCCATGGCAGCAGCTATCTTGTGATGATGTGAGGGCATTGCATGAGGGCATTGCATGAGGGCGCGAAGTTCCACCTAGGCTTATTTTAGTATATAATTTTTTATTATTAAAGAAAACATGTTTGTGGGAAAACCTTTGACAAGGCTTTGCAATAATGTTTAGTTGATTATGTACATTAAAATTTCTCTGAGCCTAAAAAAAGTATTGAGGCCCTCAACTAGTGATTTACAAAAATACCTTAGACACTAATATTGTTTGAGGAATTTAAACAGTTTCAGCAAGTGTCCCCAAGTTCATATCAATTATTCCAAAGCTGTCCTTGTAAAAATCTCCTTATATCATTCTCATGTATTACTAGGCTTGAGATGTGTAGTGGTAGACTAGAAAACACAGGCTTCTGTAACGTTTGTCTGAAGAAAAATGTGGGTTTATATTAAATCTTAAAATTCATGGCTAAATCATCCGCAATAGTGGTTTCTTGGGCACAGAAAGTGTAATCTGAAAAGGTTGGCCCCTGCAATAATTCCATGGCATTTTGTCCCTTCTAATTTGCAATGTGTTATTAGAGAAATGACAACTATGATATGACCAGAACAGATACCACTGTCATTCTTAGTAATTAACCTCAGGGAAGATCTTTACTCATTTTGGAAATATAGTATAAGTACCCAGCTGCCAAACACAGTTCAATAGCTTTAGAATTAGAAAAGAATAAATGAGAATGTTTTCTTCTGTGTTCCCATCTATGGTTGACTTGTCACTTAGCTAACAAATAGCAACTCCAAGAGGCTCAGTTTCATCATGTGATCTTTCTTCCTTTAGCAAAGTTCTTTAAAACAGAGGTGCACATGCACAAATACATCCACACACACACACACACACACACACACACACACACACACACATTACAGGAATGTCCATGCAAAGGGACTTTAGGAACCTGTGGTGTACAAATAGGGAAATGTACATCATCTTTCGAATACCTTGATTCACTTAAAGTGAGATACATAATAATAATTTTACAATTTAGACTTAGTTTAATGGACTCTCTGACAGTAATGTAACCCAAATGTAATTTTCAATGTACCAAGGAATCCCCCTGAATTTGAATAATGAAACTAATTAGCCTATGGACTAAATTAGATGACAAGTTAGGATTAAAATAATTAATTAAAGTAAAATGTATCATGAAAGCACTAGTTTGCCTTGTGTTCTCAGTAATTAAGTAAAAGCAATGAGACATAAAAACTAATTCTGCTTGTCCATATGAGATCATGTTGCCTGTGTGTGTTCTTGCTATAGGACTAAAACTTATATAAAGCTAAATGGAGGGAAAATCCTTATATATGACAATAGTATGAATAACATGATTCCCGCAGTTTGCGGTAATGTTTAGGGATAAAAGGATGCTTTGATATGGATCCTTTGACTTTGTCCCCTTCTGCTTAAGGTCACCTTTATGTGTGTGTGAGTGCATAGGGCCCTGCACAAAGAAGAGCACCTGCTTGGTGTAATACTCCTTTGTCACAGTCTTAAAATTCTTAATACTTATGAATAAGAGCCTGTATTTTCATTTTGTATAGGCCCTGCAAATTATGTAGCCATCCTCCTTCACCCCACTCTTTGCTATTACAATGAGAAAGTTTAGACCCCTGCTATATCTTCTAACTTATCTCTGCTTATGCTCAGGGCTTGATAGCAGAAGTTGACCCTTGATTCACTAAGGACAAGATGAACACTTGTTTCCTGACACTCTGTGCTCTTGACTGCTCTTGGAGTCAACACTTCATCAATCTCGGGAAACCTGAAGACACATTGCAGTTGACATGGCTCTAATCTGTGATGCATGCAGGTTTTGCTCACACTCCCTGTAACACACCTGGCAAAAATCACGCCATCATTTTGGAATTGAATGTTATGTTGTCTGCTCAAAACATCCCATTTCTTACAAGATGCAGGAAACAAAGTGACATGTACATATTTGTTGCATCTCCATCTCCTTTTTCCATGTGTTTATTTTATAACATTAGACATCACATTAATACAAGTAGTATGCTTGTTTGATAACACATGAAGAAAACATCTCTGCCTGAAATGACTATTCTGCCCCTCTTATTAGCCACAGTGTCAGAACATGACATATTCTTACTATTTTCTCAAAGTCTAGTGAGATACTCAAATTTCAATCTTACTATACATATTGCACACATATTCAAAATCACTCTAAATGTCTTTATACTGTATGATAAAGAAGCAAATTTTCTCTTATACAAAAAGTAATTTATTAAAAGCCAACCAGCTCATTGGGTTTGGGTGTTTGAAATCTTCACCCTAACACATTGACTTAACCAAAACACACATACTTCCCAACTGGGAAAATAATGGCACTTCTTTTCAAGATGTTCAGTATTTTCAGCCATACCAGCAACTTGAGCTACCAAGGAAAAAGTCACAAACAAGAAAGTCATAATATATTTCAATATGTGACTAGTTCCACATTCAGAAATAGCTTGTAAATATTTTCTCAAAGAAATCATTTGAATCTCATGAAAATATGTATAAAAAATAAGAACAAATGACAGAGAATACAGAGGTTCTATAAATAATACATAGGCTACAAGTAAATGTATATTTTGGACTATAAATGCACTTTTATTTATTTTTTTACTCATCAAACACACACACACATCCTATATAATAAAGAGGTAATATGCAAATTGACCATCACTCCAACACACAAGATGGCCACCCCTATGTGGTCAAAGATGGCTGCCCCCATGTGAACACAAGTTGGTCACTACAAGATGGCCAGCAGGGGAGGACAGTTGAGAGGAGCCAGGCCAGCAAGGGAGGGAAGTTGGGGCAATCAGGCCTTCAGGGGAGGACAGTTGGAGGGGACCAGGCCTGCAGGGAAGGCAGTAGGGGGTGACCAGGCTGGCAGGGAAGGGCAGTTAGGGGCAATCAGGCCATGAGGCGAGCAGTTAAGCATCAATCAGGCTGGCAGGAGAATGGTTAAGGGGTGATCAGGCTGGTGGGCAGAAGCAGTTAGGGGCAATTAGGCAGGCAGGCGAGCAGTTGGGAGCCAACAGTCCCGGATTGTGAGAGGAATGTCTGATTGCCCTTGAGGGATCCCAGATTGGAGAGGGTGCAGGCTGGGCTGAGGGACACACACACACACACACACACCCACACACACACACACACACCATGCACAAATTTCATGCACTGGGCCTCTAGTATATATGATAATTATTTAAAACCTACTTTTAATAAAATAATCTTTATTCAGCCTTACCTGATTATGCTCAGTTATTGAAGTGTTGGCTCATGGACTGAAGGGTCTTGAGTTTGATTCCAGGCAAGGACACATACCTCAGTAGCAGGTTTGATCCCCAGCCCAGTTGGGATGCAGGGATGAAGCAATCAATTGATGTGTCTTTCTCACATGGATGTTTCTCTCTGTCTCCTCCTTTCCACTCTCTCTAAAAATCAATGGGGAATATATCTTCCAGTGAGGAGTAATAAAATTTTTAAAAATATTTATGCAAATAATTATGTGTATACGTGTATCTGAAATTATAACATTTTTATTTGCATATGAAAACTCTGAAATTGCATATTTTCTAGAATTAATATTCATTTGTGTGTGTATGTATGTGTATTTCATGAGTCCTTATTTACTTAAACACTCAGACACATGAAAGTATTTATTGCTAAAATGGCCTTATTATTTGGTTCAAATAAGTCACAGTCCATTTAAAGACAGCTGTTGAGCACTTCACACTGGTATAGACAGGACACATAGGACAGTTCTCTAGGTTAACACCCTCACTTATCCTCATGTTTAGTCCTCTGCATCTCTCAAATTTGTAATTGCCAGTCAGACTTTGATTACAGGGGCTGCAAAGACCATGACTCTAAGCTATTTAATCATAAGCTTTGGTTAATTTTTAATTGATATGCTTCTTCTGCATGGGCACAGAATCAAAGATGTGACTAATGTGGTCAACTTGGTTAATTGTTATAGCAAATTGACTAAAAGTTTTGTATGAATATTGAAATTTAAGTAGAAAGATAAATTAAGTCATGCAAAGTGAGCAATGGATAGTGTACCAGAAGTAATAGTAAAAAAAAAATAATTTATGGACCATTTTTCTGATAAATATATATTTGCTTATATTTTAACTAGAGACTCAGTGCACAAAATTCATGCACTGGTAGGGTATCTAGCAGCTGGAGTCTACTGGCCTGGTACTCCCTCTCTTACCCTGGCCAGCCCTACCCTCTGGTCAAACTTCCTCCCCCTGGTCAAACTGCAAATCCAGGGGACAAAAAAAAAGTGCATACTACACTCTTATTATACAGGATGCCTCTGTGAGAAAACAAGATAAACTTAAAGTATAACTTGACATTTTCTTTAAATGAATTTGGAAAAGCAAAATAAGTCATCCAAGGGGGAAAAAAAATAGAATCAGTTGTTGCATGTCACTGAGCAACTGCTTTATCAATTTACTCTTGTTTATGTAAAAATGCCATCTACCAAATACACTATCTTTGCTCACTGAATATTGTTTTCATCCATGGAAGTAAATAGGACTCCTATTAAAACTAAGCAGATTTCTAAGTATATATTTTAAGAACATCATTGCCTAGCAGTCCACTAATAAAGTTTAAATCCTTTGCAGGTTGGAGGCCTCAAAGTTTCAAAAAGCAGTCCATTACAATTACATTCCCAAGAGAAAAATGTTACTTATTATGTGACATGCTCTTTAGATTGTGGTTATCCTTTGTGTAGGATTTGCATTGGAAAGATCATTTAAATTTACATTGTAGTATAATAATTAAGAAAATGATTAAACAATGAAATTCCATTCTCATCTTTAAAATATCTGTCCCCTAAAAATGTATACACATTTTAACAGCTGATAGCTAAGTTTTGAAAATGAAATTTATTTTAACAACACTGCCTTAATAATTATTTCAGGTGTGTGTATACATTTTTGGAGACACCCTCCACATACATTTATACAGTATATCATGTACTTTGAATTTATTATTTTCATTTTAGTCAATACCTTCCATAACTTGAAATACATACACACATCACACATTAAAATTAGGGTACCAGCATTCATTTTACAGTTTCTACTTATTCCATATGCTCACTTATTACATGCATTCACAAAGATAGAGAGAATCAACCTGGGGTATTTTTTGGATTCATTTGTTTACATGTGTCTTGCTTGAATTTATTGTTATTCTTAAAACATGGAAGAAAATAATACATGTATCATATTATGTTAGAGAATAATTATAAAGCAGCATGAAAACACTATAATTTCTTAGTAATGAAGAATAAAAATAGCAGAACATAATTTGAAATATTCTATTTTTGGTAAAACTTTATACATATTTAAGTTCACCACATTTATTGACCTCATATTAATTTTAGAAATTATGGATATTCAGAATTGAATATCCTTGAAGAGATTGCACTCAATTAAATTATATGGGATAATTTAAAATTGGATAAAAGGTTTTCATTATAAATACAGTGCAAACAACCCCTAAAGAGGACTTTGGAGTAGGACTAAAAAAAAGTTTCTTAGAGGAGGTGACATTTTTGTTTTTTCTCACAGGGTAAGTGAGAGAGAATAGCTTAAAGATGTACAGGTGTCAATGAATCACAATGTAATTATTTAATATCGATCTTAGCTACTCTGAGATCGCTGAGCACAGGATGAATATCAGCTGTTTCCCTGCCTGGTTTCTCATTGTCTGGCATAGAGTAGGTGTTTAAAAGTATCTGTCAAATGATAACATATAACAAACTGCATTTTTGTGTCATAATTCAAGGCAGAGATTCAGTAAAGATTTTGCAGGAAATAGCAAAATGTTGCTCAATTCCTATTATTTATGGAATAGAAAGTGTAGAGCTATTTGTTGCTGGAGATTGAATTAAATATAACTCCCAGAATTGAGAGTTGGTGCTATCATTAGAATAAACAAGTGTTAGGATAAATATTTGCCTCAGTCCAGAGTAAGAAAATTTGAAATTTAGGGCACGTTGATCTTCATACATGACAAACTATTAGTTTAGTAGCTCAAAATGCAGTGCTGGATGCTAGAAATATCTAAGCTCTAACTTACAAATTTATGTAACTCGAGATAAATAAATGAATAGATAGATGATAGCTAGATGACAGATTCAGTCTAGAGGCTATTATACATATAAGTATAGGTTTACATGTATATATGTAATAAGGTAGAGAAATCATAAGGAAAGAGGTAATAATTAGATCTGAAGGCATGAATAAAATTTCTAAATAATAGAAGCTATTTAGGATATATATATATAAATTAGAATAAAATTAAAACATAAAATTAAAATTATAATAAAATCTATAAATGATTATTTTAGCATGAATTAATGTTAATAATCAATATTTTAATGTGTGCAAGCAAAAATATTATAAATAGCATACAAATCATCATAATAAAAGGCTAATATGCAAATGATTGTCATGCCATAACACCGTAATGACTGATCAGCAGATACCTGAGGCTATGTGGCACCTGGCTGGGCCAGGGGACCTGAGGCTGCACCTCTCGATCTGGTAAGGCTTTTCAGGGGACCTGAGGCCATGCTCCTCACTCCAGTGGGGCTTGATGGGGGACCTAAGGCTGCATTCCCCACCCCAGCAGGGCTTGACGTGAAAACGGAGGTTGCATCTCCCATCTATGCCCCCGCCTGGCGGGACATGATGGGGGTGAGGCTGGTTGGGTCTGGGTCTTGCCCAATGGGGGTGGGGACAGCCAAGTCTTGTTTGGCATAATTTCAAGGTTTAAAATGATTAAACAATGAAATTCCATTCTCATCTTTAAAATACAGGGTGTCCCCTTAAAAAGTATACACACTTTAGTGTAGGATGAGAGGATATTTCTCAATGGCAGGGAATTGACTTTGGGTCCCACAGCATACCCCAAACTCTGACAAGAGTTATATTTTCATAAACATTTTACTAATTTCCTTTCACCTCTAACACTTCTATTATAGAGAAAGGGCAAATAGGAATATTAAAATATTTCCTCTAATTGCCTTTTAATGTGCATGAATTTTGTGTACTGGGCCACTAGTATATTATAATTTTGTAGAATTAAAAACATTCCATCTATTTTTTGAACTGCTGTTTTTTGTGCTCAGGTCTAGACCAAAAAGCTTATATGAGAAAGAAAAATATTTTTTTTTTCTTAACAGTAGCAGTTAATATTTCTAACCCCCAGTTATTTATTTGTTTAGCTGCATTCAAATAGTTTGGGGCCCACCATATTGGTATGTAAAGTTTTAATTACTTTGTTTTCCTTGTTATACAGTAAGTGTCTTTATCCAATGATTCTTATATAAGAAATTAGAGGCCTGGTGCATGAAATTCATGCATGGATAGAGTCCCTAAGCCTGGCCAGAAATCAGGGACAATCTATGGAGCAACCAGCAGGGCATTTGCGGTGGGGGCCCTGCTGGCACCTACCTTGGCTCACCTGGCATCACCCATTTGCTGAACCTGCTCCCCACTGCTACCATCTGTCACCTCCCTTTGCAGGTCGACTGTTGGGGTGATCAAGAGGCTCCTGCTTACCCCATCTTGTCTGGCCTGGGGCTTGCAGGCTGGGGGCAGCTCCTGAGTTGAGTGTCAGACCCTGGTGGTCAGTGCACATCATAGCAATCAGTTGTTCTGCTGGTTGTTTTGCCAATAGGTTGATTTGCATATCAGGCTTTTATTATATAGGATGCTCCAAGATGTCAAGGAATAATATTGCTTTCTCAGTACAAAAAGAACACTTTAAAAATAGTGAACTCTCTCTTATTTTATATTAGAATATTTACTATTTAAAATACATGTTCACACCAATTTAATCTATGAATAAAATTTATCTAAAATCAAATTTTCAAGTCTTTTTTTTATTTTTGTAATGTGTCACCAGGTTATAATAATAAAAAATATTAATTTCCCATGTTAAAATATACAGTAGAAAGTACATAGAACATATTCTTACTAAACTGCTGTTGAATGGATATGTGAAAGGGAAGGTCGGGAGAGTTACAGGAGGGTGTAAAAGATTTTTCTGAGACAGAGTGCAAGAGAAGACCTAAATATCAAGGTGGCATAAACATTGAGAAACATCCTCTCATCCTACACTAAATATGAGGTATCAATGGATAAATGAGAAGATTGTGGTTTGCAATAATAGCAACATCAAGTCTCAAACCCAATATCTCTTGAGTTAAATGAAACTAGGCCCCTGTATCAAAGGCAAAGCAAATAGAAAGGCATGCCCATTTTCAGCCATAAAACCTATTTACCTGAGTCTCTACTGCCCCATACCAGAGATCTGGATTTAAAGAATAAGGATTATTAAGGCATATGAAAAGACAAAACAAAACAAAACAAAACAAAACAAAAAAACACAAGAAAATACACTGCCAAGATATAAAGCAATCAATTAAACATAGCTTAAATATTACACAGATGTTGAGATTAACTCGTAAAAGTTTAAAATAAATGATTAATAGTTTAAAGGGCCTAACACAAATGTAGATCAGAGACAAGATCATATGAGAAATTTTAGCAGAAGTATTATTTCTATATGAAAAAGATTGAATGACAATGAGAAAAAAGAAAAACACAGTAATGAAGTTATACAATGCCTTCAACAGACTCCTCAGTGGACTAAATCCAGAAAAAAAAAAAGTTAACTTATATAGATGTCAACAAACTAACCAAACAGAAACATGAATAAAATGAAAGGTAAGAGAGCATCCAAGAGCTGCAATACAATATCAAATAGTCTATTATGTTCATAATTTGAATACTGAAAATGAGAAGATAGAGAAATAGACAGAAAAAGTATTTGAAAAAATGAAGGTGAAGAATGTTTGAAAAATATAGCCAGATCCAAATCACAGATCTAAGAAGCTTTAAGAGCAGCAAGCACATTAACCATTACATGCTTTTTGTAAGTTTATATTACTTTGACAGAAGATACCCCAGCTGCAAACCTGTTCTTTTCCAGCCCCACATGCAACTTCTTTGCTCTCTAACGTTGTCACTGAGAGCACTTCCAGGTTCCCTTAACAGCTGACTTCTTCTTAGTTGCTGCCAATAAGAGCCACTAATGGGAGGTCATATGCATGAGAATCGGAGAAGCCACTCCCAAACCGCCCCCCCCTTTTTTTGAGTCTGGCAGCATTTCTAGATGTGTGCATCTGTTTAAGAATTTCTCATTTTAATCACAGAACCTAGCTTCCTTTGTTTCAGTAAAGAGGTAGCTCCAACCCTGTAATTCCTGTCCTGGCCCTGGGCCTCTCAGCAGTCTTGGAAGGCTCTAACACCTCCTCACTTTAATCCACCCAGCTGGGCGGCAGGGGCAGGTGACTGCTGTTTATTGCACATACTAACATCTGAGTTAATTTGCTGTCACCTTTCTTTTCATCTTTTTAAAATATATATTTTTTATTGATTTCAGAGAGAGAGAGAGAGAGAAAAAATCAATGATGAGAGAAAATCATTGATTGGCTGCCTCCTGCATGACCCCTACTCTGGATCAAATCCACAACTGGGCATGTACCCTTACCAGGAATACTAGAATCCTGACCTCCTAATTCATAGGGGGATGCTCAACCACTGAACTGCACAGGCAAGGCAGCTGGCGCCTTTTCTTTACCACACTTCCAAATATATGCACCAAATTCCCTTTAGAGTAGCTTAATTTCACAATTGTGTAGAGGAATGCATTCTAATTCTCTTTTATAGAGACTAAGCAGGATGACATGGCTTTTGTTCAATGTAAAGCAAGTTCTGTATGACTTCAAATTTCATGCTGCTTTCATTATAGTGTTGAATTTTCATTAGTTTCCAGTTACTCTTTGTTTTTGGATGAACTATTATTCAGACAAATAATGTTAAAAGATTAAATAAAGCCTAGCTGGTGTGGCTCTGTAGTTGAGCATGCATCCATGAATTAGGAGGTCAGGGTTCAATTTCTGGTCATGGCATATGCCTGGATTGCAAGCTTGATACCAGTAGGAGGAATTCAGGAAGCAGTAATTTATCAATGATTCTCTCATCATTGATGTTTCTCTCTCTCCCTTTCTCTTCTTCTCTCTGAACTAATATATATATATATAATAAAGGTTGTCTAAAGCACACAAAATAAGTTCTAAGATCTAGAACTGCTCTTTAATATAGTAAACACTTGCTACATATGGTTATTTGAATTTAAATGTAAGTTAATAATAATTATGCAAAATTAAACACTTAGTTCCTGAATAGCACTAGCCACATTCCAAATGCTCAATAGCCATATCTGTATCCTGACTACAACATCAGCCAGCATAGTTATGGGCTTTTTTCTAATCATCATAGAAAATCCTATTTGGAAACGCTGATTCAGAATACAGTGGCACCTCAAGATACGAGTGCCCTAACAAAGGAGATTTTTGAGATACGAGCTGTTGAATGAGCGATTTTTGCTTTGAAATACAAGCAACATTTGAGATAGGAGTAATCATGCGGATCGGCCGGCTGCACAAGACCCACCAGTTTACCACGACTCGAGCGTCTCATAGTTTCCCATGCCTCAAGGTTATGGAACAAATTAAACTCGTATCTCAAGGTACTACTGTGTAAGATATTCACAGAAAGTGAACACAGCTGTATGCATTCTAAAATCAATTCTATGTCATTCCCATTGCTCTTTAATACATTTCAAGAGCATGTCACATAGAACTCTGGATTTAGTTTCCAAGCGATAAGTACCAAGAAGATGTTTAGGCCAGATGTGCACAAAACTTAAAATCCAATACTGTTTCAGGATTTCTTGAGCATATTGACAAGTAATCAAATAGAGTAGTCAGTATTCAAATACCATTTCTAAAATTAGAAACAATGAATACAATTCAGAAAAAGTTTAATGCATACTAAAAAACATTTTCTATAACATGAAATATAAGATAGCAATTATTGCCTTAGTTAATAGTAATAAGTCATCAAAATCACTTTAATGAAGGAGTGAAAATACTGTGAGAATGTTAAAAATCTTCAAACATAGTATACTACATTGTGTCTAAGAAGGAAAATCACAATGAGTGGTGCTTAAAAATGATAAACTATTTTTAACTTTTATTTTCTAATCAAAGAGAGAGAATGAGAGAAACATTGATGTGTTGTTCCTCTTATTTATGATTCATAGATTGATTATTTTTTTAAATACATTTTATTGATTTTTTTACAGAGAGGAAGGGAGAGGGATAGAGAGTTAGAAACATCGATGAAAAAGAAACATAGATCAGCTGCCTCCTGCACACCCCCTACTGGGGATGTGCCCGCAACCAAGGTACATGCCCTTGACCAGAATTGAACCTGGGGCCCTTGAGTCCACAGGCTGATGCTCTATCCACTGAGCCAAACTGATTAGGCCCTACAGCAGCGGTTCTCAACTTGTGGGTCGCGACCCACAGGTTGAAAACTGCTAGCAAGGTCTCCTAAGACCAACGGAAAACAGATATTCACATTATGATTCATTAACAGTAGCAAAATTACAGTTATAAAGTAGCAACAAAAATAATTTTAAGATTGGGGGTCACCACAACATGAGGAACTGTTTTAAAAGGTCACAGCATTAAAAAAAGGTTGAGAACCACTGGATTAGCGCATAGGTTGATTCTTGTGTGTGCTCTGACCAGGTATCAAACCCACAAACTTGTTGTATTAGGATGCTCTAACTGAGCTACCCAGCTAGGAGTGATGATATGAACAATTAAATAAAAAGCCCTGCTACATTATCTAGCAATGAGTAACAATAGGTGGATTGACAGCTATATGAGAGACGGGAGGTCCCACTTCAGTTAGTAACTGCAACACCAAGGGCAGTAAGAATGACCATTGTCACACACAGCCAATTACAGTACACAGCAAGTGACACCCCTTACCTCCTCCGGGAGCAGCTCCCTGCATGTGGAATGGCGAACAGCAGAGCAATGCCTATCCCCCAGAAGAGCACAGAAGAGCAACAGTCCTGGGATGTCAACCCACTGAGCGGCTTGTGGGTTCAAAGTTTACCATAAAAGACACAGGTCACACAAGCACTGGGTGGAACAGCACTTCTCTCAAGAGAAAAGACAGAGCAAGATCAGCTTTTATGGTGAGCACTAGTCCCTCCCGCCCAGAGCTGCATCCTGCAGGCAAGGCAGGAAGATGGTCCCAGTGAACCCATCTTGTGCTTCAGGCAAAGGACCACATTCACTCACTCCCCACCAGGGGCAGACACAGCAATGAGGCCAGTTAGATGCCTGTAGCACACAGTTAGGCAGAACATGGCACATATCATATCTGGAAAGGGAAAAGATATTCCCAAACAGGGCATAAGTCCATGACAAGCTGTGAGAGCTCTTTATCTCCAAGTAAGGAGATGTTCCAGACCCCCGGGCACACTCTTTTGCAACCCTGTATGGGTAACAGGCTGTGCATGACTGTCTTCTCCATATGCAGTCTCACAAGCTGGCTCCATTTCTCCTCTTCCTTATTCTCTCTGTATGTGCTGCAGGATGACAATACTGTGGGTTCTTTTTAGATAACCCAGTGTCATTGAGAGAACAAATGAAATACTGGGTACAAAAAAAAACTTAGAATTTTCAAAGATTTTCAAAGCAGGTGGTATGATTTAAATACATGCTGAGTGTGAGCCCAAACTTTAAATTTGGCAATTTCTTGCTAATAACATAAGATGTGTAGAAAGTATGGTGGCAAAATTGGATGGACTTATCATTGACTAATAAGTCTGCTTTCATGATTCTTATGGTACCACTGGGGACTTCCAAGCCAATAGTTGCTTACATGATGAAATAACTAAAATGAGTCATTTTGAGGAAATACAGGGAGATTCCCATGAGAAAACACAGATGTAGGAATAACTATTTTTCTTTTCTGTATCTTGACTATAAAACTAGAAAATTAACAAGGTAACTCACAGACTAAAAAATCAGAGCATAATTTTCTCTAAATTATGATTTCAGTAGACTACTTTATACCTTCATTTAGCTCTGCATCAGAGACATGAATTAATTATAGCAAAGCTAATAATAAGCATTAACTGCCATCTATAAATTTTTTCTGTGTGCTTCATCCACTTATATGATCTCATTATCTTCTTACTTGAAACCTCAAGACTAGTGCTACTATCATCATACAATAAAGAAAACATTGGCTTTACAAAAGTGACATGATTTTTTTGAGAGGCCCACCACAAATGAATAGTAGACTCTAAACATCTTACATCTCTCACGAATAATTTCAAGCTCTTTCCAAATAGTGGTGACTCGACTGAATTGAGTAAACAAAGTAGATTTGAATGTTCATAGTTCTGTTTCTACATTCTGCCACATTGGACCCCAACCATAATGTCCCACTGGAGAAAATGGAAAGGAAGAGTTTATTAGCATGTTTATTTGAAAGAAGCTAAACTCAAACCCCAAACAAAACCATGGTGAAAAATACAAAGCAAATTAAATGACTAGTATCAGTAGCAGACTGAAGAGAAAACAAACAACAAAAACAACAAATCTCTATTAGTAAAAAGTTATAGTTGATGAGAAAAGAAAATTAAATAAAATTAAAACTTACTTTTTAAAATCAATGTAATTTGTCAAATGTAAATGTGTGCTGGTAAGTCAGTGTGTGAATAACTGGGCAATTGCACTATTTAAAACAACAATAAAGGGGCCACATGCAATTTGTATTTTAAGATTCTATAAAATGAAATTGAAAAGGGAATTTTAGGCTACAATGTTGTCCTACTTTTAAAATGTTCACTGTAATTCATGTTGGGGGAATACAGCCCGGGTCCTCTAGTCATTATACCCAGTGATTCCAGGGGGAAACAATAAAATACAAATCTATCACTTTTCCTGTTACATGGTATGATGTCTTCCTATTAATTGATAAGGCATTTCAACACAAATTACCTCCTTATGACTTGTTACCAAGGCAAGCTGCAGGAGTTTGTTCTTACTCATCTATAATAATAAAAGGGTAATATGCTAATTAGATCAGACATCTTCAGGACATCCTTCCTAACTAAGCCAGAACAAGAGGGAAGCCAGTTCAGTCCCAGATGCCTGTGGGAGGGCCTGGAGGAAGCCAGCTTGGGTCCTGGGTGCCTGCCGGTGGTCAGAAGAGAAGCCTGGATCCTGGGTGCCAGAGGGAAGCTGGTGGCTGGCAGTTACGGGAAGGAAGGCCTACTCTTGCATGAATTTTTGTGCATCAGGCCTCTGGTGAAAGAATAAAATAGATTGAGAAATAATTATCTCTCAGTAATTTTGGCAGGAAAATATAGATTTATGTCCTAAAGAAAATGTCATTTTGTATCTTTAAAAATTTAAAACAAAATGACTATTTCTTATAACAAACTCAGAATAAAATTAAAACACCTCAACAAGCACTGGAACTTTGGACAGGTAAACAATCTAATCCCTGCAGCCTCTACTCTAACAGTGATACCTCAGTGTGCTTTTTCCTCAGATTTCTCCTTTTCATTTCTCAGCCTGGATAATCTCCATCAGTCTGTCACGGGTCTTGCTGTTTCTCCCACCAGTTCACAACTGCTATTGTACCTTACTAGTGAAATTTTGTCTTGTATTCCAAATACAAAGTTTCTGTTTATTCATCTTTTCATTTTTATGTCTTTATTGATATTCTCTAGGGAAAATTTTCTATCTGACTTACTTTGTTTCTAGGCATAGTTTTCCTCTTTCTTCAGGTATAATAATAATAGCTGATTTTAACTTTTTTTTTCCTTAAGACCAACATCTTGGCTTCATTGGGGACAGTTTCTATTGACTCTGTATAAGACTATATACATTTCTGTATCTTTCTGTCCCATCCCTGATTAAAAATTAGACACATAAAATAATAGAATGTGGCAATTCTGAAAATCAGATTTCCTTCATCTCAGGTTTATTATTGTTGCTGCTGTTGTTTATTTAGTGACAAAATTAATTCTATAAAGTTTGTAGTCTATCCTGTGTGCCCACTAAAGCCTCTGTTGTTGTTGTTCTTTACTCTGTGGTCAGCTAATAACTGGACAGGGAATTCCTTTAAGGCTTTGAGTCACTGTCTCCCAGCCTTTGTTTAGTCTGTGTGTGTGTGTGTGTGTGTGTGTGTGTGTGTGTGTGTGTGCGCATTCAATACACCAACTGTTTACACCTCTGCTTACCTCTTACTTCCTGCTTTTGTAGGCTCCAAGGTCTCCACAGGTGAGAGAGAAGGGCCTTGTCACATCTGTCCTGGATAATGCCCATACTCTTCACGTGTATGTGAACTTCTCAAATCCCCTTGTGTATGTGTTGACTTTCCAAACCCTCTGTAGGCATTCCTTCCCAGCTTCCCCTTTTTCACTTTTGACCTGCCCTTCTTTGCCACACTGCTATTGCTCCCTTGGACAGCTATGGCCTTAAATAACTGCCACTGTTTTGCTGTTGTTATCGTTCTCACTGTTGTGGTTTGAAAACTGAACCAGAGAAATGGCTGTTAATACTGAGCAAGAGCCGAAACCGGTTTGGCTCAGTGAATAGAGCATCAGCCTGCAGACTGAAAGGTCCCAGGTTCGATTCCAGTCAAGGGCATGTATCTTGGTTGTGGGCACATCCCCAGTAGGGGGAGTGCAGGAGGTGGCTGATCCATGTCTCTCTTTCATTGATGTTTCTAACTCTCTATCCCTCTCCCTTCCTCTCTGTAAAAAATAAATAAAATATATTTAAAAAAATACTGAGCAAGCTCCACGTCGGATTATGTAGAAAGAAGCACTGGGGAGGAGTGCAGGGGCGGTCCAGGGAGCATCCACCCAGGTTCAGTGATGGTAGTTCTCTGGGCATTCAGCTTTGGCTGAGCTCCTATTTTTACTGACATTCAGCCAGTTTTCTTGAGTAAATGCTCCTTGGAAAGTTACTTTTAGCAAATGTGATGACCTCTGAAAAAAGTAAATTTTGATACATTTTCCAGTGAGCCTCAAAGAGCCTTTCTCCTTTCTTGGTGATTTCGGAAGCAGAGGCCACTTTGTTGTCGTCAGTGCTATCCGGAGCCAAGGCAACCAGGTGTTTCAGCATCTTGATTGTAATTATTAAGTGGCAAAAAAAATGCATTAAGGACTAGAATTGCCATTGCTGAGAAAATAGTAATGACTTGTGTTAGATGTAGAAAAGGGGGCATTTAGTTCTTATTGTTTGCAGAGTTTCCTCTGAATTATTTCTCTCTTGAGAGATCATGATCAAACAGTGTTATTTATGTTGAAAGAAAATTATTTACATTTACTTGAGGACCCTTTGGCCTAGCAGACAACCTTCAACTGGAAAATGACAAAGCTGTCTGCCTTCTCATCTGCTGGGAGATGTTCTTTCTCATTGTCCTGGGTGCACAATGTCTGGCCATTCATTCCTCCCCACTGCTTGTGAGAGTGTCTGCTAGGATTTCCTCATAAAAATCAGTGATAATATTTTCTTTCTGACTTTTCAGGGGCCTCCCTTCATATTGGCCAAAATATTCTATGTTACTGTTTATTAGAAGTCTTGCCTTTTCTGATTCTTTTTTAAATTTGAGAATTAGAAATAAGGGGAAAAAAACATTTTCATGTTTCTTTTACTCATTTTCCACCAAATTGCTCTCCACTGGTTTATTCCTCATATTTTAAAGAAAGAATATTAAATGTTTTCATCTTTTAAATAAATAGAAGTTGGTAAAACTAAGTAAGCAGACTTGATTACTTTGACTGATGGTAGAGGTAGATAGCTTTCTGCTCTTAGATTTTGTGTTTACTATGGTAAATGGAGAAAAAAAAATAACATGTAATCTACAAAGGTTTTTTTGGGTCTGAAGTTTACCCTATGATTTTAATTTTAACAAAAGAGAAAAATTAGGTATTTTTAAAACTGAAATCTCATTCCAAATTCTTTACATCAAAATATTTTGCCAATTTCCACTAAGAGTCATGGTCTACTGTTGCAACTATAGAAAGAATAAACAGCTCACATGGGGATGTAGAAACAAAATACTGAGCAAGCTCCAAGTCAGATTATGTAGAAAGGAGCACTGGGGAGGGGTGCAATGGCGGTCCAGGTTCAGTGATGGTAGTTCTCTGGGCAACAACAAAGTGGCCTCTGCTTCCGAAATCACCAAGAAAGGAGAAAGGCTCTTTGAGGCTCACCAGAAAATGTATCAAAATTTACTTTTTAAGAGGTCATCACATTTGCTAAAAGTAACATTCCAAGACCCCTAGGTGGGTCATTTGCTTATAGGTTACTTTTATCCTTAATGTGGGGCAACATGGAGAAAAGGTCAAAATTGAGAAAGTAATGAATGTCAAAATGGAGAAAGCCAAACTTTTTGCTGAAGGGGTAAAACAGGGCTTAGAAGTTGTAGATAAGGAAGTGACTAGCCTCAAAGACAATGAAACAGAACAGCAACAGGAAAAAGCAGGAACAAAGTGAGAGCATCCAAGTTTAAGTTCACAGACTTGTTTGCAGAACCATGTGTTGGAATTCATTACATTGTCACCGTGGATTGATGAGGGGGAAAGTACTCAACTTGAAATTACACAATCCATCACTAAATGAACATTGAGAAAAATGATTTTCCATTTGGAATTAACTGAATGAGCTTAGGCTCTTATGCATTTCTGTTTCTTTTTCAAAATTAGTTTGCCTTTATGCAAAGCTAGAGAGAGAAGACTTTTAGAGATTCCTTTTGCAAAGTGGTCAGTAACTTTTGAACTATGTAAAACTTTCTCTCTCTCTCTCTCTCCCCCCCCCCTTTTCTCTCCCTCCCTCCCATGTATAATTTAAGACATTCTGATTTATTAATCTATTTAAATAATATGATTCAAAGATCTACTCTCATGTTAGCAGAAGGCTTGTACCTGTGGATTACCAAATTTAATGAAACATTTTAGCAGTGAGAACTACTAAAACACATAGTGCTTTTCAACATTCATTGCAGTAAGTCCAAATTTATATTCTCAAAAGGAAGCAGCGCATGATCTGAAGGATTTATAAAGTTGGGAAGACTAAAATTATAAGAACAGACATTTGGAGACTCACTCTATTAATATTAAATGAAAACTTCTGTTTGAAACTTAACAATTTATCTTTCTAAATGTTCAGGTTAATATCCAAGCTTGTTCAGATTAAGAATAATTGGAAGGTTGAGATGACAACTGAGTGAATTGTATAGGAAGCAAAACTGACTCGGCAAAACATGTATCTGAGATTATACTGGAAAATTATCTTTCATGGTAATTTCTTTCTATACTGAACTATTTTGTTTTGTTTTGTTTTGTTTTGTTCTGTTAATCCTCACTGGAGGATATTTTTCTATTGATTTTTAGAGAGAGTAGAAGGGAAGGGAAGAGAAAGAAACATCAATGTGAGAAAGACACATCTATTGGTTGCCTTCTGGAATCAAGCCTACAACCAGTGTACATGTCCTTGACTAGAATAGAACCCAAGACCCTTCAGACCATGGATGGACTCATTATGCATTCAGTCAAACCAGATAGAGCTGCCAAAGTATATTTTAAACCTTTGGGTTTGTTTTAAGGTTAGCTTTAAATTATGTTTGTGTCCAAGTGGTATAGTGAATTGAAATGAATACTTAGTAAATACTTACTTAATAACAACTACTGCATGCCATGATGCAGAATAGTCAAAAAGAGCCCATTTGAGATGAAGTGGCTAGAGTGAAAAGAAAAGGGGAATATAAAATAAATAAAATGCTTTCCTGTCTTATTCAAGGAAATAATAGATGTCTGTGGTGTGAATAATTTGGGAGCTGGTAATGATTCTTCCCATCCTATATAGTTCATAAAGGTGGCAAATATCCTAAACATTCATACACTCATGAACTCAGAATTGGATATGTTCAGTGACCTTAGAAATCCACTAATCCACCTACTTCATTTTATTAATGAGAAAAAAGAGACCCAGGCAAATGAAGTAAGTTTTCATAGGTCATATAGTAATCTGTAGCACAACCAAGCTATCAATTAAATATTACTAACTGCTATTATGATATTCTATAGTTATGTAGCATCAAGTCTTGTTCCAGGTATTTGCTGAAACAAGATCTGTAATATGAATTTTCTCCCAAAAAGGCTAATATTATGAATACTATTAGAACTCCTTGCCACCATTCTTTTGTTACCCTTTAATTTAAGTTTGTTGTCAATATGACAAGATGTAACTGGAGATCCTGTTTATTAAATACTCTGTTAGGTGTCCCAGCTCTCTCAAGCACTCTCTTCTGAGCTATCTATGTGTTTAGTGATGATTCTCATTTGCTATTTACAAAATATTGCCACATAGCATTTTGAACTGTCATCTCCCAATTTTGTTGGTGCTTTTAAATTTGCTTTGACTTCAAAGTAAAATTATGAGATACAGAGAGTTTGAGTCTGTGTTTATTATTTCTTTGTGGTCACTTGCTAAACATGAGAAAATAGATGTCTAGAAATATGAAATTACTCTGTAATGTTGAACTTGAATTGAAAAGAAGAAAAAGTGGAATTAGAGAAAACCAAGGAAAATATTTAATTTATCCACTTGTCAGTATATTTTATATTAAGAGATGGTAAGTCTTACACAGATCAATATACATTCCAACTGATTAAATAATTGAACATAAGTTAAATAAACCATAAGGGACACAAATAAATCTGTACTTATGCTAAGGATGTCTTGCTAAGTATAAATGCACAGCAATACAACACGGAGAAAACTTCTACTTGATCTGAGCACCTATTAAAAGCTTGATAAAATGGCACAGCCAAGGTGGCTCAATGGTTGAACATTGACCTATGAACTAGGAGGTCACAGTTTGATTCCTGGTCAGGGTACATTCTCAGGTTGCAGGCTCAATCCCTAATGTGAGGAGTGCAGAAGGCAACCAACCAATGATTCTCTCTCACCATTGATTTCTATATCTTCCTCTTCCTTCCTCTCTGAAATCTATAAAAATATATTGAAGAAAAACTTAATAAAATGCTTTAAATATTTTCACAAACAAGTTCAATGGGATCAATTTTTGACACATTTAAAACACAAAAGTAGTAATACCTTGACCTACCAAAAGCCTTAGAAGTTGCAATAGAAAACACAACATCTGAGAGAAAAATTGTCAACAATTATAAACAATAAAGCCACCTAATAAAAATTCAAATGGGTAACTAATATGTGAAAAAATTTAGTCTCACATGTATTAAAAATTATACTATATGCCACTATGTTACTGATGGAAATAAATTATTAATAATTTATGGCAGAACTATCAAAAAAACTTCAAAATGCTTACATGTTTTCATCCAGTAACTCTGTATTTATTTATTTTTCTAAGGAAATAATTAGAAATGTGCATAAAGATTTTAGGACAGTAGCATTAATATTCATAGTCTTAATCATTTATAAAAACATGGAAATATTCTAAATACCCATTGATATAGAACTTAGTAAGTAAATGTCCATGCATGAAATTTTGTGTATCAATTTAGTTGTCATTTTTTTAGAAAGATATTTAATGATATAGAAAATATCGGATGACAAGAATTTGACTGAAAAATATAAACATAAAAATGTATAGATAATATTATCCCAACTAAGTATATGCATATATATTGTTAGTGGCTAGTTTGTATATGTCTGTATATTCTTCATGTTTCCTAAACTCATTAAAATTAACATTATTTTAGTTATGAGGGATAATCATAAAAATGTTAAATTGATAAATGAAATCAGTTATATTGCTAAAAAGATTTATATTGTAACAAATGTAAGCATTTAAAAGTTAATTAAAACCTAAGTGAATTTTGTAGTTTAAGTGTTCTTTTATTTAAAAAAAGAAAATTGGATAGTTTTAAAAGATAAATTCATTCATTCTCCTTTAACTTCCCAATTTTTAGACTCCATAAATGCCATTCTGATTATGTCAAAACACAATATATTTTACATTTTACATTTCCTGACTATCTGAATTAGAACTAACTACATTTTACATTTCCTGACTATCTGAATTAGAACTCACATGTACCATAGCCTCATCACTTATTTATTTGCAAACCACTTCCTGAATTACTTTGCTCAATGGTTAATAAATCTATATTCTGTTGAATTTTTGCAAGGTTGTTGCTAAGACAACAATTCTTCAATAAATAATGAGCAGTTTACTTATTAGATACCAAGACACCCATAGCAAAGGTAAGTCAGACAGCAAGACCTAGTCTCCTGGGTATTTTTAAATGGGTTTAATATGTGGAAACGACTCATTCAAATTTTAAAATCAAACCTCAAACTTATATATATATATATATATATATATATATATATATATATCCTATATAATAAAAGAGTAATATGCAAGTTGACCATATCTCTGCTACACCCCCACGCCTTGCCCACCAGCCATGATCACCAGCAAATCAGAATGAATATGCAAATTAACCCACTCAAGATGTGTATGGCCATAGAGAAACAGAAGGGAGGCTTGGGTTGCCCCTGGCATTAGAGGAAGCCAAGCTTTCCACAAACCCTGGCTGTCCAGGCTTCCACATAAGACGACAACAAAGTTTCAATGGCTGCTGCCACGGAGTGAGCAAAAGGTTTGGCTCCACTCCAGGCTACAAAGTTTCAATTGTAGAAGATAAGTAAATCCCAGATACCAGGGCCTCCTCTTGGGTCACTAGGGGGCATGGTTGGCCTGCAAACTACCACAGGCCCCTCACCCAAGCCTCCCTATACCCCAAGGGAGCACCCACCCTGATCTGGGACACCCTTCAGGGCAAACCAGCTGGCCCCCAGCCATATATCAGGCCTCTATCCTATCTAATAAAAGAGTAATATGCAGATTGACCATCACTCCAACACACAAGATGACTGCCCCCATGTAATTGAAAGATATTGCCCCTATGTGGACATAAGATGGCCACCACAAGATGGCCAGCAGGGGAGGGCAGTTGGGAGGGACCAGGCCTGCAAGGGAGGGCAGTTGGAGATGATCAAGCCTATAGGGGAAGGCAGTTATAGGTGACCAGGCCAGCAGAGGAGGGAAGTTGGAGGTAACTGGGCCTGCAGGGAAGGGCAGTTGAGGGGTCGTAGGCCTGCAGGGAAGGGCAATTAGGGGCAAACAGGCTGGCAGGGGAGCAGTTAGGCATAAATCAGGCTGGCAGGGGACTGGTTAGGGGATGATCAGGCTGGCAGGCAGGAGTGGTTAGGGGTAATAAGGAGGCAGGCAGGTGAAGAGTTGTGAGACAGCAGTCCTGGATTGTGAGAGGAATATCTGACTGCCCAGGTAGGATCGGGCCTAAATGGGCAGTCAGACATCCCTCAAAAGCTCCCAGATTGGAGAGAGAGCAGGCTTGGTTGAAAAACACCACCTAGAGGGAATCCAAGATGGAGGCATAGGTAAACACCTACACTGCTGCCTCACACAACTTCAAAACTACAACTAAAAGACAGAATGGACATCACCCAGAACCACAGGAAAGCTGGCTGAGTGGAAATTCTACAACTAGAGTGAAAGAGAGGGGCTCACGGAGACCCAGAGGAGCTGCAAAAAGCAGAGGTACAGAGAAGCACACGTGGAGAGAGTAGGTGCAGGAGTACCTGGCTGGTTTTCTCTGGCAGGAGGGAGATGGAGACTCTCAAAGGCATTGAACCCATTATCATAGACACTAAACCCCAGATCCAGCCGAAACTCATATGGGGGGAGTTTGGACTGTGAAAAGGGAGAGGTGCACGGAAATTTAGGGGAGTTGCAAAAGATCAGAAGTCTGGTGACGCACACGGCACTGTGCGCAGAGGACCAATTGCTGATTGTGCCGCAGGAGACAGACCCTCCCAACTGTGCCACTTCTGACTCCACTAAGCCCGTGTTTCAGGTGAAACCCTGGGGACCTAGACTCATGTGGTCCTGGAGCACAGGGGAGCCAGAACCCATGGAGGGCAAGGCTAAATGGAAGGCAAGGAGGTCCCTTAACCCCTGAGATTCCACCCATCTCAAGCTCAATAAAGAGGCTTCTGCGGGTTTGCAAGTCTGGTATCATAAGGCAGAATCCAACACAGAAGTTCTCCCAGCATAGTGAAAATGCTGAGACAAGGGAAGGGATCACAAACAAAAGAAATGGAGGAAAACAAATGATTGGATATAGAGTTCAAAACCATGCTTATAAGGTTTTTCAAGAATATTCTAGTAAAGTTGGATAAAGTTAGCGAGAGCCAAGAGGAGATGAAAAAGGACCAACTAGAGATTGAAAAGGTCCAACTAGAGATGAAAAAGTACCAACTAGAAATTAAACATACAATGACTGAAATAAAAAAGATTATACAGAGTCCTAACAGCAGACTAGAGAAAGGCAAGAATCAAGTCAAAAATTTGAAACATAAAGAAGCAGAAAACAGTCAACTGGAAAAGCAAGAAGAGAACAGAATCCAAAAATGTGAAGATAATGTAAGGAGCCTCTAGGACAGCTTCAAGTGTACCAACATCAGAATTGTGGGGGTGCCAGAAGAAGAGAGAGAGCAAGATACTGAAAACCTATTTAAAGAAATAATGACTGAAAACTTCCCACATCTGGTAAAAGAAATAGACTTACAAGTCCAGGAAGCACACAGAACCCCATATAAAAGGAGTCCAAAGAGGACTACACCAAGACACATCATAATTAAAATACCAAGAGCAAAAGACAAAGAGAGAATATTAAATGCAGCAATAGAAAAACAGTTCATTACCTACAAGGGAGCACCCATACGACTGTCAGCTGATTTCTCAACAGAAATGATGCAGGCCAGATGGGAGTGGCAAGAAATATTCAACATGATGAATAGCAAGAACCTACAACCAAGAATACTCTATCCAGCAAAGCTATCATTCAGAATTGAAGGGCAGATAAAGAGCTTCACAGAGAAGAAAAAGCTAAAGGAGTTCATCAACTCCCAACTAGTATTATATGAAATGCTGAAAGGTACTCTTTTAGAAGAGGAAGAAGAAAAAGGTAAAAGCCAAAAAATTATGAACAACAAATACATATCTATCAACCAGTGAATCTAAAAATTAAGTGAATTAAAAATTTGATCAACAGAATAAACTGGTGAATATAATAGAATCAGGAGCACAGAAAGGGAGTGGACTGATAATTCTCAGGGGGAAAGGGGTGAGGGGTGTACAGGGAGAGACTGGACAAAAATCATACACTTATGGGTGAGGTCAAAGGGAGGGAGGTAAGGACAGAGGGAAGGGTGGGATTTGGGTGGAGGGGAGCTGTGGAGGGGAAAAAAGAGAAACAAATGTAATAATCTGAATAATAAGGATTTAATTAAAAGAAAAAAAAGAAAAACACTGCCTACCCTGTGCACAAATGTTTTGCAACAGACCTCTAGTATAGGTATGTATAATATAAGACAAAATGTAAATACTTCAATTTAAATATTTTCTTTACCTTTCACTTAGTAACTACACAATTTTAAGTAACTTATTCTAAGTCTCAGTTGTCTTATCTATGAGGTAGGGATAATGATCTCCTCCTCAGTGAGTTATTATGCTGGTTAAATCACATAACAGCTAGAAAATGTCTAACATGAGCATGAGTTACATCATACCTTCCTCATTTTAGATTCTTAAATTAGTTATACATACATTCTTAGAAATGAGGCAAATGGTCAAAATTTGTTGCAAAGGTTCTATTATCTGTTTTTACTTTTTGAGGGAAAAAGTGAGCACTAAAAAAAATCTGGATTGAAGGATGTTAGATAATAGATAAACAGTTCTCGTTAGCAATGTTCACAAAATAGTGTAACATTCTAACAAGAAAATTCATACTTCTCTGAATCTCAGTGAACATGTCAGACAAGTTGAGCCAGCATCAGCATATATTCTTATCACTCCATGCCATTTTTAATCATTTGAAATCTGCTACAATATTGAGTTACATTGCAGATCACAAAGTACAAAATAGAACATATAAAACCCACAGACAACCCAGAAAAAGCAGAGCCACAGTTTTTCGTAGTAAGATTCGTCTTTTTTATACGTTTCCGGAGAGCATGCTGTAAATTTTTTAGTAACTAGCCACTGGAGTCATATTTCCAAACAGCCTTTACAGAGTAAAAGAAAGTGCATGGCAAGGAGAGTATACATGAAGGATAACTATTCTGTTATCTCCACACAATGAAGGGTTTGTACCTCGAGAGTAATCAAATTGCTACTACATTTGGGGATAATGGCACGCAGGGGCATTAAAACATCAGGTAGAATATAAGGGATGCCATAATATGTCTTACAGTAGAAGAAGTGTGATAAGATCACCCAAGAAGATAGCCAATTTGCTGTGCAATGGAAATTGTCAGTGGAAGAGTGAATGAGTAGAAGGAAGATGATTTAGGGTCAAATCAAGAAAGGTTGGATTGCATTCCAATGTGATATGTTCATCCCAAAGAAACTTTATCCCTCTCAAGTTCCTGATGCAAAGGCTACATTTCAGAGCTAGCCACAAAAGAAAAATCTAACTTGAATAAAATGTTAACTTTTCAGAAAAATGCCAAAATGTATCTTACTGTAGAAGAAATTGGAAGACATTTCACATTTCAAAACATAAGTAGGTCACAGATGTACTAAAAAAAATGAGTATCTGTGGGCTCAATAAACTATTAAACAACCAGAGTGTTGGCCTGTAGTAAGAACCACATTGATGAGGCCCTTTGATGCCATAATTATAATTCTTACAGAACATTCTCTGACATGTCTCCTGCCTACATAGACAGTAATCTAACTTTACTGTACCAGTATAACTGCCATCCTTCTCCCTTTTTCTTACACTGTTTCACTGCCTAACAAAGTTAATCATTCTTTAAGACCCAATCCCTATGTCATCTCCTCCATGAAGACTTTCTTTGACACCTGCAAGACAAATTAATCACCTCCCCATACTTCTGTGACACCCACCCACACAAGCCTCTGTCTCTATCTCCATGATACTTAACTCTTTAAGGACCAAAATGACCATATACCTCAATATTAACCCAATGCCTCTATGCTCTTCGACAAACACCATGTAACAATTAAAAGCTACTTGGTAATGAAAATTACTATAAATTTCAAAAGGGCTATGAAATAATTAAGTGGGTGGAATTTTATAATCTGAGTTAAAATGATAGATCCTTTTCAAGATCTATTTAGGTTCTAGGCAACACTAGGATTTTCATTCTTCCTTTCCGGACAGCCAGGAAGGGAGTTTAACTCCAAGTCTTGATGCAGAGACAGAAAGGAAGAAATGGCCTGTGAAAGACAAATAAGCCAAATGATGGGAGGAGGATGGGCACAGGAAGGAAACCCTTTGAGTGAGAAGTACATCCAAGGGAGATTTTGATACTAGTTTAAGTAAGTTTCAGTAAACACAGTTAAATCCTACTAAATGTTAGATATACAAAATAGAACATATAAAACTCACAGACAACCCAGGCAACAAGCAAATGGGAATAAATAATTGTTTTTCTATTTTTAAGTAGAATGACGTGGAGTGTATCAGCTCTTGCTGTTCTTTCAGGAAAAGCCAGCTGTCCTCAAATATAGAACAGAAGTAATGAAAGATGGTTTACATCTGTACTTCTCAGGTGGAGGAACCAGGGCCTGGTGGATAGTCTGTGAGGTTTGGAATCAAATGAGAATTTTATTTGCAGGTATAATAGCAAAATGACTTTAGAAAACTTACCTATTTTGTCATCCCTATTTTAAAAACTGTCAAATTGAGACATTACTAAAATCTAGTTCCAAGATCTATGTGAGAATTCAATGCAATGTTATGGGAAAATCTAGCTCAATCCTGCCCTGTGCTCAACATTTTCTGCTTTCCTTGATCTCTTCCATTTTTTTTTTCATTTTTCTTCATTTTATCTATGTATATTTTTTTATTGATTTTACTAGGTTGATATAAAAATGAATGATTAAATTTGTTGTCCTCTTAAGTACTAACATGGGCTAGTACTTAAAGTTTTCTCAAATAAAATTGTTTGAATCACATGATGAGAAAACTTAGGTGGCTCGTGAAGTGAAGTTGGACTCAGAAAGATTTCAGCTAGTTTATTAATATGGCTTGGTTTAAACAAAACATTAGACATTTGAAGCATTTAGAATAATTGATTATTGTTACTCATATAACTTCTAAGTGGTTGATTCCTAATGCAAGCCCTTAATAGCCACTTTGTAATTTCCACATGTCCTTCATACATTTCGCTCAAATATTTCTAAGACTAAACATATGATTACCTTTAAAAAGTGCCATTTTCAAGTTATCTACATAAGCAGTACATTTTCTTATATTTGAAATGGCCGTATCATCTTTATCGCCTTCCTCTCTTTATCCTAGCTCTAATTTAATTTCACTCTTAATCCATTTTCTCTAATTCACCTTTTATTTTTCAGTCAATAACCACTATTAATCTGAGTCCTCAGGACTATTTTTTAAAATATATTTTAAATAATTTCTTCATTCACACAGCAAGCAAAATCTTTTATATTTTTTTAATCTTCACCTGAGAATATTTTTTCATTGACTTTTAGAGAGAGGGAAAAAACAAAAAGAAATATTGATGTGAGAGAAACAAATCAATTGGTTGCCTTTTACATGAGCCCAGGCTGGGGAGGAGCCTTCAACCATGTACCCTTGACCAGAATAGAAACCTAGGACCCTTTGGTGCACAGGCCAACACTCTATCCACTGAGCTAAAATGGGTAGGCTTTGATTTTTTTTATTATATTCCAGATACTCTTCTGTCTGCTCAGGAAATAGCAAAGAATAAGATAGACATGATTACTATAGTCATGGAATTTCACTAGAATGTAGGATTGTAGTGAGGAGAGAAGGACATGAGATAATGCCAAATGCTGATACATGCCATACAGAAGTAGAATAGAATGTACTTGAGAGAGAGAGGGTGAAGCTGTGTTATACGGACAGAACAAGGAAAGTCTTTGAGGAGATAAGTTTTAGTTGAGACCTGAAGAGGATGGACCAGGAGGAAATCATTAGGCTACATGAGATAGGAGTTAAGGGATTTGATCCTTCTGGCTCTCTCTAATTGAGGTAACCTTAGGCTGGCTGAAGAGCCCTGCCTCCCTTTCTCTCCACATGGCTGATGGTGACAGCTCCCCCTGCTACTACCTCTATATTCTTGAACTATCTCTTGTGGTTTCCCCACTCCTCACCCATACCTTTGTAATTAGTCACTTTGTAAATAAAATCTCCTCAAATAGTGTGCCATCTGTTTTCTTCTGGTTCCCCGAGTGATACAGTAATTTGAACTAAAATGGCCTTAGGAAAAAGGCCTTCAAAATTACCTTCTGGAGTTGCATTAGTCATATATTTGAGTAATACAGGATAATAGAAAGGATGTAAATGGGACAGAGATGGGACAACGATGGTGTATGACGGTATTGTGAGTACCTAATTATAATCAGGACTCCAGATGTTGAGCAATAAATGTCTGTTGTTTTAAGCCACCCAGTTTTTGATTCTTTGTTATAGAAGTTCTAGGAATCTGATTTAAGTACTGAAATAGAAATAACCCAAATATCTACTAAGAGCAAAATAGATAAATACATCATGTCAAATACACAAAACTAAATGAAGTGCTGCTACATGCAGAAACAACCATAAATCTGAAGGAAAGAAACCACATATAAAAAAGTACATATTATATGACTCCAGTTAGTTAAAGTTCAAAAACAACCAAAATAAATCTGTGGTATTAAATGTCCAGACAGTATTTATATTAGGAAATGAAAGAGATTATAATGATTAAGAAATGGTACAAGAGTGACTTCTAATGTTCATTTCTTAATCTGTGTAATCATTATGTAAATGAAGTTGCTTTGTGGTCATTCATGGTACAGTGGTACCTCAAGATACGAGTGCCCTAACAACATATGAGATTTTTGAGATATGAGCCATCGAGCGAGCGATTTTTGCTTTGAAATACGAGCAACATTTGAGATAGGAGTAATTGCGCGGATCGGCCGGCTGCACACGACCCACCAGTTTACCGCGACTCGAGCATCTCATAGTTTTCCATGCCTCAAGGTTACGGAACGAATTAAACTCGTATCTCGAAGTACCACTGTATACTATTTATGCAATTGCATATTTGTATTATAATTCAATATTAGGTTAGTAAAAAGTTAAATAGTACATTTGAAATGTCATTCACTTAAAGAAAGAAATAAAAGGCTTGACAAGAAAAAATAAATTGATTTAATTATCCAATTCCTGAGAATATTTTCTTTGTGATGCTGCAACTAAAATTAAGCAGTCACACTATTGAAGTAACAGAGGATAGTAAGTTCAGGGTCACAAATAACATCATTATTGGCTTGTCCATCCCCAGATACTACAACACACATTTCTACTCCTCCATTCAGAGGTTATGGTTCTTTTGAAGTGCGGTTTATCATTTTGGCCCATTATTCACGAAAGGAAAGCACACATTGCAACAGTTTGAACTTGAACTGTTGAAATTATTCATGAGGTCAAAATTGTCTCTAAATGAAATAATTTGTAGACACAACTTGAAGATCCCTGAAAAATAATCAAAATCTCTTAAAGATTGTGAGGAAGTTCTGAGCATTATAGTGGGTCAGGTATTGGATTATAGTTAAGAGAACAGGGTCTAGAGCCAATGGTCCCTGGGTTTAGATTCTTGTTTCACAACTTAATATCTGTGTGATTTAAGCAATCTACTTAATCTTTGCAAGACCTTAATATAAAAAATTATCCTAATAAAACTATGACGTAGATAACTTTATCTCTATTTTACAAAGGACAAAATTTAAGCCGAAGCAGCTTAAGTAAGGCTAATTAGTTCACATAGCAAATTGTTTTACACAGCTAAGATTTAATTTCAGAGCAATGTAAATATGAAATGTGACCTTTCCATATTGTCATACTGGATTCAGTGTAGCTATTACCTCCTATGATATGATTTTCCTTGATGACCCAAATTCTGTCATAATACTTGTCAAGCTATTTTGTTATTATCTGTGACCATTCATGACAGACACCACAGATAGATATAAACATTTCCCTGTGAGTGCCAATAAACCAAAAGATCCTTTAGTGAGAGACTTTTTCTATCTACATCTCCAGTCTCCAGCAGTGTGCCTACACAAAATGAGTTTAAAAATGAAAAAAAAAATAATAATAATACATTTGGATGAATTATTGATGATTGAAAATAAAAATTACATTTTATTAATTTGAAACATATATAACTCTTGTCATTATGCTATGTCTTAAGAGGTATAAGAATCAGTCCCTGAAAAAGAATTTGATTATACGACCCTTTCCGTTTTAATTGATGACTCATTGGCAGAAATTATTGACCAAAATTGTCACTAATTCCCACAAGATCCAGAACAAAAAGGCACATTGCATATTTAGAAATAAAATATTCAAAACATGGAGAAAAGATGAAATGTATATTTTTAGGGAGTTGTGAAAAGGAGTAGAGCTTCTAATCTAGTCTTTTTATGAAGTAATCAAAGATACATTTTTATGTCAGTTGTGTTAAAACTATAAAATATTTCAATTATGAGGGAAGATGTTCGTATATGGGAAGAAATACAGTAGCTAATACTGAAATGCCATATAGTTCTGAACTTTTAGTGATTCATAATGAATGCATTCACTTTCTCTTAAAATCTATAACTCAGTTTCTTTGTATCAAAATCTATAATTCAGTTTCTTTCAGCTTACATTAATTACTACAATGCAAAATATTTTTCCAAAATTTCTATAACTGAATATTTATGTGTTGGAAATGCAATAGTCATTAAAATTATCCTGAAAGTTGAAAGACCTCAGTTATTCTAGTTTAATATGATCTTGTTGTCATTTAGAGTTATATTGGATAAACTATTTAAATAGTTTCACTTGGGCCTTGCACCAGCATTGTAGACTCAACAAAGGTCTAATGACAAAAACTGACCCAAACAATTCTAAACCCACAGCCAGAAACCAAACATTGTCTCACTAATAGAAAGATGTGAACAGGAGACCAGAAGGCTGGTCAACCTTAATTGCTCTGAAAGGTCAGAGCTAATCACTCACTGTTTAGTTGAAACATTATTAGCTGAAGCAGCCTCTACCTGTTTGTTTCATGTTAATTTCTGTTCTTGTAACTTCCTGCCCAAAGGTTATGGTTGTGTCCCAAAATCTTAATAAAAGGGAGAAAAAGGCCAGAGCAAGGGGTAGTCCTTTCCACTAGAGCAGTGGTTCTCAACCTTCCTAATGCCACGACCCTTTAATACAGCTCCTCATGTGGTGGTGACCCCCAACCATAAAATTATTTCCATTGCTACTTCATAACTGTAATTTTTGCTACTGTTATGAACTGTAATGTGAATATCTGATATGCAGGATGTATTTTCATTGTTACAAATTGAACATAATTAAAGCATAGTGATTAATCACAAAACAATATGTAATTATATATTGTGAAATATTTATTACTAATTACAAATAAATGATATTTTGTCTTGAATCTTGGTGTAGCATGGGTAACACTCTTAATATGACAACAGTAAACTACATTGCTACATGTTGCTACACCTAGGAGCGGTCTGTTGGTTCCTAAGACCATGGGAAATATGTGTTTTCTGACGGTCTTAGGCAACCCCTGTGAAAGGGTCGTTCAACCCCAAAGGGGTTGTGACCCAGAGGTTGAGAACCACTGCACTAGAGGAAGGCACCCACCTGGTTCCCCAACATAATACTTTTCTATTCTCTCTTTTCATTTGCTTGCAGCCTCCTCCAGAACCCAAACCCTGAATGAGAACCCAGAGCCATGCAAGACATGGAAAGGGGCTCTCACATTTGGTGCCCAACAGGAACATGGGAAGGGTTTCCTGCCCACATCTGGAACCTGACCACAAGACGTTTGGAGCAAAAGGTATTTTTTGCCTAAGAGCAAAGGAAGGAAAATTCACCAAGGAAAATGGTGAAGGAAAATTCACCTAGGAAAAGGTGAGGGAAATTCAATGTATGCAAAGCCCACGGATTAACTGCAGAGTCATGATCTGTAAATAGGCTGGGAACGTCTTTTTCAGACAGGCAAATGGGGAAGAATTAGGTTATAAATATAAAGTAAACTTTATTATAGACTTTTGCTTTGCATGCTTAAATAATGTGGTTTCTTATTCAAATTAAAATATTAGTTTGTATTTGGAATCTAAAATCTGTAAAATCAAAGGTGGCAGGAGAGGGCAAGGCTATCTACTCTCCTGCAATGAGATTACTTAAGGTTTCATTTAAAAATTATAGAAGAACTGGGAGAATCCAAGATGGCGGCATAGGTAAACACCTACACTGCTGCCTTGCACAACAATTTCAAAACTACCACTAAAATACAGAACGGACTTTATCCAGAAACACAGGGAAGCTGGCTGAGTGGAAATTCTACAACTAGAAGGAAAGATAGGGGCTCACAGAGACCCAGAGGAGCTGCAAAAAGCTGAGGTACAGAGACGTGCACGTGGAGAGAGCGGGTGCAGGAGTACCTGGCTGGCTTTCTCTGGCGGGAGGGAGACAGAGACTCTCAATGGCATTTAACCCTTATCCAACGACACTAAACCTCAGATCCAGCCGAAACTCATATGGGGGCAGTTTGGACTGAGAAAAGGGAGAAGTGCACAGAAATTTAGGGGAGTTGCAAAAGATCAGACGGCTGGTGGCGCACATGGCACTGCATGCAGAGGACCAACTGCTGATTGTGCCACTGGCTTTCACGAGTGGGCAAGAGACAGACCCTCCCAACTGTGCACTTCTAACTCCACTAAACCCTGATTTGGGGCAAAACCTGAGGACCCAGACTCATATGGTCCCAGAACGCAGGGGAGCCAGAAAGGCAGCAGTCTAGAGGCACTGCCAGAGAGCACACGTGCCCACAGGGACCACTCCAGTGATTACACAATCATGTGAGACTCAGGAGCCATGGAGGGCAGGGCCGACTGGAAGGCAAGGCAGTCCCATAAGCCCTGAGATTCCACCTATCTCAAGCTCAACAGAGAGGCTTTTGCAGTTTTGCAAGTCTGTTATCATAAGACTGAATCCCACACGGAAGTTCTCCTGCAATAGTGAAAATGCTGAGACAAGGGAAGGGATCACAAACAAAAGAAATGGAGAAAAACAAACGACTGGATATAGAGTTCAAAACCAGGCTTATAAATTTTTCAAGAATATCCTAGAAAAGTTGGATAAAGTTAGCGAGACCCAAGAGGAGATGAAAAAGAACCAACGGGAGAGGAAAAAGAACCAACTAGAGATGGAAAAGATCCAACTAGAGATGAAAAAGGACTAACTAGAAATTAAATATTCACTGACTAAAATAAAAAATATTATACAGTGTCCTAACAGCAGACTAGAGAAAGGCAAGAATCAAGTCAAAAATTTGAAACATAAAGAATCAAAAAATAACAACTGGAAAAGCAAGAAGAGAAAAGAATCCAAAAATGTGAAGATAATGTAAGGAGCCTCTAGGACAGCTTCAAGCGTACCAACATCAGAATTGTGGGGGTGCCAGAAGAAGAGAGAGAGCAAGATACTGAAAACCTATTTAAAGAAATAATGACTGAAAACTTCCCACATCTGGTAAAAGAAATAGATTTACAAGTCCAGGAAGCACACAGAACCCATACAAAAAGAGTCCAAAGAGGACTACACCAAGACACATCATAATTAAAATACCAAGAGCAAAAGACAAAGAGAGAATATTAAATGCAGCAATAGAAAAACAGTTCATTACCTACAAGGGAGCACCCATACGACTGTCAGCTGATTTCTCAACAGAAATGATGCAGGCCAGACGGGAGTGGCAAGAAATATTCAACATGATGAATAGCAAGAACCTACAACCAAGAATACTCTATCCAGCAAAGCTATCATTCAGAATTGAAGGGCAGATAAAGAGCTTCACAGAGAAGAAAAAGCTAGAGGAGTTCATCAACTCCAAACCAGTATTATATGAAATGCTAAAAGGTACTCTTTAAGAAGAGGAAGAAGAAAAAGGCAAAAGCCAAAATTTATGAACAACAAATACATATCTATCAACAAGTGAATCTAAAAATTAAGTGAATTAAAAATTTGATCAACAGAATAAACTGGTGAACGTAATAGAATAAGGAGCACAGAAAGGGAATGGATTGATAATTCTCACAGGGAAAAGGGTAAGGGGTGTACAGGGAGAGACTGGACAAAAATGATACACCTATGGATGAGGTCAATGTGAGGGAGATGAGGGTGAGGGAAGGGTGGGATTTGGGTGGAGGGGAGCTATGGAGGGGAAAAAAAAGAGAAACAAATGTAATAATCTGAACAATGAAGATTTAATTTAAAAAATAAATAAATAAATAAATAAATAAAAATTATAGAAGAACTCGTAGGGAAATGCAAATCTTGGCCAAATTAGGTGTTAGCTATTACTTTGGAAAGCAAAAAAAGAAAGAAAAAATTTAAGATACGTCTTTATCTTTTTAAGCATGAAAAGAAATTCGACCAGATCTGTTACTGATGCTTACCCCACGAAGTAAGCAAGATGTGTGGGAAGGGAGAGACACATGACCATCCAACATGAAAGCTCTCTCTCCCACTATAAAATTTGAAGTCTCCTTTCTTGCCATGAAAAGTCTTAAATATTTAGAGATGTATCTGGAATTTCTGTACTCGTGAGGAGAGAAGCCCAGCTTATAAACAAATGTGGGCAATTGTCCACCTTTTTGTACATATTAGACAGGGTTAAACTGGAATCTCTCCGCAAAAGCTGCAGAAAAAGAAAAACACAAAACTTTATTTTTAAGAAAGGTGGTGTAAAGAAACCAAAAGGAGAAGATTTTGTGTTATTAATCAAGGTTTTCAGCAAAATTCAAATTAAATTGGGAGAAAATAAAATAAAATTTCTCTAATAATTAGGAATTCAAAATACATTGTTTATTGGTCTAATTAAAAAAGGATTGCCGAGACTGGTTTGGCTCAGTGGATAGAGCGTCGGCCTGCGGACTGAAGGGTCCCAGGTTCGATTCCGTTTGGGGGCATGTACCTTGCATGTGGGCCCATCTCCAGTGTGGGGCGCAGGAGGCAGCTGATCGATGTCTCTCTCTCTCATCGATATTTCTGACTTTCTATCCCTCTCCCTTCCTCTCTGTAAAAAACCAATGAAATATATTTTTTTAAGAAAGGATTAATTTTGTGATTCCCAACTGAAAAACTTTAATATAAAAAACAGTTTAAAATATAATTGATATCTTAAGATAATTATAAAAAGTATTATAATCTTTAAATCATATATGAATATATATATTTGATGTTGTTTTCTATGTTAAAATTTCAAGGCTTTAACAGAGATGATTCTTGGAAAGCTCCATGGGCCCAGAGTAATACAAGAAAATTGTTCTCTCTTCTTAAAGGACATCTTCTTAAATTTAACCAATCTAATATACTTGAAATTGCATGAAAAGCCTTATCAAATAAAAATTAATAACTATATTTTAAATGTTACGAAGGTTTTGGCCTCTAAGAAAGGCAAAATGAAGTAACTAAATATTTCTTAAAATTCCCACAGCAGAATTTAAAATGACAAAAAGCCTGTAGCCACCTGTATTCTTAATTAAGCTAGAGGAAAGGCAACATTTGTGGCTTGTGAATCCGATATAAACATTTACTAAATTTGCTTTGTGTTTTAAATGAAGATACCTACTTTAATTACTTAAATCAAGGTTTTCAACTAAATGAAAAGCCAATGTCTCTGTAAGCAATTTGATTAAGTATTCTAATAAAGTAATTAAGACCTTGTCTATACAAAAAGAAATTGACAGCCAGTTTAAAATTGAATTGCCATAGCCCAAAGCAAAGAATATCCTTACATGATATTATTCTACAATGCCATTATAATTTTTGATATTTTACAAAAGCATATTGTACAATTATCCCAAACAAACTTACAATCTAATTCTTTGAATGTTTGGTAGCAATTTTAAAAAGATCATGAAAGGAATTAAGGCAGTGAGAAGACACTTGAGCATTCTATATTGGCTTTTCTTGCTCTTTTTCCCAAGAGGGACCCTCTCACAGTTGTTGCCTGAGCTTTCTGTTCATGATGAGGTTGAAGCCTCGTGGTGGCTGGTACCATGGATCTGTCTCTCACCCAGTGGTGTGAGTTGAGCCCTCCCTGGAGAAGAAATCTGAGTTCCCCAAGATATGTGATCAGTACCGGGACCCTGCCAGCAGGCGAGGGGATCCCAAGGCAGGTACTGGTTGTGGAGGCCACAAGGGCATTGACTACCAAGGAGACAGAGCTAAACCTCACATCACCCTGCTTGGAGGATGGCTGGTTAGTCAGAGACGGGTAAGATTCCTCAGGGAAGGAACAACTTAAGACAGGCACAGTCGCAGAGGGGCCATCAGGAGAGAATTGGGGATCAACAGAAGTGAGGCACAAATCCTCCCCCCCCCCAACATTGCAGGGGCTTAAACTTTCGCCCCTTCTGAGGGAGTCTCCTGCCCCATGGCTGCTTCGCTTCCCACACCCAGCTCAGTTCAAGACCCAGGTGACAGACAGAGATTTGGCCCAGCTCAGTTTGGGACACAGGTGACAGACAAAGATTTGGTGCAGGTCAGATCGGGACCCAGCAACAGACAGAGACTTGGCCAACAGCTACCCTCTATTCTAAATCCAGCCTAACACCAGGAATGCTCAGGGCCTGCTCAAGAATGCAAATAATCCTTTCCACTAATATTTATAGGATAAAACTAAGATTGTTGTTAGAATATTAAATTTGACAATAAAATAGTAGTCAAGTTTTCAAATTAATTTAAATAGGCTAATTGAAATAAGTGAATATTCAAGAAATTTTAATTATACTGGAAAAAAGTTGTTCTTAAAGTATTAACTAAAATTTCTATTGGTAGTTCATCACATGGTAAAATTGCTTAACATTCAATAAACATAAAGCAATTATATTTTTGTGCAAAAAAATTAAATTTTAAAGTCATCAAGATTGCATTATAAAAATTTTCCAAAAGCCTCCTATTAATTAAATAAAGAAAAGGGGGGATATTAGAGTAATATTATGTATGTAAGGAAAAGTATCCCATAAGCAAATTACATCGAGAAAAATTATTTTTTTACTTAACAGCAAGATACCCATGAAAAACATACATAGTATCAAAATAAGCCAAAGGAAAATCATTTGGGTAAAAGTGAAAAGGTTCCCAAGTCAAATTTATAGAAAAAATTTCTTTACTAACTTTTGGTTGAGAATATGTTTGTATATTTTCAGAGAACAACTCTAAGACCATGTGAATTCCTACAACAGAGAATGCTCCAGCTATGAAGACAAGAGGAGAAACGGTCAAGAGATCGAAGACGCTGATGATGCCTTGCCATCCTAGCAGTCAGCCGCTGTGTGTAGCTGCAGGTTGCCCAGGACCAAACCAGAGAGGGTCGGGCTTGCATTGCCACCATTTTTCCACCATCCAGAACTGAAATATCATTGCTAACATGTACACTCAAAAAACTGTTGGACGTTGAACCTGGGACTCAAAGGACTATTGGCCCAGAATGAAACTTACTACAGACTTATTCATTTACTTCTTAGCATAGCCATTGTTGCTTGTCTTATTTTTGTTCTTATATGTTTATTTCTAGTCTACAGATGCAAGATTTTTTAGAGGAAAGAAAATGGGGGAGATGCCAGAAACCAAACATTGACTCACTAATAGAAAGATGTGAACAGGAGACCAGAAGGCTGGTCAACCTTAATTGCTCTGAAAGGTCAGAGCAATCACTCACTCTTTAGTTGAAACATTGTTAGCTGAAGCAGCCTTTACCTGTTTGTTTCATGTTAATTTCTGTTCTTGTAAATTCCTGCCCAAAGGCTATGGTTGTGTCCCAAAATCTTAATAAAAGGGAGAAAAAGGCCAGAGCAAGGGGTAGTCCTTTCCACTAGAGGAAGACTCCCACCTGGCCCCCCAATATTGACAAATTAATACTTTTCTAGTCTCTCTTTTCATTTGCATATGGTCTCCTCCAGAACCCGAACCCTGAATGGGAACCCTAAACCACGCAAGATGTGGAAAGTTGCTCCCACAACCCATCCTCCCCTTAAATCAGTTTTAAATTGCTTTTAACTAATCAATAACTCAAGTGAATTATAAATTTTGTAAACTTAAGTAAACAATTTGTTAAGGAAATTGATTGCTATTTACCATTGAATAATACAAGATGAGACAAAAGTAGTCTTACAGTTGTGAGTATGCAAAACACAGAATTTATTCTTGCACAATTATTATTGCATTATTTTCCATATGAACAACTGTAAGACTACTTTTGTCCTGCCCTGTATATAATGATGTATAATAAAATTTGTACTAAGAATATTACTCCAATTTTATCAACTTTAGATTATAACTTCACATTCATGAATAGTTGCAAACCCCAGAGGCAAAACAAAGGAATCAAAGGTTTCCACTTAATTAGGTGATTGCTCCTGAAATTTTATATTGTTTTTAATATGTTTTCCTGTTCCTAAGAGGTTGTATACAAATAACGATTGGGATCAAGCCAACTTAACTGATTTACATTAAAAAAAAATTTAATATAGCTAGGTATTTTGACCATTTCATTGATTATGTGTGTTTATATGTTTAAATCAATTGTAATGCTAGTAATTATGGTTTAATAATGACAAACACTGAAACAAACAAAAAAAAATTGGCCAGTTCTATTTAGTTTTGACTTAGTTGACCAAACTTCAGGAAGATATTAGTTAATCAACCATAACTCATTTTGAAAGAAACAAATTAAAATTTAAAAATTTAAATCACCTTAGTTATTACCATAAAGGTCAGTAAATCACAAACTTTCTCTATTAGCATGGAAGTATCAGTCTTGGTGCAAGTTGCATAATATCTAATAACAATAAAAATATAGTAAGAGAAACAAAGGAAAAAATAAACAAATGGGACTACATGAAAGGAAAAGCTTCTGCATAGTTGATGAAAACATCAACTAAGTGAAGAAGGAACTTCACTCTATGGGAGAACAAATTAGTCAATTATACATCTGATATGAGGTTAATTACCAAAATATATAAAGAACTTATATAACTCAACACCAGAAAGATAATGCAATTTAAAGATGAGCAAAGGACCTGAATAGAAAATTCTCAAAAGAAGACATACAGATGACCAAGAGACATATGAAAAATGCTCAAAGACATTAATCATCAAAGAGATGCAAATTAAAACTACAATGATGTATCACCTCACACCTTCCACAATGGGTACCATCAACAAATCAATAACGGTAAGTGCTAGTGAGGATGTGGAGAAAAGGGAACCCTCTTGCACTGTGGTGGGAATACCGACTGGTGCAACCACTGGAAAGCAGTAAGAAATTTCCTCAAAAAATTAAAAATGGAACTGTCTTTTTGTAACAGGAAATAAAAACTTTCTACTACTCTGAGGAAACATTAAATGGAATTAGAATAAAATATACTAATAAACTGATAAAAGAAACACACTGACAGGTTTTTTTTTCAATAAGTATACTAGAGGCCTGATGCATGAAATCATGCATGAATGGGATCTAGCTGGCCCACACTGTTGGGGTCTGATTTGGGCTGAGCTGGCAGGGGTGAACAGGGACAAGGGAGGTTGGCTGACCAATCAGGGAAGGGTGGGGGAGAACTGGGAGCCAGACTAGCCAGGGGCAGGGGCCATGGGAGGTTAGGGAGGAGCCAATCTGGGCCCCAATCAGGTTGGTTGGCTACCCCAGTGCACATCATAGTGATCCGTCATTCTAGTCTTTCTGTTATTCCAGTCGCTTGGCATATATATATATATATTGCAGGTATCAGCAGTTCTATTTCATGCTCACATAGGAACTAGCCTTGAGCACTACTTTGGTTGACATAGATTGCCCAACTGCAAGAATTTGGTTAGCACTAACCATTTCCAGTATGTTGACATTAAAGATTCATATTGGGACCAGCAAGAACACTGCCTGCACATCACAGCTCCTCTTCCTGATCTCTTTGTCCTGCTTTCCCTATCCCTCTGTATAAAAACCCCCCTCTACAATGAGATGCTAACATGGACTTTGGAACAGAGTCCCCCATCTTCTCAGGTTACTGGCACTTGAATAAACCTCTTTCCTTTTTCCAGCATCTGTCTCATGAGCTTGGCCTTTGTGGCAGCAAGCAGTCAAACTTTGGTTCTGGTTACATTTTTACCCAGTGATTCCACTTCTGAGAATCTATCCTAAGAACCCTGAAATACGAATCAGAAAGAATATATGCACTCTGGTATTCATAGCAGCATTATTTATAATATTCAATATCTGGAAACAGAGATAGTGCACATCAATACATGATTTGATTACAAAAAAAAAAGCTATGGCACATTCACACAATTAAATGCTACACAGTTGTAAAAAAGAAAGGACTTTTATCCTTTGTGACAGTATGGATGAACCTGGAGATTATTATACTAAACGAAATAAGCCAATTTGAGAAAGACAAATACTATATGATCTCAGTAAAAGTGGAATCTATGAACAAAATAAATGGAAAGGAACACAATAGAACCAGAAGCATGGATACATGGAACAAACTGACAAATGTCAGAGGGATGGGGGACGTGGAGGGAGGCATAACTGGATAAAAGAAGGTGAAGAGATGAGCCAAATAAGTATATTCATAACCCATGGACATAGACAACAATGTGGTTAAGGCCATGGAAGGGAGCTGGGTGGACATGGGCAAATGAGGGGGGAAAGGAGAACATCTGCATTAGTGACAATAATAAAAAAGGAGATAGCAAGCAAAAAATGTATAACCTTCAGTTTAATTAAGTAAAAGTTGCTAGAATCACTACTACTTTAATTAAAAAATCCAGATGGCTCCAAATTTCAGGCATAAAAATGCACTCTCACCTTTAGAAGTGTCATCTTGGATAAGTTTCCTGTTTTAAAATCAAAACAGATGTTCTCTGAGAAAAACACAGGTGGAACACAACCAATGACTTATGGGATATTTCATTTCTGATAGAACATTCTATTAAGTTCCAGGTCACAACTTTAATATTATTAAGTTCCAGGGCACAGTCTTAATATTATTATATGGAATGTGGTTTAATCATTCAGTAATAATGGTTTCTGGTCACCCAAACGTTTCAATTTATTGACCCATTTCAATTTAAAATTTATTTTAAACATCACAATCTTGTCCTCTTGAAATAATAACAATGTTTCTACAAAGACAATGATACATTTCCTTCTTCCAGCAATTTGGAATGTAAAATCTGTTATCATATTTCTCCAAGCTTTGTGCTAGATACTACAAAAAAAAATCTTTGAATTATGTAATGTCTCAACATGAAACCTACAGACCCTAACTTGTACTAATATCTGCAACCTATATATCAAATTATAAAACATTAGAAGGAACACAAAGAAATTCACCTACTTTCTAACTGCTGGGTTTATTGTTGTTGATGATGTTTTAATAATTTTGTTTTGTCTTTGCTATAACCATCAGTGATATTTTTCTGTCTTTGCTGTTTATTCCATCTCATTTGGAGTTTCTGAATTTCTTGGCTTTTCCATCTGTTTTGTCACCACCATGTTTTATCAGTAGACATTATAATAGAGCTCAGTTTTCTCTCCAGTGCCCCCAAGGACATAGTTTGTACTTCCCCCATATTTCTGTCTGTAAGCTGCATTACTTCAACTATAGACCCCACCCCAGCATTGTCCGAAGTTACCTTCCTCTACTCTTTCATGGTGGATAGTCAAGTCTCAGAAGGTATTCTGATGAACTTTTCCTGTCACTTGAGTAGTCTTCATTATGTTTTTCCATAACAAAAGATGAGTTGAATTGATTATTTTAATGATTATCTCATTTTTTTAAACATTTGATTCATTATACAAGTAGCTTATTTGAAAATTTCTTCTTTAATAGTATCTTTTATAGACTTAAAACAATTTTTAAGATAAAAATAACTAAATATGCACCCTGGCTGGTTTGACTTATTGAATAGAGCATCCACTAAAGGCAAATGCTCAGATTGTGGGCTAGATCCCCAGTGGGGGGGTGTGCAGGAGGCAGCTGATCAGTGATTCCCTCTCAGCATTGATGTTTATATCTGTTTCTCCCTTTCCCTTCCTCTCTGAAATCAATAAAAATATATTTTTTAAAATCACTAAATATGCTAAATGTATGAAGTGATATATTAGCATGATTTGAGGAGAAATAAAAATATGAACAAGAAAGACTTCATCTAATGATAATGGATACCATGCTATAGAAGGGAAAGTTTTAATACAACATAATAGAATGAGGAAGAGAATGATCATTTGAGGCTATGTCCTAATTCTTCTAGTTCAAGGATATTATTAATCAAAATATTGTATTACTTCTAAACATTATTTTATTCATAAAATAAGTAATAGAAGTACAGTTGACCCTTGAACAATGCAGGGATAAGAGCACCAATCCCTATCCCAGCCAATAGTCAGCATATAAATTTTGACTCCCCCAATACTTAACTACATATAACATTCTCTTGACTGAAAGCCTTACTAATAATATAAAACGCTAATTAACATATATTTTACATGATATATGTATTTATACTATCTCCATTAATGAAAGAGGGACATGCAAATTGACCATACATCTGCTATGCCCACAAGCCAAGCCCACTAGCCAATCAAGAGCAAGTATGCAAATTAACTCAACAAAGATGGCTGAGGCCATGGAAGGTGCAGGAGGCTTGGGTTTTGCTGGCAATAAAGGAAGCCAAACTTCCTACCCACTTTGGCCAGTCCTGGCCTCTGCTCAAGGCTACAAAGTTTCAATTATAGAAGATAAATAAATCCCAGATACCAGGGCCTCCTCTTGGGTCACTGGGGGATGTGGCCGGCTTGAAAATCACCAGAGGCCCCTCACCCAGGCCAACCCATGCCCCAAGGGAATCCGTTCCCTGATCTGGGACACCCTTCAGGGCAAACCAGCCAGCTCTCACCCATGTACCAGGCCTCTTTTCTATCTAATAAAAGAGTAATATGCAAATTAATCATTACTCCAACACACAAGATGACTGTAACCATGTGGTCAAAGATGGTTGCCCCCTTGTGGATACAAGATGGCCATCACAAGATGGCCTGCAGGGGAAGGCACCTGGGGGGTACCAGGCCTGTATGCGAGGACAGTTAGGGGTGACCAGGGCTGCAAGGAAGGCAATTAGGGACAATCAGACTGGCAGGGGAGCAGTTAGGCATCAATCAGGCTGGCAGGGGAGTGGTTAGGGGGTGATAAGGCTGGCAAGCAGAAGCAGTTAGTAGAAATCAGGAAGACAGGCAGGTGAGCAGTTGGGAGCCAGCATCCTGGATTGTGAGAGCGATGTCTGACTGCCCGTATGGGCCCTACTACTGGGATCAGGCCTAAACGGGAAGTCGGACATCCCTTGAGGGGTCCCAGATTGGAGAGGGTGCAGGCTGGGCTGAGGGATACACACTCCTGTGCATGAATTTCATGCACCAGTCCTATAGTATTCTTATAAAAAAGGAAACTAGAGAAAAGAAAATGTTAAGAAATTTATAAGAAAGAGAAAATACATTTATTGAAAAAATTACATGTATGAGTGAACCTGTGATATTCAAACCCATGTTGTTCAAGGATCTACTTTAAATTAAATCAAATAAATCCAGAGAATGATGAATAATAAAATTATAAATAACATTAAGTTTAGAGAATACAGAATGTCTTTTTGTTTATTCTATATCCTTTCATTCCATATCTCTGGGGTAGCCACATCTCTGATACACCTATGATCTTTTTACCCAATTGTACTCTAGATGAAAAAAAGGACATGATAAAATCAATGAAATTATTATTCAAATATTAGGCACATATTCAAATATTAGATGCCAGCTTAGCATACTCTCATTTTAAGAGGTTTTGAATATTAATGATGTCTAATATATCCTATTCTCCAGGAATTCTACTCCTACTTAAATAAACTGAAGAAATTATTACACAAACATATGCAATAGAAGTCATGTCAATAATAATAAGAGCATAAAATGCTAATTAGACCAGATAACTGAACAACCTTCCAGATGTCCTTCCAGACCACCTTCAGGATAGAGCCAGAACTGTGAGGGCTGAGGCAAGCTGCCAAAGATGCAAGAGCCAAGCCTTTTGCACAAATTTCATGCATCAGGCCACTAGTAATAAAATATTTAAAGAACTATTTTGTCATAGCTAGAGACCGAAAGCAATCTGGTTGTTAATCCATAAATAAAAGGATAATCCTATATAATAAAGAGCTAATATGCAAATTGACCATCACACCTTCACAAGATGGCTGCCTATGACCAGGCCTGCAAGGGGTTATTGAGGGATGTTCAAATGACTGAACAAACAGGCTGTGTGAGGTGACCATGCCAGCAGGAGGGTAGGCAGTTGGGGGCAACCAGACCAGCAGGGGGCCAGTCAAGGGTGACCAGGCCAGCAGGAGGAAAAGTAAGAGATGACCAGGCAAGCAGGGGTGGTGCAGTTGGGGATGACCAGCCTGGCAGGAGGGGCAGTTGGGGGTGATCAGGGCAGCAAGGGTGTGCAGTAAGAGGTGGCCAGGTCACCAGGGAGGGGACAGTTAGGGGGTGACCTGGCTGGCAGCGAGGGGCAGTTAAGGGAGACCAGGCCAGCACACAGAGCAGTGAGGGACAATAAGGCTGTTGGAGAGGGGGGAAGTTAGAGGCAACCAGCAGGCAGGCAGGTGAGCGATTAGGAGCCAACAGTCCTGGGATTGGGCCTAAACAGGCAGCCAGACATCCCCCAAGAGGTCCTGGATTAGAAAGGGTGCAGATTGGGCTGAGGGGAAACTCCCCTGCCCATTGCATGAATTTCATGTACCAGGTCTCTAGTTGTAATATATTTTCCCAATGGCAGTCCAAGCAAAAGCGAAATAAGTGAAATAGAGCACATATATCATAGAGAAAATACTCAAAAATATAATACTGAATGATTGAAAACTCAGGTTAAAAAGTTTTATAAAGTGTGATACTATATATTTATGTAAAGTTTAAAAACATATTAAGCAAAATAATATAATATAAAAATATATTTTATCATACACAAATGTGTTTATATAGGGCTTGGAAAAAGTAAGTTTATAGTTGGAAATATGCAAAACATCATTTATTCTTATATTATTTATTATTGTATCATTTAATTGTATTACAGCTATAAATCTATAATTTGACCATCTCTATATTTTTTCACAAGCTTTATATAAATCATACACACACACACACACACACACACACACACATTCTCTTTTTCTATCTCTCTCTCATATGTATATATGGGATGTAGATAGAAAGACTGATAGATATAACTAAAACTATGAAGAAATGCATAAACTACTGTTTCCTCTGAAGAAAACAAATACAAGAAATGGAGAACCAACATAGCTCTGGCACATAGGCATCCTCAAATGTGTTGTTGGTTTTTAATGGTGGATGGTTGGCACATGATAGTTTATTACTTTATATTTTACCTTTTTTAATATGTCTGAAATTTTGTTAATATAAAACCATAAAAATTATATTTTAAGCAATTCAATGTAAGAGTTGAGATGAAGGAGGTTCTCCTGAATCCACTTGTAGTTGAATATACTATTATTTCTGCAGGCATACCCAGCCCTTTCACTTAGTGTCTTGCATAGTACAGACATGTACCACTTAATTACATTCTGAGAAATGCATAATTTAGCACTTTTGTCATTGTGTGATCATAGAGTGTGCTCACATTAATTTAGATGGGATGGCCTAATACTTTTATATGATTAGCAGTAACTTTGTTTACACCAGCAGCACACAACACATAATGCTATATGCTATGATGTTATCATTGCAGCAATCTCACATGGCAATAAGAAGGTTTTAGCTTCATTATAATCTTATGGAATCACCATAATTTTTGAGGTCCATTCTTGACAAAAATGTTATTATGTGGTACATGACTATACTGAGTATATGTTGGGTCAAATAAACATTTACAAATAAAGAACATTATAGGTCACCTTTTCAAATTAAAACTTACTTTAAGGGTAATATTAAACAAATGCACTGCTGATAATCTTCAAAATATATTGACTCATTTTTTCTGTTAAACATACCACTTGAAAAAGTATAAGTTGGCAATAAAGACATTACTGAATGAATATCTTACATAAAAATTTTATAAGTATTCAACATTACTAAATAGTAATAAAACATTTTTTTTCAATTCTATTTATTTCAATTTCTTTACTTTTACTATATATCAATTGTAAAGATAATGTTTCTTATTGATATTCAGGGGTTTTAACTCATGTAAAAAGATAGTTAAATCCTGAATTTTGATTTCTTTATTAAACTTATAATTTACCAACCTCTGTGTTCTGGTTTTGATATCACTATATTTATTCAGTAAATTTCCATATCTTTATTAGTATACCTATATATTTTCAGGATATGTAGTGAATAAAACATATAGCACAATTCTGTACTAATACTCATTTTTATTTTATTTTATTTTTTTATTTTTAAATCTTTATTGTTGAGAGTATTACAAATGTCCCCCTTATTTCCCACTTTACTCCCTCTACCTGGTTTCCCCCCAACCCAGGTATTCCCCACCTTATAGTCTGTGTCCATAGATAAGGCATATCTTTACTAAGAAAAGTATAATATGCTAATAAAGGGCCTTCCGGACATCCTTCTGGATAAAGCTGCAGTGGCAGAGACCAAGGCAGAGGAGGTTAGGGGTGATCAGGCAGACAGGCAGAATGCTTAGAAGCCAGCAGAATGCTTAGAAGCTAGCAGAATGCTTAGAATCCCTCCCAGATTGTGAGAGGGATTGTGCAGGGATTGGATATCCCCCAAGGGGTCCTGGATTGGAGATGGTGCAAGCCAGGCTAAGGGAAACCCCACTCCCGTACATGAATTGCATACACGAGGCCTCTAGTATGCATATAAGATTCTTGGCTAATCTCTCCCTGTTTCTCCCACACTTCTTCCCTCTGAGATTCATCAGTCTGTTCCATGTTTCCATGCCTTTATTCATCAGATTATTTTGTTCACTAGATTTCTGGTTCATTTATTTTTATTTTAGATTTAATTATTGATAGATACATATTTATTGCCATTTAATTGTTCATATTTTTATAAACAATGCATTGAGATATGCATTGTATATACTGACTAGTATTATCATTTTAAATGATGAGCAATTCATTTTTTAATTGCACCTTCAGCAAGATTATTCTAATAAAGCATATATCAAGATACACCTAAACCCTCTCCGTCATTTCACCCTATTTTTGTATTCTTTCTAAAATATGTTATTGGTTCTTATTCTACCCTTAACCTCCATTCCAAATGAGTTGCAGTGTCATTTATATTATTATCAATTAGTTGTAAAAATTACTAGAGGCCCAGTGAACGAAATCAATGCATGGGGGAGGGATCCCCTTAGCCAAGCCTTTACCCTCTCCAATCCAGGACCCCTAGGAGGATGTTTGAATGCCAGATCAGGCCTAAACTGGCAGTCAGACACCCCTCTCACAATCCTGGACCACTCCTAATTGCTCACCTGCCTGCCTGCCCTGGTTGCCCCTAACTGCCCCCCCACAGGCCTGATCACCCCCAACTTCCCCCTCCTTGCCAGCCTGGTCACTGCTAACTGTCCCCCTGCCAGCCTGGTCTCTCTCAACTGACCCCCTGCTGGTCTGGTTGATGCCAACTTCCCCTCCTGCCAGCCTGGTTGCCCCTAACAGTACTCTTGCTGGCCTGGTCACCCCATGCAGCCTACTGCTCAGTTGTTTGGTCATCCCTCACTAACCCCCTGCCAGTCTGGTCACCCCACGCAGCCATCTTATGAGGGTGTGGTGGTCAATTTGCATATTATCTCTTTATTATATAGGATGGTAGACTGGTATTGATTTAAGATTAGATTGATATAGATTCTTAGATTCAGAACTTTACCTATTTATTGGTGTTGTTATATGTGTTGATCAATAGTACCTTGCTTGATTGCAATTAACTTGAACCAAAACTTATTAAAATAGAGTTCAGGGGGAATCCAAGATGGCGGCATAGGTAAACACCTACACTGCTGCCTCACACAACAATTTCAAAACTACAACTAAAAGACAGAACGGACATCATTCAGAACCACAGGAAAGCTGGCTGAGTGGAAGTTCTACAACTAGAGGGAAAGAGAGGGGCTCAGGGAAACCCAGAGGAGCTGCAAAAAGCTGAGGTACAGAGACGCACACGTGGAGAGAGCAGGTGCCGAAGTACCTGGCTGGCTTTCTCTGGCGGGAGGGAGATGGAGACTCCCAAAGGCATTGAACTCCTTATCCTACGACACTAAACCCCAGATCCAGCCAAAACTCATACGGGGGGAGTTTGGACTGTGAAAAGGGAGAAGTGCACAGAAATTTAGGGGAGCCGCAAAAGATCAAAGGCCTGGTGGCGCGCACAGCACTGCGCACAGGACAGATTGCTGATTGTGCCACTGGCTTTCGCGAGTGGGCGGGAGACAGACCCTCCCAACTGTGCCACTTCTGAGTCCACTAAGCCCCTGTTTCAGACGAAACCCTGGAGACCTAGACTCCTGTGTTCCTGGTGCGCAGGGGAGCTGGAAAGGCAGCGGTTAGAGGCACTGCGGGTGCGCACACAAGGACCACTCCAGCCATTACCCAGTCACGTGAGACTCAGGGGCTGTGGAGGGCGGGGCCGACTGGATGGCAAGGCGGTCCTAAGCCCTGACACTCCACCCATCCCAAGCTCAACAGAGGCTTCTGAGGCTTTGTGTCTGGTATCATAAAGCTGAATTCAACACAGAAGTTTTCCCTCGGCATAGTGAAAATGCCGAGACAAGGGAAGGGATTACAAACAAAAGAAATGGAGGGAAAAAAATGACTGGATATAGAGTTCAAAACCACGCTTATAAGGTTTTTCAAGAATATGCCAGAAAAGATGGATAAATTTAGTGAGACCCAAGAAGAGATGGAAAAGATCCAACAAAGATAAAAAAGAACAACTAGAAATTAAACATACACTGACTGAAATAAAAACTATTATACAGAGTCCTAACAGCAGACTAGAGAAAGGCAAGGATCAAGTCAAAAATTTGAAATATAAAGAAGCAGAAAACATTCAACTGCAAAAGCAAGAAGAGAAAAGAATCCAAAAATGTGAAGATAATGTAAGGAGCCTCTGGGACAGCTTCAAGCATGCCAACATCAGAATTGTGGGGGTGCCAGAAGAAGAGAGAGAGCAAGATACTGAAAACCTATTTAAAGAAATAATGACTGAAAACTTCCCACATCTGGTAAAAGAAATAGACTTACAAGTCCAGGAAGCACACAGAACCCCAAATAAAAGGAATCCAAAGAGGACCACACCAAGACACATCATAATTAAAATACCAAGAGCAAAAGACAAAGAGAGAATATTAAAAGCAGCAAGAGAAAAACAGTTCATTACCTACAAGGGAGCACCCATACGACTGTCAGCTGATTTCTCAACAGAAACGATGCAGGCCAGATGGGAGTGGCAAGAAATATTCAATGTGATGAACAGCAAGAACCTACAACCAAGAATAATCTATCCAGCAAAGCTATCATTCAGAATTGAAGGGCAGATAAAGAGCTTCACAGAGAAGAAAAGCTAAAGGAGTTCATCAACTCCAAACCAGTATTATATAAAATGCTGAAAGGTACTCTTTTAGAAGAGGAAGAAGAAAAAGGTAAAAGACAAAAAATTATGAACAACAAATACATATCTGTCAACAAGTGAATCTAAAAAATTAAGTGAATTAAAAATTTGATCAACAGCATAAACTGGTGAATATAATAGAATCAGGAGCACAGAAAGGGAGTAGACTGATAATTCTAAGGAGGACAAAAATCACAAAGCATCAAACAGACTGTGAAATTACAGCAGAAAGATTAAAGTTAGGTGAGGTAGATAAGTGATCAATCAAAGGACTTGTATGCATGCATATAAGCATAACCAATGATCACAGACACTGGGGGGTCGGGGTATGCCTGGAAGGAAGCGGGGGCAATGGGGAGATATGTATAAAAATAATAAAAATTAATTAAAAATTAAAAAAAATAGAGTTCAGTGTTTCAGATTAGGAAATGAGCATTATTATACTAACAAAAGTTATTTCCTTCTATACAGAAATACATTGTATAGAGTAAACAATCACAAATGCTTAATATGTATTACCTAATTTAAGGTTTACGACACTAAAATTCATACTATTTTCAACATATTATGGATGAGAAATTGAGCTAATTTAAGATTAAGTGATTTGCCTAAATTAACATAAGTTGTAATGAGAAAACTGGAATTATAACCTTATCATGACTGTCACCACAAATTTGCTGTCAACTAACAAGTTTATTGCTTCCATAGATGAGCTTTGAGAACATTATATATTCTTATTCTATAACAATCTCAAGTCACAGACCTTGCTAGGTAATTGGAATAAGATTGAAACCCACAATTCAGTTAAGAATGGGATTGCCAGGTACCGAATAAGTTCAGGGATGCTTGCTCCTTGAAGACAAGATGAGGGTGTTTTTGTGCCCATTATTTGCATTTTGAAGTGACAAACATTTAATTATTCACATAAGATCATGAAATATGTAGAAATGTCAAAATATTTTTATGGTTTACAAACAACAAATCCAAAATAAGGATGAGCCCGTTTTCAATATATGATTTGCTGGCTGGCCTGTTAAAATTTAGTTCGTGTCTATGTAACACATTGACTTGAACAAAACTATCTCCATATTATTTATTTCAATGAGCAAACAAACCATGCACTATCATAATGAGTGTTTTTTATAAGGTAAATACATTTAATTATAATAATAGTATTTTTATGTAAGTCAATACACTAAATTCTAAAGATAAATTGTGTCATTTCATCTTCACAAAAATATTATGAGGATAACAATATTATTAATTCTTGTTATAATCAGGGAAGAAAGCTTAGAGAAATTAGGTCAGTTATCTCAGAAAATGCAACTTATAGATGTCAGCCAGTTAGTATTCTAACCAAGGCTCTCACTTGCTCTCTTAATCAATCTACTGTCTCTGCCCATAATATAAAATTCTGCAATTTAGAACATAGGAAAGGAACATTTCTGTAAGATAGTGTATTAGTACCATTCTCTCAAGTGGTGCCAAAGTGAGGCCTTCACAAAGTATGTCATGTGCATGGCACCTCCTACAGGTGCTCTGTAAAACAGGTGTAACTGTGTAAACTTAACATTTTCACTAGGCATTTTCATGTGTTTAAAAGTAGCATTTATTCAATTAGTGTATTTCTAACTCATTAATAAATAAAATAATTATATAAGAATCAGAATAAATAACAATGATAACTATGACCTTATTATTATGTTTCTATTCCTTACTGTGCAGTGTTTGAGTAGGATTCTTAGTGGGTTATTTCAATCCCATAAATATCTAGAAAAAAGAAGTATAGTTTAATTAGCAAAGAAGGAGAAATCTTGTGGACACAGTTTGTTAAATTTTTTCACATGGACTGGACCGGAAAAAAGTGGCGGAGGAATTAAAGAACATGCCTGGAGCCTTGTTGCTGAGCAGACAGTGAGAAACAGCTGAGGGTCGCACTGGGAGTATTTGTTGGCAAGTTAAGAGACAGTTATCCTCCAGAAGAAGGTGGGGGAACTGCTGGACAAGGGTCCCCTGACCAGGCAGCCCCACTGCCAAGGGATTTTTATCTCCCAGAGCCACCAGCACAAATGTGGAGACCATGCCATCTTTCAGGGGGAAATGTATGTCTACAGCTGTCTAAAAAGCTAGCTGCAGTAGTCACCAAACAGCCAGGGGACTCAGATACCACTCTCCAATTGGCACAAACACTTGTACTCAGTGGAGCTCCATATGACATTGGAAAGGTCAGATTTCACCTGGGATAAGGTGAGATCTTTGGTCATGCAGAACAGAGAGATGCACACTCTGTGAGAACTGGACTGGGGGAAAGCTGCTCTTAAGAGAAATCCACCAATATGGGGCAGGGCGTGATCCCTAAATATGGAAGGGAGCTCTCAGGGATATTAACAGAGGGGAGCTCTAGAAAATAACCCATTTTGATCTGAGGCAGAAGGGCAGTCTGGGAGCTATTACAGTGTCCCGGCTGCTTGAACAGGAGCGGGGAAGGGACAGAGCACAGACAGCACTCTTTCCTCTTAAGACCCTGGCTTCTGATTGCTAAGCCCAATACACAGGATCATGCAATTGGAGACATCCTGAGAGACTGCAGGGGAAAGTTTTTTTCTGGATCCTGAGGATCATCGGAGAGCAGAATAACCATCAGAGAATCAGCTCCAGGGAAATCCACCCCTACAACCAGTATTGATTACCACAGAGTAAGCAGGATCTAAGCACAGGCTAGAGAGGTCCTGTGCTTAGTCTCAGAGGTCAATTCTGAAACACTGCCACCCAATGGATGACTCACAAATTGACTTTAGCACAATCGCAAAAGAATAAAGAGATTAAGACACACCTCAGCAATGGAACACAGGGAATTGCAATACCCTCCCGAATGGGAAACAGGAGTGCCAAATAAAACAATAGTGCAAGTGAATGACCTCCACTACTGCACTTTCTATTGTTTTATTTTTCATTTTTTTATTTTTTATTTTTTGCATATTTTAATTAAGAAAGCTATTTTTTTTTCACTTTTCTCAATTGATTTTACCTTTTTTATTATTACATTTTTATTTTCAACTAGTATTATTACTACTACTATTTTACCTTTTTGGAAAAAAAAAGAAGTGTCATTTTATTTTCTCATTATATTATTTTGGGATTAGAGGTCTACATTCTATTTTCATCTTTCCTTTAGCCTAATTTTACCATATCTCAACTCTACCTTTATGCTAACACTCTCTTCCTAACTTTTCCCATTTTGTTTACTTGTTTCTCTTTCCCTTTTCCAATTTTAGATTCTCCCTATCTTTCTTTTTACCTGGTTAAAATGTCTCCCCACTTATATATCTAATTTTGAATCCCCTACTCCAAGACCATACAAACCTCTCTCTTCTCTGTCTTCACTATCCAAAAAAGTGTTTTTTCTATGTCCTTTTGTTGTTGTGTGCCTGAACGGTGATCATATCATATTTTTATACTTTTAGTGAGATTGTTTTTGCTTATTCTACTTATTTTATTTTGCTTTTTGTTTGCTTTGTTTTGAATTGTTTTTTACCTTGGTTTTCCCTTCCCTCCCTTTTTATTAGTTGCTATTTTTAGTTTGTATTAATCTCCAGGTACTTGTTGCCAGCAATTGTTGGAATTAGTGGCTGTTCTATGGGAATTTTCTCCTCACATATATAATTTGTTCCCTTTTTCTTCCTTATTCTCTTTCTTTTCTCTCTTAATTTTTTTCCTTTCTATTTCTTTCTTTTTCTCCTTATTTTTTTATCCCCCTCTTTTTTTGTCCCTTCTCCCAATTTGATTTTTGTACCTCTTTCCTTTCTTTATTACTCATTTCTCTCTTCTTATTTCTCTATTTCCCCCTAATTTGTCTTTCATCAGTGGTCACCTTATTTGTGGTTATTAACATTGTGAATACATTTCTGTTCAGTGCCTTGTGTATAGTACCTGGTCATGTTGTAGTCTATGCCTTTATATCAATGTAGGAGAAAGAACTACATAACCAGACAACTGAAGAAAAAAGACCACTGGCAGACCAAGAAACAGCCCGCATATGAAAGAAAAGAAGGGATCACCAGAAAAGGAGCTAAATGAAATAGAAGCAAAATAAACCTACCAGAGAAGCAGTTTGGAGATGTGGTCATAAAGTAGATGAAAAGAATGTAAGACAAAATCAACAATATGAGTAAGAGCCAAGAGAAATGAATAAGAACCAAGATGAAATGAAGAATAATCAAGAAAAAATGAAAAATGACATCACTGCTATAAAGAACTCAATAGAAAGCATCAAAAGTAGACTAGAAGAACTAGAGTACCACATCAGTGATCTAGAAGAAAAGGTAGGAAAAAATACCCAACTACAGCAGCTTCTAGAAAAAAAAAATTAAAAAGCAAGAGGAGAGCCTAAGGAAACTTTGAGATAACACGAAACAAAACAACATCTGCATAATTGGGATTCCAGAAAGAGTGGAAACTGAGCAAGAAAGAGAAAACTTGTTTGAAGAAATAATGACAGAAAATTTCCCTGATATAGGAAAGAAAAAACCCACACAAATCCAAGAAGCTCTCAGAGTCCCAAGCAAAATGAACAACAAAAAAACAACACCAAGGCACATTATAATGAAATTGGCAAACACCAATGACAAACTAAGATTTTTAAGTTTCCAGAGAGAAACAGAAAATTACCTGCAAAGGAACCCCCATCAGACTAGCAACTGATTTCTCAACGGAAACTCTTCAGGCCAGAATGGAATGAAATGAAATACACAAAGTCATGCAAAGGAAGGGTCTTAATCCAATAATACAATACCCAGCAAGGCTTTCAATGAAAATTGAATGTGAAACCAGAAGTTTCACAGAAAAAAATGACTAAGGGAATTTATTAGCACCAAACCAGCAATGCAAGAAATGTTAAAGGGTCTGCTGTAAAAGAAAAGAAAGAAAAGAAAAGAAAGAAACAAAGAAAGAAACAAAGAAAGGAAGAAAGAAAGAAAGAAATAGGAAGCAAAGAAGGAACACTTGGGTAAAGAATAAAAATGGCGACAGATAAGTACATATTAATAATAACTTTAAATGTAAAAGGATTAAGTGCACCAATCAAAAGACATAGGGAAAGTGATTGGATAAGAAAACATGATCCATATATCTACTGTCTACAAGAAACCCACTTCAGAAAAAGAGATGCACACAGACTGAGGGTGAAGGGATGGAAGATGTTGATTCAGGCAAAAGGAAATGAAAAAAAAGCTGGGGTTGCAATACTTATATCTGACAAATTAGATCTCAAAGTGAAGGACATAACAAGAGATAAAGAAGGACACTTCTTAATACTAAAGGAAACAATCCAACAAGAAGAAATAACACTGGTAAACATATACACCCCCAATATAGGAGCACCTAAGTACATAAAAAAACTCCTGAAGGATAATAAGGGAGAGATTGACAGCAATACAAGCATAGTAGAAGACTTTAATACCCCTCTGTCACCACTGGACAAATCCTCTATACAAAAATCAGCAAAGAAACATCATTCCTAAATGACTCACTAGACCAGATGGAATTAATTGACATCTTTAGAACATTCCACCAAACCCACAGAATATACATTCTTCTCCAGTGCACATGGGTAATTTTCAAAGATAGACCACATGTTGGGTCATAAGAAAAATCTCTTCAAATTCAAGAAAATAGAAATCATATCAAGCATTTTCTGAAACCAAAGTGGCATAAAACTGGAAATCAACTACAATAAAAACAATACAAAAAAAAATCAAACACATGGAACTAAACTGCATGCTATTGAACAATAACAGGGTTACCAGAGAGATCAAGAAAGAAATAAAAACATCATGGCAACAAATGACATGACAACACAATAATACAAAATTTATGGGACACTGAAAGCAGTCTTGAGAGGGAAGTTCACAGCCCTACAAGCCTACTGCAAAAAACAGGAAACAATGGTAATACATTTCCTAACCCTACAACTCAAAGAGCTAGAAAGAGAGCAACAAGAAAAGCCCAGTGTAAACAGAAGGAAGAAAATAGTAATGACCAGAGTGGCTATAAACACCATGGAGACCAAAGAAACAATTCAAAAGATCAACAAAACCAAGAGCTGGTTCTTTGAAAGGATAAACAAGATTGATGGACTTCTAGCCAGGCTATCCATGAAGCAAAGAGAGAAGACCTAAATAAACAAAATCAGAAATGAAAGAGAAGAAATAACATCAGACCCCGCCAAAATACAAAGGATTGTTTAAAAATACTATGAACAACTCTATTCCAACAGTTTGGACAACCTGCAGGAAATGGACATATTCCTTGAAAAATATAACCTTGCAAAACTCAATCAGGTAGAATCTAAACAGCTCAATTGTATAATAACTATGGAAGCAATTGAAGTAATCATCAAAAAGCTCCCAGCAAACAAAAGCCCTAGACCAGAAGGCTACACAGGAGAGTTTTACCAAACATTCAAGTAAGAATTAAAACCTATCCTCTCAGACTATTCAAAAATATTCAAGAAGAAGGAATACTTCCAAACACCTTCTATGAAGCCAGCATCACCCTAATTCCTAAAACCAAATAAAGACAACACAATGAAAGAGAATTATAGGTCAATATCCTTCATGAACATAGATGCCAAAATCCTCAACAATATTCTAGCAAATCAGATCCAGCAGTACATCAGAAAGATCATACACCATGACGAAGTAGGATTTATCCCAGGAATGCAAGGATGGTACAATATCCACAGATCAATAAACATGAAACATCACATAAACCAATTGAGAGATAAAAAATCACATAATCATATCAATTAATGCAGAAAAAGCTTTTGACAAAATCCAACACCCTTTCTTGATAAAAACTCTCAACAAAGTGGGAATAGAAGGATCATACCTCAACATCATAAAAGCCATATATGATAAACCCACAGCTAACATCATACTCAATTGGCAAAAATTAAAACCATTTCCCCTAAGAACAGGAACAAGGCAGAGATGCCCACTCTCACCACCCCTGTTCAACATAGTAGTGGAAGTATTAGCCATTGCAATTAGGCAAGAAGAAGAAATAAAAGGCATCCAAATTGTAAAAGAAGAAGTAAAGGAAATGTGCTTTAAAATGTTCCATACATATCTCTTTGGCTTACTAAAGTCCCTTTTTTGTTGTTCTCAGATCTTCCCTGAATTGTCACTATAATTTCTATAATCACACAGCAAATATTCATGGAAGACAAAAAACTGTACATAGCAAACAGGAGTGGGATGCCAGTGTTGGACACCAACAAAACATGAGATTCTAACCAGAGAGAGCAAACTCAGTAGGAAGAAAGGAAGTTTATGCCCCCAATGAGTGGCTCGTAATGAGGAAGTAATTAGCCACTTAGAATAGGGAGAAGTGCATGAGTACTAAGGACCCAGATCCTAAGACTTTGAAGCCTTAGAAACCTTTGAAAATAGAAAGGTTGCAGTTAGCATGGATTTGGCAATCTGAGTTCAATATTTTAGAGTAAAGCTAACACAACTCCGGGTCCAGGTATGGTGGAAATGCCTGTTTCCCATAACGTCACCAAAAGCCTGGAATAAAAATGGGTAAGTAGCAACCCTGTGACCTTTGATACAGAATCAAAGATTTTCATTTCTCATGGATTATTGGGAATGTGAGGATCAATTATTTTGTTGTAGGTAGGGAGAAGTATGCCCATATTGAGCCAGACTTCTGGAAGTTTTTTATTTCAACATGCCTTCAAATGTACCCGTCTCTCCCACACTGGACCTTGACATTTTCTCTTTCTGTGTTGCTGCCAAAGCAAATACCACAGTAAAAGTTCATATGATCATTCTCAAACTGATACGAAGAAAGAAACTTAATTTCTTCTGCAGCATTATTTAAACACTTGCAATTCTTTAGGAAAATGCCTCTGCTTATTTAGAGCATCTTATTATGGAGATTTTGACCTCTGCTTCCTGTTTTCCTTTAACATTCTCCTTTATTGTTTGAGTCCATCAAGTTCTTCTGTCTTCAGTAGCCTAACTTTAATAACTTAACTTGAATGATCATAGAGGACTTGGTTATTTCTTGTATATATGAGACTTATGCATGCAAATACACAGAGGAGCAGGTGACCTCTCTATATCTAGAAATTTGGACTTCAAGGAAAGTGTCTGTCTGGAACAGATCATTCACAAAAAGTCCCCTACTTTTTATGTTTACCTAAAATGAAAGAAAGTGAACCTGAACATCAAATATTTCATAGTTATAAGGTACATTCAAGTAATTATTAAATCATGTAAAATTGTAGAATGGTATGAAACACACATTTAAGTTGTAGGTCAATCTCAACAATGTAAAATTCATGTATATCTAAATTAGGTCTCAAAATTTAACTTGTACGCTGCCTCCAGAATAAATGCTGAACCATGTACACATGACCAGAATCACTACTTAAAAATGAAGGTAGATTAAACACAAAAGAAAACACACACCTTCACACATACACGGAGACCTTTCTCTAAAGGTAATCTTTTAATATAATTTTATTTTCTAGTGTATTCCCCTTGTGATTTTCCTGAGAACATTTAAGAACATCTTCCCCAGACTTACTAATGAACTGTTAATGAGCTGACACAAGACTGTACTTACATAAATTATGGAGTTGCTGAACCTAGAGTAAAAGTTTGGTACATTTCAAGGATATGAAATCAATCATCTTGATATTAATAACTGCCACCTATATGCCCTTCACATTAATGCTATTTCATAGTCCCTCCACCTTGATGAGCCTCACAGGTGACTTTGAAAGCCTGGACATTCTTAGACTTGATTAAACTATTTTTTTCTATACACTGGTTTTTAAGTTCACACAATCCTTTAAGGCATTTCTTTGTAGTTACAAATCTTAAGACACCAGATCCTTACCTTCAGTGAAAACTGAGGTTGAAGTGAGGAGAAAGAAGACCTAATTCTGAATACACTATAGCCTCTGAAAATAAAGCCAGGAGTCACCTAGTTTATCAGAGAGAAGGCATGAAATGATGAATTTGAATAGTAGAATCACAGAAGACGATTTGAAGTTCCAGACAACTATTCCAACTAGTCAATCACTCAACAAGTATTATTTGAACACCTTGAGGCCTGAGGAAAATTGTATCATGTGTTCTAACTCTACCCTTGTCCAAGTTCTGAAGATTAAAAATTAGTCTTCCCTGAAATGTCCTTTCATAGAATTTAAGCTAATATTAATTTTTCATATAAAAAAGTCAAGAAATATTTTTTACTGTTCTGCAGTCATCAAGTCATAAATATAATCAAGAAAATAAGACTACAATAGTATAAAGAAAACATTTTATTATCATTTGTTTTTAGTTAGACTACCAATCCAAAAGAGAAAGAGTTTATATGGTTACATATTTTTTTCCTCACATAGTGTCTGGAACAATTTACCAGGGAGTCTCAGTTAGCTGGAAGAAATCCAAAATCTAGGTTATATTACAACTCTGTATTTTGAAACTGGTCTGAGCTATTCACACTTCATCATGCTGTTGACAGTTGATGAAGACAGCCAAAGGCATCTCAGAACTTATAAAAACTTGACTTGCTCATCTTAATCTTAGTTTCTCCTAGATTTTAACTTTGGCCTCCTCTCTCTCTCTCTCTCTCTCTCTCTCTCTCTCTTTTTCTCCTCTTTTTCTCTCCCTTCCTCCCTTCCAGAATTACATGTGAATAATATTGCTAATTAATTTTGACTAGCAATAGAAGAAAGCCTGATAAAGAGATTAGAAAACAAAGAAAAAGTGAGACAGTGAACCTGCATAGAAATAGTAAAACATAAATACAATAAAGCCACCAATTTCAACTTCCAACCTGCGTTCACCCATTGAATTAAGATCATTCTTCCTGTCTTTAGAATCAGGCTTCTCTATTGCTCTTAAAATTTATATTCACTAATAATCTGTATATATCCTTTCATTTTCTTTATAAGACCTTGAATTAAGGAACCATTTTTTTTATATATTTTATTGATTTTTTTACAGAGAGGAAGGAAAAGGGATAGAGAGCCAGAAACATCGATGAGAGAGAAACATTGATCAGCTGCCTACTGCACGTCCCCCACTTGGGATGTGCCCACAATCAAGGTACATGCCCTTGACCAAAATCGAACCTGGGATGCTTCAGTCCACAGGACAATGTTCATCCACTGAGTCAAACCGGTTAAGGAACTATTTAGGAAAAGTTTATGAAACGTCCTAAATGAATATTATGTAAGTACTTTTGAGTATCCTAAATGTGTATCTGCATATGAAGATATAAATGAGAAAGAAGTAGAACTATCATTCTACTAAAATAAAATTTACTAAATAAAAAGTACTTACATTTGCATATGGAAGTAAAGAAAGATGCTGGTGACCAAAGAGAACACAGCTTCCAACAGGACTATGCCTGAAAAAATACATTGTGACATGTTACACATTCATCAAAGTCAGCAAAATGTCCATGGTGGTGGCCTTCCAGGCCTTGCCACTCTGATTTTGTCCTGGTGCAATGCATGGACAAGTCAGAAGCCATAAATGATCAAGGAAGGTGAAATTTTTAGGTGAAAGGTGGCAGTCAAACTAAGAGCCATCTGGCCGATGGTGTGCTGAGAAAAGCAGACAAGCTTGATATTGTTTCATTATTAAATTGCTGATTCTGGCACCATGACAGTGTTTTGAATTATTGTTCTGACATTTACTAGCTGCAAAACCCCAGGGAAATCACTTAATTATATGCCTCAGTTTCTTAATCTGTAAAATGGGTCAGTAAGGTCAACTTTATCCTTGTGCTGTAAATATTAACTGATGAAAAGTGTTTAAAACTTTGGTAGATATATACACACCAATGCTATCAATCACTATTTTACCATAGAAAGTTATAAAACATAAAAACATATCCAGACATTCCTGAATGTATCATTTTATTTTAGCTCAGTAAAATAGTGTATGCTCATAGTAAAGACCCTGAGTATCAAGAGCATATTAAACAATGGTTTAAATCCTTTGCTTAAAATAGTAAGATAGAAATTATAATTTTAGAAACTAGTTTAGACATAGTTTCTCAAAAGAGAATCATAGCAAGAAATACTTTCTCTAATCCGTGAGCTACACTGACTTCTTTTGCGAAAAGCATAACGTAAAACGTAGTTTACTACTGAATGTTGCCAGAATAAGCAGTGCTTCATATGAAGCTATAGAGAGAAGTGTAACTATAATTCTGCTAAAATAAAATTTATTAAGTAAAAAGTACTTACATTTGTACAGGATGTAATTGGGTAGCTAGCTATAAGGAATAATGATCATCACTAAGGGTGAGACATTCACTGCGGGCTCCATTCTTGAGGTATTCAATCAAGGAAATATATGAGACAATTAAACATTTATTTGTCACCAACTGTGAGTCAGTCTCAGTATGGGGTTCTAGGGTCACCAAGATAAATAATACATGTATTTTGTATTTAGGAACTGTAAGCTGATAAGGAAGAACGACATAATAAATTATGAGGCAGCTCAATATTTACAAAAAGAAATATATACTAAGTACTGCTGTTACATACAAAAAGGGTAAATAGTCTGAGAAAATAGGCAAACTTTGATAAAAAATATATATATGTACTTGGTTAAATACTGTCTCCCCCAAATTTATGCCTATCTAGGACCTGTGAATACAGCCTTATCTGAAAGAGGGTCTCTTCAGATTGTCATTAAGATGTAAGTTAAGGTCATTGTCAGAACACTTGCTGCTCTGAGTACACATATTCTTCTGAATCCTGCCCTACTACACTAACTGTTGGGTCAATCCCCTCTGCCAGGGGCTGGACCTTCTTGGATACTAGGTGGTAGACAGAGAAGCCATGAGAAGTTGTGGGTATATAAGAATGAGCCTTTATTATAGGAACCAGCAGACAAAAAAGTTCTTCACAACAGTCCCATATAGGCATCCAAACACTGGCTAGTCAATCAATCATCTTTCCCACAAGGTAGCAGTAGCCTCTGTACCCACAGCCACTATCTGAGCAGCCACTCCCTGCCACTCGACCCACCACCTTGCATAGTAGCAGCACCTGAGCTCTCTCCTCAGCAGCCTCAATAGCCTTTCTAGCCTTACATTGCAGCAGCATCAATGCTTAACTTAATCTTTGTTCTCTAGCTTTAGCAGTACACTTTAATAGTCTCTAGACAAAAGAGGCTTCCTGCCAACAAATGACATCATCATTTGGGTTATAGAAAGGCACAGTATACCATGAGATTGCTGTGGGCTTGCATCTGTGTATCATCCATGGACACCCTGATTAAGATTCCCAAGTTCAGAGTGGCCATGGCCATCTGGCATACTCTCAACAAGGCCTTTCACACTCCAATTGGCCTTGAGTATCCAGCGTACTCTGTCATGGTTCCCACAGTCATACTGAATTAGAGTGAGCCCAGGGACACAGGAAGCCACCACAAGGAAGGATTCTTCACTGGAACCTCTGGAGAAAGAGTGGCTCTACTAATACTTGCACCTCCTACTCTGCTTTCTGGAACTGTGAAATAAAATTTCTCTTGTTTTAAGTCATCCAGTTTGTATAATTTGTTGTCATCCACAGGAAACTAAAACAGAAGTACTTCACAGAGTAGAAAGAATCTGAGCTGCATTTTTGAGAACTTCCCATGTAATTTTGTATTAAACGAGGGGAGAAAGGCCACTGCAGGGAAGGAAGTTGGATGTTTAAAGCAGGGAGCAAAAAGCCAAGTGACTTGGCTCAGGTCAAACCTGCAGTTCTAGGATGTGGAGGTAGTAAAAACATTTGCTTCACACTAAGCTCTTTACTGATAGCGCCCACACCAAGGCTTGCCTCAAGGTGCAGATAAAACACCACCTTTATCATCTAATTGTGCATACAACTTTCTCTTCACCTGTATTAACTCAATTGATCTCGTAAGCATGATTTTTTGTTTTTAGTTTGTACGAGGTCTCTACTCAGTTTTTGAATGACTCTTGGTCCCCCTCTCAAGATATCCTCCAATTCACCGCCTTCCCCAGCAGATTCTAAACTAGTACACACATATTTATGTGTGCAAGTAAAAGACCAGTATGTCACACAATTTATGTCAACTACGTCAAATCCTAGAGGAGTATTAGGCAAGTAAGAAAGGGAGAAAACATATGACTGAGGCCTTCTATTTCTGAACATTGAGACATGATCATTTTCATCTAAGAAGTGGTTTAAACAGAGCTAAATAACATTGAATTCTGAAATCTAGCAAAACACACTCTTCAGCCCCCTGGGGCTGAAGGAATGGAAGTTCTGGATGCCAGTTCCATCTTCCTACCTTCACTTCTCTTTATGTCCTCTTTCCCTTCTTAGATAAGATTTGATGAAAAAATAAATAAGCCTAAGATATCTTAAAAGTGAGAAAATGAATAATGTGAGATTTTACCATTTGAATTAGATAAGCCATAGAAAGTCCTCTCAATATATAGTCTGGGAACATTTGGAGGCTCTATGATTTGAAGCCTGAAAAAAGACTCCATCCTAAGGGATTTGTACCTCATGGGGGCAGAGTCCGAGCTGTTGTTAGCTGCAGAGGGGTCTTCCATGCTGTGCCTTTGGAAGAAGGGTTCTATGGAATCACTATAGAGTTCAGGTAAGCTCATTGCTTACTGAGTTCATTTTACAGTTTATATTCAAGAAAATCTGACTAAAAATATTCAGAAGAGGAACAATAACCACCAAACAAATCTTTAATGCCTACATCATATATTCCTCCTCAAAGTTTCTCCATGTGTTTTTTCCATGTATGTATGTGTGTTTATTTTTTTCACTTCTTTGAAATCTTGATGGAATTAGGCAACCTTGTTCCTCTTTCAAGTGTATATATTGAAAAAATAGGTGAAAATAAAAAATAGAAAGTGTATGCTGATGCAAAAGAAATTAACACGATTACTTTTCTCTCCAAGCAAAATATAAAGTATTTCTACTGCGAATGAACCTGTAGGTAACGATAACTATCTTAGCATTGGTGAGAGCCAATATATACTTTTCCTATTTACATTATTAAAATGAAAACAAAGTTGAAGGATACCTTGTTAAATGTTCTATAGCTTTGTTTTTGGTTTAATACTACTATTTGCATACTTGTCATTGGTACATTTTTATTGTTTATCTCTTTGAGGGATGAAAGTTAAGGAGGAATGAATTATGAAAAAAATTAGTGGTCAATTAAATCTTGCTTTTTAATTATCTAGTTACACACAATAATTCTAATGATAATTAAGCTTCAAATTTGGCTCATAACAATTAGTTTATAATCATTACAGGTGAATAGACATAAGATCATTCTTTTAAAAAATATTCTTACTAAATGGGCCTTTATATGTCCTCAAGTATTTGAAAATAACAAAACTTTAGGTGTCAGTGGAGGGTTGAATTGGGATAAAAAGCCAAAATACTAACTTCAAATATTCTGCTGCTTCCTAATATTGCTGAGGACAAAGGACCAGGGGGACAGCCCTTATAGTGCATCTTACTCCCACTGTGCTGTACTCTCCCCCATCTTTTCCATAATTCTTTGCAATGTCCTCCTGCAACCAAGGTCAGCTAGAGGTGCCCTGGGGAATGGGGCAAGATTAGGGTCACACATGGGGGAACGTAGAGAAGGAAAAAGACCAACAACCACAGGCAATAATGTGTAGTAAGAATATGGTGAAAGTAAGAATATAAATAGATGGTGAGTACAAGCACATCTAAAAATGTTTACACAGCTATGGAGGACACCAGGTTGAAAACAGGATGATAAATTTGAATGTTATTAATTAAAGTTCAGGTTTGGGGTCCCAACAGGAAAGAGAACTCACAGATGGTGGAGTCACAGGTGTATAATTTAAAATACAGAAATGTACAAGAAAAATTTATTAGGAAATTTAGAAAACTATTGTCTTTTGGAGAGAACATGGAAAACATTTCAACTTATTTCTATTTTTTTATATTTACCAGAATTGCATTAATAAGCAATAATTTATTTATCTAATAAAAGTGAGCATTATGGTGAAACAACCAGAACAACTGGTCACTATGATGTGCACTGACTACCATGGGGCAGATTCTCAACACAGGAGCTACCCCCTGATGGTCAGTGTGCTCCCACAGGGGTACTGCTGTTCAGCTAGAAACGGGGCTCATGGCTGGCGACCTCAGCGGCAGTGACAGGAGCCTCTCCCACATCTGTGGCAGTGCTAAGAAGCAGCGAGGTGAGTGGTAAGGAGCAAAGAGCAGGCAGGCAGTAAAGAGTGAGGGGTCCCCTACATCACCCAAGGGCTCCTGGCTTGCGAGAGGGCTCAGGCTGGGCTGAGGGATCTCCCTGTCACTGCACAAATTTCATACATCAGGCCCTTAGTTTTATAATAAAAGAATATAAAGGAGGCAAGTTACATTTTTCAGGTTCCCCCTGAAATGATACAATTAAAGTGCAATTATTTTTATGCTTTACAATACAACAAAACATCTTCATTTATATAAATCTACAAAGAAAAAAATCAAATAATTAATGAGCACAAGTCAGCATTTTAGTGATGGACCACCAGATCTTTCTTGCTTTAGTAGCCTTACCTGAGAAGTTTCTTAGCTTCCCTCACTCTCTGAGGAAACATCTGTTTCCAGTTTTAAGAGTAAATTAAATAATAACAAAAGCCCTGTGAATATCTGTGCCAAGGCCAACTCGCTGTAGGAGATGAGTGACAATATCTAAGTGAATGATTCTATTTTTCTGTTGTTGTATCTCAAGTGTTTTAACATTTAAAATATCTAAATATCTGTGAATAAGAATTGTGATATAACATCTGAGAAGAGAAAAGATCTGAAAGAGCAGGGGCTAGGGACAAGTATAAAGACAAAACTTGAAAACCACAAAATAAACAAATTGCAAATAATAAATATATAAAGGAGATCTTTTAATAAATTAAGTATATTTTAAAAGTTTAGTGGTGGGGAGAGGGGGGAGAAGGGGACAAAATAAGTATGATTTGAAGATGTTGTTACTGTGTAGATGTTGCTGACTGAAGTCAAATTTTATAGCCAATTTATTTTTTAAGAACCTGCAAAAGTGCTATGTGCCCCTAACTTTCATACAAGTTCAACCTCTAGCCATTGTTTCTGCCTCTGGCTGTAAAAATAACCCAGAGCTTGTCTGTAGTCACCTTTGAGGGGTAGGCAGGTGTACTTGGAATTAGACTGCATCCTTATGATTTCCTGGACACCAGTGCTGCTCTTGCTGTCTCTGCAGAAACCACCTCTCTGGATCTTCATAAACTGCCTCTTTGTGACTGTGGAGCTTCCCTTACCTTCCTTATTCCTACTGGGTCTTCTCTATCAACATCCCATCCACACTCGCCTGAGCTCTGAATTTCTGTCCTCAAACTACAGTCTCCAAATTCATTTCTGTCCTGATTTGAATAAGTCTTAGTAAGATCTGGAAGATGGAACAAATATTTTCATTTTCTTTGGAAGGATACTGTAGCCTATAAAGGGAAGCAAAGGTAGAGTGAAAAATAAGAGATACCGGGGGAAAAAAGTCATGTTTTAAAAGGGAGATCTCTGGCTGACTCTAATTTTTTTAAAGAATTTTATTGTTTTGTCATTAAAATATTACATTTTAAATCTAAAATGAGCACTGGATAGGTAACTCAGTTGGTTAGAGTGTCATCCCAATACGTCAAGATTGTGGGTTTGATCCCAATTCAGGGCACTATAAGAATTAAGCAATGAATGTATAAATAAGTGGAACAACTAATCTCTCTCTCTCAAACCAACAAATTAAAAAATCTATTTAAAAATCTGTAAAAAATAAATATAAAATGAAATCTAAATAACTGAGATCTCCATGTTCTAATTTTACCAAAGGCAAACAAAACACACACACACACACACACACACACACACACACACAAAACAAAAGAAAACAAAAACCTTAAAGAAACAAATGTAACCTCATATTAGATTAAGGACAGATTTATTCATTCCTTTTTGTTTGCCTTACAAATGAAGTTAAATTATAAACAGAAAAACAAATAAATGTTCAAAAATCCATTTAGCTGAGACAGTTTGGCTCAGTGGATAGAGTGTTGTCTTGAGGACTGAAAGATCCCAGGTTCGATTCCGGTTGGAGGCATGTACCTTGCTTGCGGACACATCTCTACAGTGGGGCGTGCAGGAGGCAGCTGATCAGTGTCTCTCTCTCATCGATGTTTCTGACTTTCTATCTCTCTCCCTTCCTCTCTGTAAAAAATCAATAAAATATATTTTTAAAAAAATCCATTTAATTACTTATTTTGAGTAAAATTAGAAATACACTAACAAATAAGAATTCCAAACCTGAGACCATCATGCTAAGAGCTACCTGAACTTTCTAAAGGACTTTAATTCTTCTTGTTCTTCATCTCTATGTCCCAAATAGTGGTGAAACTCACAAAATGCAAAGGGCCTAAATGCAGGTGTTTTGAAAATAGCAGCAAATGTGCCCGGGGGTTAGGGAAGGAGGCAGGACGGGGGATTGTCTATCATTCAACACTTCACTTAGGTTTCAAGAATCTCAAAAAACAATATGTAGGAGTTCAGAGGCTCATATACTGAGTCTCTGTACTTGTTTTTGGAAAAAGAGGGAACTGTAGAAGTAATCTATTCCAAATATTCCTAGATTTAATACAGTAGCAGAAAAGACCCCAAATCATATCCCTTAATACACATTCCATGGAATAATCCATATTATTAGCAACTCTGGACCATCCTATCTAATAAAAGAGTAATATGTAAATTGACCATCACACCAAGACACAAGATGGCCAACCCCATGTGGTCAGAGATGGCTGCTGTCATGTAGATACAAAATAGCCACCACAAGATGGCCACCACAAGATGGCCAGCAGGGGAGGGCTATTGTGGGAAGTTAGGGGTGACCAGGCTGGCAGAAGGGGGCAGTTGGGAAAGACCAGGCCAGCAAGGGAGGGCAGTTGGGGGGCACCCAAGCCTGCAGGGGAGGGCAGTTTGGGAGAGACCAGGGTTGCAGGGGAGATAAATTGGAGGAGGACCAGGCCAGCAGGGGAGGGCAGTTGGAAGAGGCCAGTCCTACAGGGGAGGGCAGTTGGAGGGAAACCAGGCCTGCATGGGAGGACAGTTGGGATCCAGAAATCCTGAATTGTGTGAGTGATGTCCAACCGCTCCTTTAGACCTGAACCAAGTAGGATCCGGCCTAAACAGGCAGTTGGACATCCCTCAAGGGGTCCCAGATTGGAGAGGGTGCAGGCTGGGCTGAGGGACAACCCTCGCCACTGCCCACCATGCAGGAATATTGTGCACCAAGCCTCTAGTATTTTATAAGACCCTAAATGACCATTTTAGTTTCTCAACATACTCCAAACTAAATCTGCTCATCTTTTCTCAAAAGCTTCCTTTCCACCTTTCCTCTAATTTCATTCCATCAAATCTAACTTCATGAGTAAGGAGAGAGGAGACCTGATAGTTTTTTTTTTATGTTAGCATAGCAGAATCTAGTTATCTGTATTTCACAAATGATGGTGCATGCTTGTGTATGAACTTGTAGATATGACCACTGTGTACTCATTGAGGAATTGACATTTTATTTGTTTTCCTTCATTTTAAAACACTGGAGAAAAACAAAGCCCTTCTTAAAAAATTATTTCTCTTACCAAGCAATCAAACTTATATTTAATTTTATATTTTTGCTATTCAAGTTTAACCACATAGATATCATAACTCTAACCTTTTTTAAACAGCTGTGTGATCTACAGATAATACAAACTGACATTTAAAAATCACATTGTTCTAAACACTGCAGAATAATTGCAGGCAAATATTTTCCAGTATGTGTCACTGAAACATCTATCACATAAAAGTCAGATATTGTATAATGCGTGTGCCAGGATGAAACCTTATGTTCACAGATTTTGAAAATATAATTTCTAACTTCAACAGAATAGAAACGAGACACCTATTTTCAGAGTGTGAATTTATTCTGGAACCCTGACAGAGTGACAGATAATAAAATGGGTCCTGTATTTCTAAGTGACAGCCTAGGCTAACATGAAACTTTTAAAGTCAGGGCAAATCACCAGGAGATATTGCCAATTTGCTTTTTTCGATCTCTCTTTCTCACTATTTCTTTCAATGTGTTTTGCATGGCAATGCCTTTCAACAGTTTTGACATGTTCTAAGCCCAAAGTGCAATTAATTTATCCTCCAATTTGTCATTATTTCCATTTGTTTATTTTTTCTTTGGCTTCCATTGCCTTTGGAGCAGTATCAGTGAAGAAGTTCTTTCGGCATATATCTGAGATTGTGCTCCTGTGGATTCCTCTAGTATTTTTATGGTTTCCCTTCTAATGTTTAAGTCCTGTAGTCATTTTGAGTTTATTTTTGTATTTGGTGTAAGTAGGTGGTTCAGTTTCAATTTTTTGCATGTATCTGTCCAATTTTCCCAACACCATTTATTGAAGAGGCTCTCTTGGCTCCATTGAATGTTCATGCCTCCTTTGTCAAATATTAATTGAGCATAGTGGTTTGGGTGGATATTTGGGTTCTCTATTCTATTCTATTCCATTAGTCTATATGTCTGTTCTTGTGCCAGTACCAGGCTGTTTTGAGAACAGTTGCTTTGTAGTATAGCTTGAAGTCTGGTATTGAGATCCCACCTACTTTATTCTTCTTTCTCAGAATTGCTGTAGCTATCTGTGGTCTTTTTTTGTTCCAGATGAATCTATGAAGAATTCTTTCTAGGTCTGTGAAATATGTTATTGGAATCTTAATGGGTAGTGCGTTGAATCTGTAGATTGCTTTGGGTAGTATGGACATTTTAATGATGTTGATTCTCCCAATCCATGAGCATGGTATGCTCTTCCATCTGTTAACATCTTCCTCTATCTCTTTTTTCAGTGTCCTGTAGTTTTCTGCATAAAGGTCTTTTACCTCTTGAGTTAGGTTTATTCCTAGGTATCTTAATTTTTTTAGTGCGATGGTAAATGGGATTGCTTTTTTAGTTTCTCTTTCTATAATTTCACTATTAGTGTATAGAAATGCCAGACTTCTTAGCATTAATTTTGTATCCTGCTACACTGCCAAATTCATTAATTAAGTCAATTAGTTTTGGAATGGAGTCCTTTGGGTTTTTTACGTACAATATCATGTCATCTGCAAATAATGACAGCTTTACTTCTTCTTTTCCAATTTGGATGCCTTTTATTTCTTCTTCTTGTCTAATTGCAATGGCTAATATTTCCAGTACTATGTTGAACAGGAGAGGTGAGAGTGGGCATCCTGTCTTGTTCCTCTTCTTAGGGGAAATGGTTTTAGTTTTTGCCCATTAAGTATGATGTTAGCTGTGGGTTTATCATATATGGCTTTTATGATGTTGAGGTATGATCCTTCTATTCCCACTTTGCTTAGAGTTTTTATCAAGAAAGGGTGTTAGATTTTGTCAAATGCTTTTTCTGCATCAATTGATATGACTATGTGATTTTTATCTCTCAATTTGTTTCTGTGATGTATCACATTTATTGATTTGCGGATATTGTACCATCCCTGCATTCCTGGGATGAATCCTGCATTGTCATGGTGCATGATCTTTCTGATGTACTGCTGGATCCGGTTTGCTAGAATTTTGTTGAGGATTTTGGCATATATGTTCATGAGAGCTATTAGCCTATAATTCTCTTTCATTGTGTTGTCTTTATCTGGTTTTGGTATTAGGGTGATGCTGGCTTCATAGAAGGTGTTTGGAAGTGTTCCTTCTTCTTGAATGTTTTTGAATAGTCTGAGGAGGATAGGTTTTAATTCTTCCTTGAATGTTTGGTAAAACTCTCCTGTGTGTCCATCTGGACCCGGGCTTTTATTTGCTGGAAGCTTCTTGGTTACTGCTTCAATTTCTTCCATAGTTATTGGACTATTGAGATGTTTGGTTTCCTCCTCATTGAGTTTTGGGAGGTTATATTTTTCTAGGAAAATGTCCATTTATTGCAGGTTGTCCAATTTGTTGGAATAGAGTTGTTCATAGTATTTTTTAACAATCCTTTGTATTTCCACAGGGTCTGTTGTTATTTCTCCTCTTTCATTTCTGATTTTGTTTATTTGGGTCTTCTCTCTATGCTTTGAACATTTCACCCCAAAGCCACAGAATATACATTCTTCTCCAGTGCACATGGGTCATTTTCAAAGATAGATCATATGTTGGGTCATAAGAAAAGTCTCTTCAAATTCAAGAAGATAGAAATCATATCAAGCATTTTGTCAGACCACAGTGGCATAAAACTCCAAATCAACTATAAAAAAAATAATAGAAAGAAATCAAACACATGGAGACTAAACAGCATGCTATTAAACAACGACTGGGTAACCAGAGAGATCAAGGAAGAAATAAAAAACATCATGGCAACAAATGACAATGACAACACAACAATACACAAGTTATGGGACACTGTGAAAGCAGTCTTGAGAAGGAAGTTCATAGCCCTACAAGCCTACTGCAAAGAAACAGGAAACAATGGTAATAAATTACCTAAACTTACAACTCAAAGAGCTAGAATGAGAGCAACAAGAAAAGCCCACTGTACTCAGAAGGAAGGACATAGTGAAGATCAGAGTGGAGATAAACAACTTGGAGACCAAAGAAACAATTAAAAAGATCAACAAAACAAAGAGCTAGTTCTTTGAAAGGATAAACAAGATTGATGGACCCCTAGCCAGGCTATGAACTTCCTTCTCAAGACTGCTTTCACAGTGTCCCATAACTTGTGTATTGTTGTGTTGTCATTGTCATTTGTTGCCATGATGTTTTTTATTTCTTCCTTGATCTCTCTGGTTACCCAGTCGTTGTTTAATAGCATGTTGTTTAGTCTCCATGTGTTTGATTTCTTTCTATTATTTTTATTATAGTTGATTTGGAGTTTTATGCCACTGTGGTCTGACAAAATGCTTGATATGATTTCTATCTTCTTGAATTTGAAGAGACTTTTCTTATGACCCAACATATGATCTATCTTTGAAAATGACCCATGTGCATTGGAGAAGAATGTATATTCTGTGGCTTTGGGGTGAAATGTTCTGAAGATGTCAATTAAATCCATCTGTTCTAGTGAGTCATTTAGGATTGATGTTTCTTTGCTGATTTTTTGTTTAGAGGATTTGTCCAATGGTGACAGTGGGGTATTAAAGTCTCCTACTATGATTGTATTGTTGTCAATCTCTCCCTTAAAATCCTCCAAGAGTTTTTTTATGTATTTAGGTGCTCCTATATTGGGTGCATATATGTTTACCAGAGTTATTTCTTCTTGTTGGATTGTTCCCTTTAGTATTATGAAGTGTCCTTCTTTATCTCTTGTTATGTCCTTCACTTTGAGATCTAATTTGTCAGATATAAGTATTGCAACCCCAGCTCTTTTTTCATTTCCATTTGCCTGAAATACCATGTTCCATCCCTTCACCCTCAATCTGTGTGCATCTCTTTTCCTAAGGTGGGTTTCTTGAAGACAGCAGATATATGGATCATGTTTTCTTATCCCATCGGTTACCCTATGTCTTTTCATTGGAGCATTTAATCCGTTTACATTTAAAGTTATTATTGATAAGTACTTATCTGTTGCCATTTTTAGTCCTTACCCCTGAGTTCCTTCTCGCTTCCTCTTTCTTTTTATTACAGCAGACCTTTTAACATTTCTTGCATTGCTGGTTTGGTGGTAATATATTCCCTTAGTCCTTTTTTGTCTGTGAAGCTTTTGATTTCACCTTCAATTTTGATTGAGAGTCTTGCAGTGTATAATATTCTTGGATTCAGACCCTTCCTTTGCATGACTTTGTATATTTCATTCCATTCCCTTCTGGCCTGACGAGTTTCTGTTGAGAAGTCAGTAGCTAGTCTTGTGGGGGTTCCTTTGTAGGTAACTTTCTGTTTCTCTCTGGCTGCTTGTAAAATTCTTATTTTGTCGTCGCTGTTTGCCAATTTAATTGTAATGTGCCTCGGTATCGGTTTGTTGGGGTTTATTTTGCTTGGGACTCTGTGAGCTTCTTGGATTTGTGTGGGTTTTTTATTTTCTATATTGAAGAAATTTTCTGTCATTATTTCTTCAAACACGTTCTCTAATCCTTGTTCAGTTTCCACTCTTTTTGGAACCCCAATTATGCGGATGTTGTTTTGTTTCATGTTATCGCAAAGTTCCTTTAGACTCTCCTCTTGGTTTTTAACTTTTTTTTCTAGAGGCTGCTGTACTTGGGTATTTTTCCCTACCGTGTCTTCTAGCTCACTGATGCGGTCCTCTGCTTCTTTTAGTCCACTTTAGATGCTTTCTATTGAGTTCTTTATAGCAGTGATGTCATTTTTTCATTTCTTCTTATTTATTCTGCACCTCCTCTAGGTTCTTCTTCATTTCCTCTTGGCTCCTACTCATATTGTCCAATTTGTCTTCCATTCTTTTCAACCACATTATGATAATTTCTCTGAACTCTTTCTCTGGTAGGCTTATTTCTGGTTCTATTTCATTTACTTCCTTTTCTGGTGAAACCTGCCTTTCTGTGTTATGTGGGCTGTTTCTTTTTCTGCCCATGGTCTTTCTTCTCAGGGTGTCTGGTTATGTAGTTCTCTCTCCTGTCTGTGTGCTCTGTGGATCTCTGGTTCCGCTGCATGTCTGCGCCTATTGGAGAGCAGAGTTCTGGGTCCCCGGGCCCCTGGCTGCTCGATAGGTGCCCAGCCCGAAGGCTTCAGACTGCCGTAGACATCCACCTCCCACTGCAAGATGGCTCGGGCTCCGCGTTTGCGCTGGTGGCTCTGGCCGATAAAAGCCCCATGGCAGTGGGGCTGCCTGGCGGGGAGAGCCCCTTCTAGCAGTTCTCTGCCTTCTCCTGGAGGATAACTGACTCTTATCTTGCCAACAAACTCTCCCAATGCAACTCTCAGCCGCTCTCTCTTCCTCTGCCCAGCGACAAAGCTCCAGACACATCTGTCTACTCTGCCGCCATTTTCTCCTCCCATTTCGAGAACAAATTTCTTGTACTACTCCGGACCCATGGAGCTTCCCAAGAATCATCTCTGTTAAAGTCTTGAAATTTTAACATGGAAAATCCATCATATATGTATGTATATAATCTCCTTATATGATTTAAAAATTATAATACTTTTTATAATTATCTTAAGATATCAATTAGATTTTAAAATTGTCTTTATATTAAAATTTTTCAGTTGGGAATCACAGAATTATTCCTTTTTTTTTAATTAGACCAATAAACAACGTATTTTGAATTCCTAATTATTAGAGAAAACACATTTTATTTTCTCAAAAATACATTTTTGTACTTTAGGCGTTTAATTACCACAACCATATTTTCTCCCAATTTAATTTGAATCTTGAACTTTTAAAATTAGCAAGTCAAATATTTAGCCGTTCCTAGATTAATAATACAAAATATAAGACATACTCTTTCATGGCCAGAAAGGAGACTTTAAATTAGCATACTGGGAGAGTGGGCTTTCATATTGGATTACCACGTGTCTCTCCCTTTCCCCATATCCTACTTACTCCTGGGGAAGTTTCAGTAAAAGACCTGGCTGAATTTCTTTTGATGCTTAAAAGATAAAGACAGATCTTAATTTTTTTCTTCCTTTTTTGCTTTCCAAAGTAATTACTAACACCCAATTTGGCCAAGATTTTCATTTCTCTGTAAGTTCTATAATTTTTAAATGAAACCTTAAGTAATCTCATTGCAGGAGAGCAGATAACTTTGCCCTATCCTGCCACCTTTAAATTTCTCCACACCAGAGGCAGTTTCAGCAATGGAGTTTCACTCATTACAGATTTCAGATTTCAAATACAAACTAAGATTTTAATTTGAACAAGAAACCACATTATTTACGCATGCAAACCAAAAGTCTATAATAAAGTTTACTTTATATTATAACCTAATTCTTCCCCATTAGCCTGGCTGAAAAATACATTCCCACTCAACTTACAGATCATGACTCTGCAGTTAGTCAGTGGGCTTTGAAATTTCCTTCACCTTTTCCTCAGTGAATTTTCCACACCTTTTCTTAATGTATTTTTCCTTCTTTGCTCTTAGGCAAAAAGTATCACCTCCAGATATCCCGATGTCAGGCTCTAGATGTGGGAATCCCTTTCATGTTCCTCATCCTTCAGGATTCCTGTTCAGGGTTTGGGTTCTGGAGGAGGCCACACACAAACGAAAAGAGACTAGAAAAAGTATTAATTTGGAAATATTGGGGGATCAGGCAGGAGCCCACCTCTAGTGCTCTGGCCTTGCTATCCCTTTTATTAAGACTATGAGATACATCCATAGCCTTTAGGCAGGAAATTCTAGTAACAGAAATTTACATAAGACAAACAGTGGAGGCTGCTTCAGCTGACAATGCTTCAACTAAACAGTGTGTGATTAGCTCTGACCTTTCAGAGCAATTAAGGTTGACCAGCCTTCTGGTTTCCTGTCCAGATCTTTCTGTTAGTGAGACAATGTTCGGTTTGCAGCAGAGGAGTGCATGGAAACTCCTCAGAGAGAACTGACTGCTGAGTCTACTGCTGACTTTCTCTAGCAGGAGGAAGACAGAACCTCCCAGCTGCACTGAATTCCAGTTAAGACTGCACTGAGCCCCAGTTTTGGATGAGACCCTGGGGACCTAGAATCATACGGTTCCCTGGAACACATGGAAACTCAGGGAGCTGCGAAAGGCAGAGGTCTGGAGGCACACACAAAAGTGTTCATAGACAGGGCTACAGTGGTTACCGAGGGACAATGAGACCCAGAGGCCTCATAGGGAAGGACTGACAGGAAGTCAAGGCTGCTCTGCTCAGCCCTGAGACTCCACCCCATCTAAGATAAGCATAGAGGCTTTTGAAATTTTGCAAATCTTGTTATCAGGCTGACTCTAGCATAGTTCTCCCTGCTTAGACACAGCTGATCCTCACAGCCAACTGGCCTGGAAGTTAATTCCCCCCAGTGATAACAACAATCAAGACTTAACTACAACAAGGATGTACACACAGTGCACAAAGGAATGCACCAAGAGAGTCCACCTCAGTTAACTGGGGAGGCAGAGCTATGGAGCCATATAAGATACCTAGCATGCAAAGCTACTCTACCAACTCAGGGAAACATCAAAAATGTGAGACAAAGAAATAGATCACAAATGAAAGAAATGGAGGAAAACAAATAACTGGATATAGAGTTCAAAACCATGATTATAAGGTTTTTCAACAATTTCCTGGAAAAGGTTGATAAATTTAGCAAGACCCTCAAAGATATGAAAAAGAACCAAGAAGAAATTACACATACACTGACTGAAATAAAAAAAAAAATATTATACTGATATCCAACAGCAGACTAGAATCAAGTCAAAGATTTGAAATACATAGACATAGAAAACACTCAACTGAAAAAGCAAAAAGAATCCAAAAATTTGAAGATAGTGTAAGGAGCCTCTGGGGCAACTTCAAGCATACCAACATCACAATTATGGGGGTGCCAGAAGAAGCGAGACAGCAAGATTCTGAAAACCTATTTGAAGAAAAAATGATGGAAAACTTCCCCCATCTGGAGAAAGAAATAGACTTACAAGTCCAAGAAGTGCACAGAACCCCAAACAAAAGGAATCCAAAGCAGACCACACCAAGACACATCATAATTAAAATGCCAAGAGCAAAAGACAACGAGAGAATATTAAAAGCAGCAAGAAAAAAATAGTTAATTACCTACAAGGGAGCACCCATATGATTGTCAGCTGATTTCTCAACAGAAACGATGCAGGCCAGATGGGAGTGGCAAGAAATATTCAAAGTGAGATTACTCAACCCAGAAAAGCTATCATTCAGAATTGAAGGGCAGATAAAGAGCTTCACAGATAAGAAAAAGCTAAAGGAGTTCATCAGCACCAAACCAGTATTATATGAAATGCTGAAAGATATTCTTTAAGAAGAGGAAGAAGAAGAAAAAGGTAAAGATAAAAATTATGAACAACACATACATATCTATCAGCAAGTGAATCTAAAAATCAAGTGAGTAAAAAATCTGATGAATAGAATAATCTGGTGAATATAATAGAATCAGGGGCATAAAAAAGGAATGGACTGACAATTCTCAGTGGGAAAGGGATGAGGTGGGTGCAGGAAGATACTGGACAAAAATTGTACACCTATGGATGAGGACAATGCGGGGAGGTAAGGGCAGAGGGTGGGTTGGGAACCAGGTGGAGGGGAGCTATGGGGGAAAAAAGAGGAACACTTGTAATAATCTGAACAATAAATATTTATTAAATAAAAATAAATAAAGCAAAGTTATGGAAACTTTTATATTTGTTCATTATCAAGTAAGGGAAGAAAGGCAGGAGAATTTTCTGACAGTGGCATTGCAATTGGCTTCATAGAGACTCATCTCATTTTCGGTTTCTGACACTTTGTCAGCTTCTGTATCTTACCTGAAAATCTGAGCCTGCAGAGAACCTTTTGAAGGCACGGTTATATTCTCCTTTGGGAACATTCATTCTTCTCAAGGCAGTTCCTGCCAGTGACCTACAGGTGTTTCTGTAGTCGAGGTGTTTCTGCACATGACCTAGCTAAACTAGTGACATACGGATGGATTCCAGAGAGGTCTCCTGGCCCTGCATTCCAGAACCATGAGCTGAGCAATGATATTCAAAAACAAGAGGACAAAATCGCCATGAAGGCAGGTCACAGTAGAGGGCACACCCTTATAATTCAACCAGTAACATCACCCAGACTCAGAACAATGTGCCCTACTGCCTCATGCACTAATACATACACATTTTCTAAAATAATAGGGACAATGAAGTATGTGAATAATTGCTTTCACATTTAACTTCATGTAGAATAGAATGGGAAAAAGACAGTGTATCAGAGAGGATCTCTTTTCCATTCCTGATCACATCTTAACGGAAATGAACTACTTGGCTATTTCCAAAATAAATGACTCATCCTTTTTGGGTAGGATGTTTGTTTCATTATTCTATTTGTAGCAATTTTGGTACCTAACAGACATCTACAATATTATGATTTTACTAATCAAGAAATACAAAATACTTAGAATGATATAGGGTATGTGGAAAAATAAGTTGTTTGATAGAAAAAATATTGAGTTAGATATATCCCTTATGTGAAATGGATTTCATCTAAATTATAGACCTAGTGAAATGCTGTGGCATTAATACACACCTAGAGATAAATGTCAGTATTTGACTTGGGGACAAAAACATTACAATGATTTTTTATGGATTAATGCACCAATAGGCATCACAACAAACAGAACATAATAAAATTGCAAAGTAAAATTTGAAATAATCAGTAAGTAATAAATGATGAAATAGAAAACACAGTACAAATGGAAGATCAAAGTTAATACTCTCAATTTACAAAAAAAGAAAAAAAAACCTTTATAGATTCATTAAAGCAAATATCTCAGTAGAAACATAGACAAAGGAAACATACAAATGGTCAATGATCATTTTTTAAAAATGAAATCTCTGCTTCTTCCAGTTGCTGGAAGGTGCCTGGATAGGCTAAGGCCACATTATGGTGAGGCACTCACCTGACCCTGTGACTAGCACCTTGCTGGGCAGCACTCAGCCACTACATGGCCTCAGGCTGGGAGCTTGTCTGCATCTACTGGACCCTTATCCTGCATGACAGTAACAGAGGACAAGATTTATGCCCCAAGAGACTCATATGGAAGGAAGGGCTGGTGGATTGGCCCTAGTAGCTGTTGGTGCACCAGCAGGAGGTCCTGCCCCCACCACTACTGCCCCAGATAAGGAGAAGAAAGTGGAGGCAAAGAAAGAAAATCTGAGGACGCTGCTGATGACATGGGCTTTGGTCTTTTTTACTAAACCTCTTTTGTAACACATTCAATAAAAAGCTGAACTCTGGAATAAAAAATAATCTCTATAGTAATCAAAGAAATACAATTTTAACAAAAATGTATTGTTCCATATGAAATACTGTCTAATAAAAGAGTAATATGCAAATTAACCATCATTCCACTACACCCACAAGCCATCCCCACCAGCCAATCAAGAGAAAATATGCAAATTAACCCAATCAAGATGGCTGCCATCATGAAGAGAGCAGAAAACTTGGGTTTCCCTGGCAATGGAGGAAAACAAGCTTTCTACACACCTTGGCTGGCTCAGGCCTCCACTCAAGGGTACAATGTTTCAATTATAGAAGATAAATAAATCCCAACAAAAATAGCAGTGGCCACAAAGCAAGCAGGAGGCTTGGCTCTGCTCAAGGCTACAAAGTTTCAATTGTAGAAGATAAATAAATCAGATACTGGGGTGTGGGAACCTCTTCCCACGTCGTGCGTGGTTCAGGGTTCCCTGTTCAGGGTTCGGGTTCTGAAGGAGGCCACATGCAAACGCAAAGAGAGACTAGAAAATATTAATTTGGCCATCTTGGGAGGCCAGGCGGGAGCCTTCCTCTAGTGGAAAGGACTACCACTTGCTCTGGCCTTTTTCTCCCTTTTATTAAGGTGTTGGGACACACCCACAGCCTTTAGGCAGGAAATTACAATAACAGAAATTAACATGAAACAAACAGGTAGAGGCTGCTTAGCTAACAATATTTTCAACTAAACAGTGAGTAATTAGCTCTGACCTTTCAGAGCAATTAAGGTTGACCAGCCTTCTGGTTTCCTGTTTACATCTATTTAGTGAGAACAATGTTTGGTTTCCGACATCCCCATTTTCTTTTCCTCTAAAAAATCTTGCATCTGCAGACTAGAAATAAACATTAAGAACAAAAAATAAGACAAGCAACAATGACTATGCTAAGAGGTAAATGAATAAGTCTGTAGTAATTTCTTTCTGGGCCAAGAGTTCTTTGAGTCCCAGTTTCAATGTCCAACAGTTTTTTGAATGTACATGTTAGCAATGATATTTCAGTTCTGGATGGTGGACAAATGGTGGCAATGCAGGTCTGACCCTCTCTGGTTTGGTCCAGGACAACCTGCATTGATGCACAGCTGCTGACTGTTAGGATGGCAAGGTGTCATCAGCATCTTCCATCTCTGGACTGTTTCTCCTCTCGTCTTCATAGCTGGAGCATTCTCTGTTGTAGGAATTCACATGGTCTTGGAGCTGTTTTTCTGAAAATATATAAACATTCTCGACCAAGAGTTAGTAAAGGAATTTTTTCTATAAATTTGAATTTGGATCCTTTTTATTTTTGCCCAAATGATTTTCCTTTGGCTTCTTTTAATACTATGTATGTTTTTCATGGGTGTCTTGCTGTTAAGTAAAAAAAATTTTCTAGATGTAATTTGCTTACAGGATACTTTTTCTTACATAATATTACTGTACTAACCCCCTTTTTTTATTTAATTATGAGGAGAATTTTGGAAAATTTTTATAATGCAAATATGACTGCTTTATGTTTATTGCATGTTAAGTAATTTTACCATGCAATGAATTACCAATAGAAATTTAGTTAATACTTTAGGAATAACTTTCTTCCAGTACAATTAAATTGTCTTGAATATTTACTTATTTCAATTAGCCAATTAAATTAATTTGAAAACTTAACTACTATTTTATTGTCAAATTTAATATTCTAACAACAATCTTAGTTTTATCCTGTATATATTAGTGGAAAGGATTATTTGCATTCTTGAGTAGGCCCTGAGCATTTCTGGTATTAGGTTGGATTTAGAACATAGGGTAGCTGTAAGCCAAGTCTGTCTGTTGCTGGGTCCCAATCTGACCTGCACCAAATCTTTCTCTGTCATCTGTGTCCCAAACAGAGCTGGGCCAAATCTCCATCTTGTCACCTGGGTACCGATCGGAGCTGGGTGTGGGAAGTGAAGCAGCCAGTGGGCAGGAGACCTCCCTCAGAAGGGCCGAAGGTTCAAGCCTGTGCAATGTTGCGGGGGAGGTGAGGGTCTGTGCCTCACCTCTGTTGATCCCAAGTTCTCTCCTGATGGCCCCTCTGTGACTGTGCCTGTTTTAGGTTGTTCCTCCCCTGAGGAATCTTACCCTTCACTGGCTAACCAGCCATCCTCCAGGGCCAAGCAGGTTGATGTGAGGTTCAGTTCTGTCTCCTTGGTAGCCAATTCCTTTGTGGCCTCCACGCCCAGTAGCCCAGTACCTGCCTTGGGATCCCCTCGCCTGCCGGCAGGGTCCCAGCACTGATCACATATCTTGGGGAACCCAGGTTTCTTCTCTAGGGAGGACACAGCTCACACCACTGGGTGAGAGACAGATTCATGGTACCAACCACCACGAGGCTTCAACCTCAGCATGAACAGAAAGCTCAGGCGACAGCTGTGGGAGGGTCCCTCTTAGCAAAAAGAGCAAGAAAAGCCAATACAGAATGCTCAAGTGCCTTGTCACTGCCTTAATTTATTTTATGTTATTTTAAAAATTGATACCAAATATTCAAACAATTAGATTGTAAGTTTGTTTGGGATATTTGTCAAAAAATTATAATGACATTGTAGAATAATATCATGTAAGGATATTCTTTGTTCTAGGCTATGGCAATTCAATTTCAAACTGGCTATCAATTTATTTTTGTATAGACAAGGTTTTAGTTACTTTACTAGAATACTTAATCAAATTGCTTACAAAGACATTGGATTTTTATTTGGAAACCTTGATTTTTATTTAAAAAGCTAATTTATTAATAAAAGTAGGTATCTTAATTTAAAAAGCAAATTAAATTTAGTAAATGTTTATGTCTGATTCACGAGCCACAAATGTTGCCCCGCCTCTAGCTTAAGAATACAGGCGGCTATGGACTTTTTGTCATTTTAAATTCTGCTGGTGGAATTTTAAGAAATATTTAGTTACTTCATTTTGCCCTTCTTAGAGACCAAAATCTTCATAACATTTAAAATATAGTTAATTCTTATTTGATAAAGTTTTCCATGCAATTACAAGTATATTAGATTGGTTAAATTTAAAAACATTCCCTTTAAGAAGAAAGAACAAATTTCTTGTATTACTCTGGGCCCATGGAGCTCTCCAAGAATCTTCTCTGTTAAAGCCTTAAAATTTTAACCTGGAAAAAACCATCAAATATATATATTCATATATGATTTAAAGATTACAATATTTTTTATAATTATCTTAATATATCAATTATATCTTTAAACTTTTTATATTAAAATTTTCAGTTGGAAATCACAGAATTAATCCTTTTTGATTAGACCAATAAACAACATATTTTGAATTCCTAATTAGAGAAATTTTACTTTATTTTCTCCAATTTAAATTTGCATTTAGCTGAAAACCTTGATTAATAACACAAAATCTTCTCCTTTTGGTTCCTTTATGCCATTTTACTTAAAAAATAAAGACCAGTTCTGGGTTTTTCTTTTTCTGCAGCTTTTGCAGAGAGATTCCAGCTTAAAACCCTGTCTAATATGTCCAAAAAGGTGGACAATTGCCCGCATTTCTTTTTAAGCTGGGCTTCTCTCCTCACAAGTACAGAAATTCCAGACACATCTCTAAATTTGTAAAACTTTTTCATGGCGATAAAGGAGACTTTAGATTAGCATTCGGGGAGAGTGGGCTTTCATACTGGATTGACACACAGTGTCTCTCCCTTCCCTCACATCCTGTTTACTTCGGGGGAAAGCATAAGTAACAGATCTGTCTGAATTTCTTTTCATGCTTAAAAGATAAAGACAGATCTTAAATTTTTTCTTTCTTTTTCGCTTTCCAAAGTAATAACTAGCACCTAATTTGGCCAAGAGTTACATTTCCCTGAGAGTGCTTCTATAATTTTTAAATGAAACCTTCAGTAATCTCATTGTAGGAGAGCAGATAGCCTTGCCCTCTCCTGCCACCTTTGAATTTCTCCACACCAGAGGTGGTTTCAGCAATGGAGTTTCACTTATTACAGATTTCAGATTCCAAATGCAAACTAAGATTTTAATTTGAACAAGAAACCACATTGTTTAAGTATGCAAACCAAAAGTCTATAATAAAGTTTACTTTATATTTATAACCTAATTCTTCCCCATTAGCCTGGCTGCAAAAGACGTTCCCACCGTACTTACAGATCTCGACTCTGCAGTTAATCCTTGGGCTTTGCGTACTCTGAATTCCCCTCACCTTTTACTAGATGAATTTTCCCTCACCATTTTCTTGGTGAATTTTCTTTCCTTCACTCTTAGGCGAATAATACCTTCTCCTCCAGACGTCCCGCGGTCAGGCGCCAGATGTGAGCACCTCTTTCTGTGTCCCCTGTTGGGCACCAGATGTGCGAACCTCTTCCCACATCCTGCGTGGTTGAGGGTTCCCAGTTCAGGGTTCGGGTTCTGAAGGAGGCAGCACGGAAACGAAAAGAGAGACTAGAAAATATTAATTTGGCGATATTGGGGGGCCAGACGGGAGCCTTCCTCTAGTGCAGTGGTTCTCAACCTTTCTAATGCCGCGACCCTTTAATACAGTTCCTCATGTTGTGGTGACCCCCAACCATAAAATTATTTTTGTTGCTACTTCATAACTGTAATTTTGCAACTGTTATGAATCATAACTGTGTTTTCCAATGGTCTTAAGTGACCCCTGTGAAAGTGTTATTCAACCCCCAAAGGGGTCGCAACCCACAGGTTGAGAACTGCTGCTCTACTGGAAAGGACTACTATTTGCTCTGGCTTTTTTCTCTCTTTTATTAAGGCCACACCCACAGCCTTTAGGCAGGAAATTACAATAACAGAAATTACATGAAACAAATAGGTATAGCTAACAATGTTTTCAACTAAACAGTGAGTAATTAGCTCTGACCTTTCAGAGCAATTAAGGTTGACCAGCCTTCTGGTTTCCTGTTTACATCCATTTAGTGAGAACAATGTTTGGTATCTGACACCATGGCCTCCGCTTAGGTTGCTAGGGGCCGTAGCCGGCCTGTAAACCACCACAGGCCCCTAGCCCAGGCTGCCCCAGCCCCAGGAGAACCTTCACCCTGATCCAGGACATCCTTTAGGGCAAACCAGCTGGTCCCCATCCGTGCACCAGGCCTTTATCCTATCTAATAAAAGAGTAATATGCAAATTGACCATTACTCCAATTAGAGCCCCAGTGACCAGGCCTGAAGAAGAGGGCAATTAGGAGACCAGGCCTGAAGGAGAGGGCAGATAGTGGCAAATAGGCTGGGAGGGGAGCAGTTAGGCATCAATCAGGCTGGCAGGGGAGTGGTTAGGGTGTCATCAAGCTGGCAGGCAGAAGCAGTTAGGGGCAATCAGGAAGGCAGGCAGGTGAGTAGCTCAGAGCCATGCCTACTGGGATTGGGCCTAAACAGGCAGTCAGACATCCCTTGAGATGTCCCAGATTGGAAAGGGTGCAGGCTGGGCTGAGGTATACCCTCCCCCGCCCACCCCTGTGCACGAATTTCATGATCTGGGCCTCTAGTTATAAATAAAAGGTTGCAACATAAGACATCCAGGGGCAGTAAGAGCACAATGAACTGGGCTGTTTAATATGCAGCTGTGGGGTGTGCTTCTCATGAAGGCAGTTACCTCTTATATAAATTAGGAATTAAATTGTCCATAGCAAAGCTAAAGTGGTAGTGATTTAAATGATTTAGGTGTTTGATTTTCTCATATAATGAGAAAACTGGAGAAGGAGAATCTGGGGATGGAATGGCAGGTCCTTATCAATACATTATATTTTCCTGTTCTGTCTTTCTCCCTCCTATATTGCAGTTCCTCTGAGTACAGGCACTCCAAGCCATTCCCAAGGTTGCTGCAAATATTCCAAAATGTATATGGAACCACAATGATTGTGAATAGCCACAGCAATCTTTAGAAAAAGGAAGAAAGTTGATATAAAACTATACAACAGAGCAAAAGTAATAAAAATAAATCATGGTACTGGCATAAAAACAGGCATATAGATCAATGGAGCAGAACACAGAACCCACAAATAAACTGACACTTTTAAGGTCAATTATATTTGACAAAGGAGACAAGAACATACAATGGTGTAAAGACAGTCTATTCAATAGATGATGTTGGGAAAACTGGAGAGATATGTGCAAAACTAGACCAACCCCTCACACCATATACAAGAATCAACTCAATATGGATTGAAGACATAAATGTAAGATTTGAAACCATAACAATACTAGAACTGAACCCAAACAGTAAAATCTTGGTCAGTTCTTGTAGTAATATTTTTCTCTGATATATTTCTTTGGGAAAACAAAACAAAAGGGACTATATCAATCTAAAAAGTTTTTGCACAGCAAAAAGAAAAAGAAAAAAATAAAGACAACCCATTGAATGGGAGTACATATTTGCCAATGATACATTTGATAAAGGGTTAATACTGAGATTTTATAAATAACTCATGCAACTCATCATCAAAAATCAAAAACAAAAAAAAACAATCTAAGTGAAAAGGGGCAGATACTTCTCCAAAGAGGATGTACATATGCAAAGATGCTTAATGTCACTAATAGTCAGAGAAATGCAAAGTAAAACTACAAGAGATACCAAACACTTGTCAGAATGACTATCACCAATAAATAAACAATCAAATGTTAGTGAGAGTATGGAGCAAAGGGTACCCACATATGTGTTCTGTTGTTGGGAATGAAGATTGGTATGGTCACTGTGCAAAACAGTATGCCAGCAGTAGATTAGTGGATAATGAAGCCTTGGTACATTTACACAATGGAGTACTACCTGGCCATAAAAAAGAAGAAAAATCTTACCTTATTGGAGAGTTTGGATGGAGAGTATTATGCTAAGTAAAATTAATCCAGTCAGAGAAAGACAAGTACCATATAATTTCACTTATAAGTGTGAATAAACAAACAAAATAGAAACAAACAAAATAAACAAACAAAATAGAAACAGATTCATAAATAAAAAGAGCAGACTGACAGGTATCAGAAAGGAGGAGAATTAGGGTAAAAAATTGAAGGGATTAAGCAAAAACAAACAACAAAAAACATCTCATTGACACAATATAGTCCCCAAGGGAAAGATAAAAGTGTGTAAAGTGGGAATAAATGGTGATGGAAAGAGACTTGACTTTGGTTGTTGAAAACTCAATGCAATATACAGATGATGTATTATAGAACTGATGACTTGAAAGCTATATAATTTTGTTAACCAATGTCACCCTAATAAATTCAATGCACTTTTTAAAAAGATAGAAATTAACCACTGATGAGATATTTAATAATATTTAAGAAATTGTTGTTCACAGATTTTTAGATATGTTATGAGGTTTGCTAGTTGTCCTAATAGTCCTTGTCTTTTAGAATATATTTATGCATTAAATTAAATTATATATTTGGAATTTGCTTTCAAAGAATATAAGGAGGGGAGTGGTTAAAACTGTAGAAGAAACAAATTTGGATGTGTGTTGATAATTGTGGAGGCTTGCTAGAGCAGTGTGGAATTCTTTCTTCTATTCTATTTTCTATATGTTTAAAATATTTCAAAACAAAAATTAAGAGATAGTAATAGCTGAGTTAAGAGGACACACAACTATCATGATAAGGCTTATCAACTTTGAATTATACTATTTAAATTGTAAAACATTTGAGAATAAAAATCTAGTCAATTGAAACATTAACCCAATGACATTTTATGAGTCCAAAATGTTAAAAAGATAATAGGAGCCAGAAATTGCCATTTGAGATAGCAATAAAACAATGTAGCTCTCTGAATATCAGTAACTAAAAGAAGATAAGGCAAGTATCCTAATTTTGAAGTAAGAACTATAAGCAAATAAACCCATGATGAGGGAAAATTACTTTACAGAAGAATGACAGCTAATAAATAAGGAGAAAAATATTATCATTCTACAATCCCCTATAATGAATATATTAACTCAAAAAAGGACTCTGAATAAATGTCAAATCCATTGGGCATATGGTAAACGATAAAACTGGAAAATCATATGGTGATACAAAAGTTATACCCCATTTTAGCTTCTAGTTCAATGGTTCTCAACCTGTGGGTCGCAACCCCTTTGGGGGTCGAATGACCCTTTCACAGGGGTTGCCTAAGACCAGCGGAAAATGCAGATATTTACATCACGATGCATAACAGTAGCAAAATTTCATGGTTGGGGGTCGCCACCACATGAGGAACTGTATGCAAGGGTCAAGGCCTTAGGAAGGTTAAGAACCACTGCTCTAGTTGCAAGGGTGGGGTGTTTGGGGACAATTGAAGGCTCAGTCTGTATCACTCTGATGAAGCAGTATAATTGGTATAAATGATAGCACAAACCAGGTAATACATGCTTCTTGATGAGATAAGATATAAAGAACATCACTTAGAATGTATTTTAAAAAACTTACTTAACTTATATTCTCTAGCCTTTAGATATAGCTTTCAGATTTCATGATCCACAAAAGCTGTTTAACTTACATGATACCATGAAGGAGCAGCACACAAATGCACAACAACTGACCTTCTGTAGGACATCATGCCAGCTCTTGTCAAAAAATGAGTATCATTCATTGGGAGCGGGGAAGGGCATATGTCAGGGAGTAGGGGAGGCTGGAGGAAGGTCAAATGGGAAGAAAAAAAAGTGGAGACATATGTGTTACTATTTGTAATACTTTAAACAATTAAAAAAAAAAGAAAGAAAAGAAAAAAAATGAGTGTCATTAAAAGTAACCTATTAGGGCCGAAACTGGTTTGCTGAATGGATAGAGCATTGGCCTTTGGACTAGAAGGTCCCAGGTTCGATCCTGGTCAAGGGCATGTACCTTGGTTGTGGGCGCATCCCCAGTGGGGGGCATGCAGGAGGCAGCTGATCAATGTGTCTCTCTCATCAATGTTTCTAACTCTCTATCCCTTTCCCTTTCTCTCTGTAAAAAATCAATAATATATATATATTTTTTTAAAAAGTAACCTATTAGGGGAAAAAGAGCTGGGACAACACAAATACCAAATGGAATATGTGTTTCTGGAATAGATTATCTTTAGAGCCAGCTGTAAAGGACGTATTAGAGGCTTTTGAGGAAATTTGATTGCAGAATTGAATATAATACAGTGGTACCTCGAGATATGAGTTTAATTTGTTCTGTAACCTTGAGGCGTGGGAAACTAGGAGACTCTCGAATTTCGGTAAACTGGTGGGTCGTGTGCAGCTGGCTGATCCGAGTAATTACTCCTATCTCAAATGTTGCTTGTATTTCAAAGCAAAAATCACTCGCTCTCGCTCGATGGCTCGTATCTCAAAAATCTCCTATGTTAGGGCACTCGTATCTCGAGGTACCACTGTATAAGGAAAAATATATTGCCACAGAATAATGGAGATCATTAACTGAAAAAGCAAGTTATAAATCAGCACACATCCTATCTAATGAAAGAGTAATATACATCCCTCCACTACACTCACAAGTCACACCCAAAACCCAATCAGGACCAAATATGTAAATTAACCCAAAAAATATGGCTGCAGCCAAGGAGAGAGCAAGAGGCTTGGGTTGCCACTGGCAATGGAGGAAGCCAAGCTTTCTGCCTGCCCTGGCAGGCCCATGCCTCCACTCAAGGATACAAAGTTTCTATTATAGAAGATAAATAAATCACAGATACCAGGATCTCTGCTTGGTTCACTGGGGGGAGGGGGTGTGTGGCTGGCCCTCACACCACCATAGGCCCCTTGCCCAGGCCACCCCACCCTGATCTGGAACACCCTTCAGGGAAAATCAACCAGCCCCCCACCTGTGCACCAGGCCTCTATCCTATCTAATCCTATCTGATAAAAAGATAATATGAAAACTATCACTTCAACACACAAGATGTCTGCCCCCATGTGGTCAAAGATGGTTACCACATGTGGACACAAGATGGCTGCCACAGGATGGCCAGCAGGGGAGGGCAACTGGGAGGGACCTAGCCTGCAGGGGAGGGTAATTGGGGTGTCAAGCATGCAGGAGAGGGCAGTTAATGGTGACCAGGATGACAGACAGGCAAGTTGGGGGTTACCAGGCCTGCAGGGAAGGGCACCTGGGGAGACCCAGGCCTACAGCAGGGGCAGTTAGGGGCAAACAGGCTGGCAGAGGAGTGGTTAGGAGGTGATCAGGCTGGCAGGCAGAAGTGGTTAAAGGCAATCAGGAAGGCAGGCAGGCAAGCAGTGGGAGCCAGCAGTTGTGGATTGTGAGAAGGATGTCCAACTGCCCATTAGGCCTGATTCAGGTAGGGATCCCAGATTGGAAAGAGTGCAGGTTAAGGTAGAGACATACACACCTATTCATTAATTTCATGCACCAGTCCTTTAGTACAGTATAATCTCATTTTGCAAAAAAACACACACAAAAAAACACATTGTCATATGTAAGCATAAGAAGATTCTGGGAGGATATATCAAGAAGAAAAATGATAGTTTCTTAGGGATGATAATATGCTTTGTTTTCTTTTGTGGGTTTTTCTGTTTGTTTGTTTTTTGTATTTTCATGATCTGTGTCCTCAAAGATTATATAAAGAAAAATTTATCTTTGTATTAAAAGCATGTGATTAAAGAAAAAAAAATTTTCATTCTTGTATGAGACTTTGGACTATTAAGAGACTTTTTCACTTATGCAAGGTGGTAACTAATTATGGGCTAAGTCGAAGATATGCAGAGCTGTATGAAAATGATTTTGAGAAGATTGAAAGGAGGCATTTGGTCATATGTGAAATCACAGTTCACAAATAGCAAATATTGAAAAAAACAACAAACAGCTGGCTCCAACTACAGTTTTCTTTATGTATGTTTAAACCATTAAGGGTCCCTGGGACATAGTGGCTGACAATTATTCCATCAAATGCCAGAGTTTATTTGCATGTTTTTATCATGTCTTTGAAGACTGAGCTACACAGAGGGTAAATCCTAAGACTGTCTGAATGGTGACAGGTCATAAAATATTCAGGATCTGGACATCTTATTAGTACCTCTCAATCTCATTAACACATTATGCTGTTTTTTGTGGCTCTGTGCATCTGGATAGCTTATGTTCACAGGAAGGAAATATCTGTACTTCCTGATGCCAAAGCAATAGAAAAGAAATGCTTCTATTAGTGTTTCCTCTCTGAGCCCTTTCTGAATTATTATATTACTTTACTTACATTAATTAGTGTTTTTTCTTTAAGTTTCTATCTTTTTGTTTTATTGTCTAAAGTTTTACATATGCCTCCTTTTTCCCCAATTGACTGCCTCCTACCCCTAGCCATTCCCACCCCAGGAAAGCCCCCACTGCCTCAGTGTCTGTGTCCATTGGTTATGCTAATATGCATGCATTCACATCCCTTGATTGCTCTCTAACCCTCCAACTGCCCTGTCATTTTTCTCTGGATCTATTCTTGTTCATCAAATTATGTTGATCATTATATCCCACATATGAGTGAGATCATGTGATATTTATCTTTCTCTGACTGGATTATTTCACTTAGCATAATGCTCTCCAGTTCCCTCCATGCTGTTGTAAATGGTAAAAGTTTCTTCTTTTTTATAGCGGCATAGTATTCCCTTGTGTAGATGTACTACAGTTTTCTTTTCTAATCCATTCATCTGCTGATGGGTGCTTAGGCTATTTCCAAATCTTAGCTATTGTAAATTGTGCTGCTATGAACTTAGGGTGCATATTTTTTTTCTAATTGGTGTTTCTGGTTTCTTGGGATATAGTCCCAGCAGTGAGATTACTGGGTCAAATGGGAGTCTATTTTTAACTTTTTTCAGGAAACTCTATACTGTTTTCCACAGTGTCTGCACCGGTCTGCATTCCCACCAGCAGTGCACAAAAGTTTCTTTTTCTCTACAACCTCACCAGCACTTACATTAGTTGATTTCTTGATAATAGCCATTCTGACAGGTGTGAGATGGTATCTCATTGTCATTTTGATTTTCATTTCTTGGATGATTAATGACTTTGAGCATGTTTTCATATGTCTCTGGGCCTTCTGTATGTCCTCTTTTGAAACTATTTAACTCCTTTGTCCATTTTTTTTTGATTGGGTTATCCTCCTTTTGTTAAATTGTATGAGTTCTCTGTAAATTTTGGAGATTATACCCTTATCTGAAACATCATTAGCAAATATGTTCTCTCATGCAGTGGGTTTTCTTATTGTTTTGTTGATGGTTTCTTTTGCTATACAGAAGCTTTTTATTTTGATGTAGTCCCATTTGTTTATTTTCTCCTTAATCTCTATTGCCCTAGGAGAGCTATATTTGTAAAGATATTGTTGCAACAAATGTCTGTGGCTTCACATCTTACATTTAAGTCCTTGAGACATTTTGAGTTAGTTTTTGTGTTTGTTCTGAGTTTGTTTTGGAATACTGTGAAGTGTAAGTTGGTGATATAGTTTTTTTTGTTTTTGTTTTTTTGTATGTATCTGACCAAATTTCCCAAAACCATTTATTGAAGAGACTGCCTTGACTCCATTGTATGCTCTTGCCTCTTTTATCAAATATTAGTTGAACATAATAGCTTATGTCTATTTCTGGGTTCTCTGTTCTGTTCCATTGGTCTACATGTCTGTTCTTATGTCAGTACCAGGCAGTTTTGAGAACTGTGGCTTGGTAATATAGCTTGATATTTGGTATTGTGATCTCTCCAACTTTGTTCTTCTTTCTCAAGATTATTGTGGCTATTCAAGGTCTTTTTTATGACAGATTAATTTTTTGGAAGCATTTGTTCTAGATCTTTCAAATATGCCATTGGTATATTAATGGGTATTGCAATGAATCTGTAGATTACTTTGGATAGTATGGACATTTTAATGATAGTGATTCTACTAATCCATTAACACAATATGTTCTTCCATTTGTTTATGTCTTCCTCTATCTCTTATTTCAATGCCCTGTAGTTTTTCAAGTACAGGTCTTTTACCTCCTTAGTTACGTTTATTCATAGGTATCTTAATTTTTTTTTTTGGTGCAATGATAAATGGAATTGTTTACTTCATTTCGCTTTCTGTGAATTCATTATTGGTGTATAAAAAGGCCATAGACTTCTGGTTGTTAATTTTGCACCCTGCTACATTGCTGAATTCATTTATTAGGTCTAGTAGTTTTTTGATGGAGTCTTTGGGATTTTCTTTATACAGTATCATGTCCTCTGCAAATAAGGACAGTTTTACTTCTTTTCCAATTGGATGCCTTTTATTTCTTTTTCTGTGCATCAGGAATAAGCAAGCTGATGAGTGCTATGACTAGCACTTTCAGTACTTTATTGAACAGGACTGGTGAAAGTGGGCATCCCTGTCTTGTTCCTGTTCTTAGGGGAAATGAGTTTAGTTTTTGACCATTGAGTATGATGTTGGATGTAGGTTTGTCATATAAGATTTTATGATATTGAAGTATGATCCTTCTATTCCCACTTTGCTGAGAGTTTTTATCAATAAAAGGTATTGGGGTTTGTTGAATGTTTTTTCTGCATTGATTGATATGATTATGTGATTATTGTCTCTTAATTTGTTTATGTGATATATCACATTTATTGATTTGCATATATTGTACAATCCTTGCATCTCCAGAATAAATTCCACTTAGATGGTGTATGATCTTTCTAATTTAATGCTGAATTCGATTTGCTAGAATTTTGTTGAGAGTTTAGCATCTATGTTTATCAAGGATATTGGCCTGAAGTTCTCTTTTTTGTGGTGTCTTTAGCTGGTTTTGGGATTAGGGTAATGCTGGCTTCATAGAAAGAACTTGAAAGTGTGCCTTCCTCTTGCACTTTTTGAACTGAGGAGAATAGGTTTTAGTTTAAAAGTTTCTTAACTTTGCATCTAGAATAATCAAGCTGATAGTAACACATAGTTCATCTGCTCCTATAAATAAAGCACCATCAAAATTTAACTTAAAGAGGAAGTGGCAGCAGGGGCTGCATCTATCTGGGCCACAAGTGTGTTGAGTTGCTCTGATGGAACTCAGAGAAGAAAAAAAAAATCACAGGAAAAGGTATAAAGAAATCACAAGAAAAGAACAGATTTCACAAAAAGAGTGATTCAAAATTTTCCCAAGAAATATTGTTAAAGAGAAGTGGACCTAAGAAGAACTTGGAGAAAAGTGCCTTCCAAACAGGCAAAACAGTGACACAGTTCAGGAATAAGCAGCAAAGGGATAAAATATCAAAGAACAAATCCCAGCAGGCAAATAAAGTCAACAGGAAGAGAAAATTTCAGACAGACTATAAAAGTGATGGATTAGCAGTCAAGAAACAGAAATGGGATGATTTCAAAAAGAACTGTAGCAAAGCACACAACACAGTGATAAAACCAACTATTACACTCTTGCTCAGGCAAAGCAGATTTGGAGGATCTTAAGAAAAGACTATGACAAAGAAAAAGAGTGAAGTTGATGAGTAATTAGTAGCAGTTGATTCGAGGAAAAATGAGACTGCATTTGCTCATGTAGTCCACTGTCATATTAATTATGGCAATGAAGGACAGAGAAAATAGGCTTTTGAAGAATTGTGAGATAGAAACACACACAGTAAGAAAAATGCAGAGGTCCATCACAGAGAGCTCTCAGAACCCACCTCTAAGCTTTGTTACATTACCTACAACCTGGTTGTAGGTTCTTGCTGTTCACCACTCCCGTCTGGCCTGCATCGTTTCTGTTGAGAAATCAGCTGACAGTCGTATGGGTGCTCCCTTGTAGGTAATAAACTGTCCTCTCAGGAGGACAAAAATCATAAAGCATCAAACAGACTGTGAAATTATAGCAGAAAGATTAAAGTTAGGTGAGGTAAATAAGTGATCAATCAAAGGACTTGTATGCATGCTTATAAACATAACCAATGATCACAGACATGGGGGGGTCGGGGTACGCCTGGGAGGGAGGGGGGGCAATGGGGAGATATGTATAAAAAATTAATTTAAAAAAAAGGAAAAAAAAAGAGGTTCTACAATAGGTTCAACAACATTGCTGGTTTATCATAATCTAGTCGAAGTAGTATGAAAGGAGATAGGGAACAGCCTGTGCCAGTGATAGGAGATTTATGCATCTAATTTATCTTTAAAAAATGAAGGACTCTAGCAGCAAATTAAAAGAAGGGGGCCAACTCATGGCCCTATTGCCGGAAACCAATAATTGTCTCACTAATAGAAAGTGTGGAAAAGGAACCCGGAAGGCTGGTCAACCTTGAAGCTCTGAAAGGTCAGAGCCAGCCACCCCCTATCTAATTGAGACAGTGGTAGCTGAAGCAACTTCCCCACCAAATAATCATGTAAATCCTTACTGATGAGAAATCTACCAGTTATTGGAATTGCCTGTTTCAGGGCAAAGGTGTATCCCAAACCTGAATAAAAGGGATGGCAAGGCCAAAGGAAGGGGGTAGTCTTCTCACTAGAGGAAGGCTCCCACCTAGCCCTCCAATATCGCCAAATTAATACTTTCTAGTCTCTCCTTTCATTTGTGTGCGGCCTCCTCCAGAACCTGAACCCTGAACCGGGAACCCTGAACCGGGAACCCTGAACCACGTGGGATGTGAAAGAGGTTACCACACCCTATTAGTTCCAGTTGCTTGGAAGCAGCCCTAATGTTATAGTAATATATAGAAATGTTTAAAAATGTTCGCAAAATATTAAAAAGATTTGAGTTAAAAAAAAAAAGACAGAACGAACATCATGCAGAATCACAGGAAAGCTGGCTGAGTAGAAATTCTACAACTAGAAGGAAAGAGAGGGGCTCACAGAGACCCACAGGAGCTGAAAAAAGCTGAGGTACAGAGATGCATGCATGGAGAGAGCGAGTGCCAAAGAACCTGGCTGGCTTTCTCTGGCGGGAGGGAGACGGAGACTCTCAACAGCATTGAACCCCTTATCCTATGACACTAAATCCCAGATCCAGCTGAAACTCATATGGGGGGAGTTTGGACTGTGAAAAGGGAAATTTAGGGGAGTCGCAAAAGAGCAGAAGTTTGGTGGCGCACACGGCACTGCATGCAGAGGACCGACTGCTGATTGTGCCGCTGGCTTTCACAAGTGGGCGGGAGACAGACCCTCCAAACTGCAACACTTCTAACTCTACTAAACCCCAGTTTTGAGTGAAACCCTGGGGACCCAGACTCATATGATCCCAGAGCGCAGGGGAACCGGAGGGGCAGCAGCCTAGAGGCACTGCGAGAGCCCTTGCGTGCACACTCAGGAACTGCTCCAGCTATTACACAGTCACGTGAGACTCAGGGACTGAGGAGGGCAGGGCAGACTGGAAGGCAAGGTGATCCTTTAAGCCCTGAGACTCCACCCATCCCAAGTTCAACAGAGAGGGTTTTATAGTTTTGCAACTCTTGTATCATAAGGCTAAATCCAACACAGAAGTTCTCCCAGCATAGTGAAAATGCCGAGACAAAGGAAGAGATCACAAACAAAAGAAATGGAGGAAAACAAACGACTGGGTATAGAGTTCAAAACCATGCTTACAAGGTTTTTCAAGAATATCCTAGAAAAGTTGGGTAAAGTTAGCAAGACCCAAGAGGAGATGAAAAAGAACCAACTAGAGATGGCAAAGATCATACTAGAGATGGAAAAGGACCAACTAGAGATGGAAAAGGACCAACTAGAGTTGGAAAAGGACCGACTAGAAAATAAACATACACTGACTGAAATAAAAAATATTATACAGAGACCTAACAGCAGACTAGAGAAAGGCAAGAATCAAATCAAAAATTTGAAATATAAAGTATCAGAAAATACTCAATTGAAAAAGCAAGAAGAGAAAAGAATCTAAAAATGTGAAGATGATATAAGGAGTCTCTAGGACAGCTTCAAGCATACCAACATCAGAATTGTGAGGGTGCCAGAAGAAGAGAGAGAGCAAGATACTGAAAACCTATTTAAAGAAATAATGACTGAAAACTTCCCACATCTGGTAAAAGAAATAGACTTTCAAGTCCAAGAAGCACACAGAACCCCATATAAAAGGAATCCAAAGAGGACTACACCAAGACATATCATAATTAAAATACCAAGAGCAAAAGACAAAGAGAGAATATTAAAAGCAGCAATATATAAGTTTACTTTTATAAAATTAGCTTGTACATCTATAAAGGGACACTCATACGACTACCAGCTGATTTCTCAACAGAAACGATGCAGGCCAGATGGGAGTGGCAAGAAATATTCAACATGATGAATAGCAAGAATCTACAACTATTCAGCAAAGCTATCAATTAGAATGGAAGGGCAGATAAAGAGCTTCACAGATAAGAAAAAGCCAAAGGAGTTCATTGACTCCAAACCAGTATTATATGAAATGCCGAAAGGTACTCTTTTAGAAGGGGAAGAAGAAAAAGGTAAAAGACAAAAAATTATGAACAACAAATACATATCTATCAACAAGTGAATCTTAAAATTAAGTGAATTAAAAATTTGATCAACAGAATAAACTGGTAAATATAATAGAATCAGGAGCACAGAAAGGGAGTGGACTAATAATTCTCAGGGGAAAAGGGGTGAGGGTTGTACAGGGAGAGACTGGATAAAAATCATATACCTATGGATGAGGTCATCGGGAGGGAGGTAAGGGTAGAGGGAAGGGTGGGTGCCGGGGGAGGGGAACTATGGGGTGGGGGAGGGAAAGAGAAACAAATGTAATAATCTGAATAATAAAGATTTAACTTAAAAAAGTTTACTTTTATAAAATTAGCTTGTACATCTATTTGCCTATAAGAAGAAAATAAGCCATTTTTGAAGCCCGAATTTCCAAACTAATACATGAACCCCCCCATAAATAACAAATATATCTTAATGGCCCCATAGAACTTTTATCTTTGAAAATGGAGCCATTTGTCAGTTTTCTACTGTTCCAGAAACTTACAGTCTAAACTTCTCTTTTTGGAGAAAAATGCTCTCAAGAGGATTTTTATGGTTTAGTTATGATGCCTGAAAATCAGCAGACAGCATCTTCCCCAGTAAAGTTCTTGCTCTCAAGTTTTAGACCTGGGCCATAATGGCAAAGGGTTTTATTTTTATTTAGATAGGTTTTTAGTGTAAAAAATCCTAATGATTTTAGGGATACTGAAATTACACATATATAAATATATATATGAGTATATTACGTATATATTCATATACTAGTGTGCGTGTATATATATATACTTAAAAATAGCTATAACTTTATATTTTAAATGCCCTATTTATGTATGCCTTATTACCTTATTCCAGGATATTATATGAGACACAGCAAATATTTGTGTATAATATTTATCACAGCATTCTGATTATACATTTTAAGCCAAAATATTCATTTAGCATTTTAAAATATTAAAAAATATGAAATAAATAAAATATTAAGTGATCAAGGAATAGTTAAATGCATCTTGGTACCTCTGTGGAAAGACAGAATAGCCATTGGGGAAAATTAGTAGATATTATCAGTGTATCTCAACAAGCAGCAATTTTTGCCTCCTCCTTTCCATCCCAGAGGACCTTGGTGATGTTTAGAGACATTATTGATTGTTGAAGTTGGGGAATGAAGGCTCTGATGCTGTATCCAGTGGGTGAAACCCAGAATGCTGGGAGATATCTGGCAATGCTCTGGACAGTCCCTAACAACAAAAAATTATCATACCTAAAATATCAATAAGCGAAGATTGGAAAAACTTGATCACTAGCTATACTGACAGAGAATATGTGCATCTATATATTTAAATAAAAGCAAAGAGTAAGTCAGTATCCTATATAATAAAAGCCTAATATACAAATTGATCAAACAGCGGAATGACTGGTCAGTGGGGAATGGGAACGGTGAGCTTCGCACCAGGATAGCAAAGGTGGGTGCCAGAGGGCAGAGGGAGGGGATGGTGATCAGAGGGCAGCGGTGACTGGTGGTGACAGAGGGGCGATTAGGGGGCAGGGCTGGCCACTCACTGGCCAGTGCAATCCCCCAGTTGGCCATGGGTTGCCTCCTACAGAGGGAGGCATGCCTGTGGCTTAAGACACCATGGTAAGTGAGTCTAAGCTATCAGTCAGACATCTCCTGGGAGCTCCTGGTCTACAAGAAGGTGCAAGGTGGGCTGAGGGACCCCTCCCCTACCGACAGGTGCACTAATTTTCATGCACCAGGCCTCTACTATTGTATAAGTTCTCACATTAGAAGTTCTATGATCACAACAAACTTAATATCTTTGTGAAGACAGAATGAAGACATTCTAGGCACTCCACCCTGTGTCTTATATGTATTATTTTATTAGACCCTTATAACAAAGTTGTGAGGTTTGTGATGCTTCAAATACTGGACCCTGTGCACCAAGGGCAAGGAGAAATGGATGAAGGAGGCAGAGCACACAGAGTGCTGGGTGGCAGGTTTCATAAGCAAGGGAACTTACATATAGGCTTATCTCAGTGGACCTTAAAATAAGATCTCCAGTCCAGAAAAATGGCAGTGGAATAAACAGACGCATCTGGAGCTTTGTCGCTGGGCAGAGGGAGAGAGAGCAGCTGAGACTCGCACTGGGAGTGTTTGTTGGCAAGTTAAGAGTCAGTTATCCTCCAGGAAAAGGCGGGGAACTGCTGGACAGGGCTCTCCTGACCAGGCAGCCCCACTGCCATGGGGTTTTTGTCTGCCTGAGCCACCAGCGCGAACGCGGAGACCATGCCATCTTGCAGAGGGAGGTAGATGTCTGCAGCAGTCTAAACGCTGTGGCTGAATCACTCACCAAAAAGCTGGGGACCCAGAACACCACTCTCCAATTGACGCAGACATGCGGCAGATTCAGAGATCTGCACGGCACACGGAAAGGTCAGATTTTGCCTGGGATAAGGTGAGGTCTCCTGCCCGGCACAACAGAGACGCACACACTATGGGAACCGGGCTGCCGGAAAGCTGCCTCTGGAGAGGTCCGTGGAGGTGGGCAGAGTGTGATCCCTGGGTGTGGAGGCAAACTTACCGAGCAGTTGACGGAGGGAAGCTCTGGAAAAAGATTCATTTTTATCTGAGGCAGAGGGACAGCCTGGGAATTATTACAGTGTGCCGGCTGCAAAATCCCCACCAACAGGCTTTGAGAACCACAGAGTAGCAGGATCTGAGCACAGCCTAGAGAGGTACTGTGCTTAGTCTCAGAGGTCAATTCCGAAGCACTGCCACCCAGTGGATGACGCACAAATTGATTCTCACATAACCACAAAAGAATAAAGAAATTAAAACACTACTTAGTAGTGGAACACAGGGAACTCCAATACCCTCCCAACTGGGAAAAAGAAGTGCCAAGCAGAACAATAGCAGAAGTGAATGACCATTCTATTTTTTTTTCTTTCTTTTTTCCTTTTTCCTTTTTTTCTTTTATTTTATATTTTTTTCATGTTTCTATATTTTAATTAAAAAACAATTTTTTTTCTTTCCTCCTCAATTGATTTTACCTTTTTAACTACTACATTTTTGTCTTCAACTAGTATTAGCACTACTACTAGTTTACCATTTTGGAAAAAAAAAGTGTCATTTTGTTTTCCCTTTATTGTCCTTCGGGATTAGAGTTCTACATTCTATTTTCATCTTTCCTTTAGCATAATTTTACTCTATCTCAACCCTATTTTTATGCCAACAATTTCCTAACTTTCCACATTGTGTTGTCTTGTTTTCTCTTTCCCTTTTCCAACTTTAGATTCTCCCTATTCTTTCTCTTTACCTGGTTAAAATTTCACCCCAATTATATATGTAATTTCAAATCCCCTACTCCAAGTCCATAAAAACCTCTCTCTTCTTGACTTCACTATCCAAAAAGTTGTTTTTCTCTATGACATTTTGTTGCTGTTTGCCTGAACGGTAATTATATCAATTTTTTGTACTTCTTTGGTGAGACTGCTTTAGCTTATTCTACTTCTTTTATTTTGCTTTTTGTTTGCTTTGTTTTGGTTTGGTTTTTAAATCTCTTTTCCCTCACCTCCCTCCATACCAGTTATTATTTGTAGTTTGCATTAATCTCCAGGTACTAGTTGCCAGCATTGGTTGGGATTAGTGACTGTTCTATTGGCATTTTCTCTTCACATCTATATTTTGTTCCCCCTTTCTCTCTTATCCTCCTTATTTCTCTCTAACTTCTTTCTCTTCCTCTTTTCTTCTCTTTCTTCTCCTTTTTATTTTTTTATAGTATTTTATTTTTTTTGTTCATTTATTTATTTATTAATTTTCTCCCTCTCCCAATTTGATTTTGGCATTTCTTTCTTTTCCTTTTTCCTCATCTTCCTCTTCTTGTTTCCCTACTTACCCCTAATTTGTCTTTCATTGGTGGTCACCTTATTTGTGATTATTAACAACCTGAATACATTTCTACTCAGAGCCATGTGTACTGTACCTGGTCATGTTGTAGTTTGTGCCTTTCAATCAATGTAGGAGAGAAAACTACATAACCAGACACCCGGAGAAGAAAGACCTTGGGCAGAAAAATGGACAGCTCACATAAAACAGAAAGGCAGGTTTCACTAGAAAAGGAAGTAAACGAAATAAAAGCGGAAATAAGCCTGCCAGAGAAAGAGTTTAGAGATACGATCATAAGGTGGATGAAAAGAATGGAAGACAAAATCGACAATGTGAGTAAGAGCCAAGAGGAAATGAAGACCAAAGAAGAAATGCAGAAGAACGTAGAAGAAATACAGAATAAACAAGAAGAAATGAAAAATGTCATTACTGTTATAAAGAACTCAATTGAAAGCATCAAAAGTAGACTAGAAGAAGCAGAGGACTGCATCAGTGAGCTAGAAGACACGGTAAGAAAAAATACCCAAGTACAGCAGCATCTAGAAAAAAAAGGTAAAAAGCAAGAGGAGAGCCTAAGGAAACTTTGGGATAACATGAAACCACACAACATCTGCATAATTGGGGTTCCAAAAAGAGTGGAAACTGAAAAAGGATTAGAGACCTGTATGAAGAAATAATGACAAAAAATTTCCCCAATAAGGAAAGAAAAAACCCACACAAATCCAAAAAGCTCACCGAGTCCCAAGCAAATTTAACACCAACAAACCGACACCAAGGCACATTATAATTAAATTGGCAAACACTGACAACAAAGTAAGAAGCTTAAAAGTAGCCAGAGAGAAACAGAAAAATAACTACAAAGGAACCCCCATAAGACTAGCTACTGATTTCTCAACAGAATCATCAGGCCAGAGGGGATGGAATGAAATATACAAAGTCATGCAAAGGAAGGGTCCCAATCCAAGAATACTGTACCCTGCAAAGCCTTCAATCAAAATTGAAGGTGGAATAAGAAGCTTCACAGACAAAAAAAGGACTAAGGGAATATATTACCAGCAATGAAAGTAATATTGAAGGGTCTGCTGTAATAAAAAGAAATAGGAAGCGAAGAAGGAACTCTGCGGTAAAGACTAAAAATGGCGACAGATAAGTACCTTTCAATAATAACATTAAATGTAAACGGATTAAATGCTCCAATCAAGAAACATAGGGTAACCGATTGGATAAGAAAACATGATCCATATATCTGCTGTGGGTAAGAAACCCACCTCAGGAAAAGAGACACACACAGAATGAGGGTGAAGGGATGGAAGATGATATTTCAGGCAAATGGGTATGAAAAATAGCTGGGGTTGCAATATTTACATCTGACAAATTAGATCTCAATATGAAGGATATAACAAGAGATAAAGAAGGCCATTTCATAATACTAAAGGGAACAATCAAACAAGAAGAAATAACACTGATAAACTTATATGCACCCAATATAGGAGCACCTAAGTACATAAAAAAAAAACTCCTGGAGGATATTAAGGGAAAGATTGACAGCAATACAATCATAGTAGGAGACTTTAATACCCCACTGTCACCACTGGACAAATCCTCTAAACAAAAAATCAGCAAAGAAACATCAATCCTAAATGACTGACTAGACAGATGGAATTAATTGACATCTTCAGAACATTTCACCCAAAAGCCCCAGAATATAGATTCTTCTCTAGTGCTCATGGGTCATTTTCAAAGATATGTTGGGTCATAAAAATAGTCTCTTCAAATTCAAGAAGATAGGAATCATATCAAGCATTTTCTCAGACCCAGTGGCATAAAACTGGAAATCAACTATAATAAAAACAATAGAAAGAAATCAAACACATGGAGACTAAACAGCATTCTATTAAACAACAACTGGGTAACCAAAGAGATCAAGGAAGAAATGAAAAACATCATGGCAACAAATGACAATGACAACACAACAATACAAAATTTATGGGACACAGTGAAAGCAGTCTTGAGAGGGAAGTTCATAGCCATAGAAGCCTACTGCAAAAAACAGGAAACAATGGTAATAAACTTTGTAACCCTACAACTCAAAGAGCTAGAAAGAGAGCAACAAGAAAAGCCCACTGTAAATTGAAGGAAATATTAAAGATCAGAGCAGAGATAAACAACATGGAGACCAAATAAATAATTCAAAAGATCAACAAAACCAAGACCTGGTTCTTTGAAAGGATAAACAACATTGATGGACCTCTAGCCAAGCTCACCAAAAAGCAAAGAGAGAAAACCCAAATAAACAAAATCAGAAATGAAAGAGGAGAAATAACAACAGACCCCACCAAAATACAAAGGATTGTTAAAAAATACTATGAACAACTCTATTTCAACAAATTGGACAACCTACAAGAAATGGACATATTCCTAGAAAAATATAACCTTCCAAAACTCATTCAGGAAGATTATAAACATCTCAATAGGCCAATAACTATGGAAGAAATTGAAGCAGTCATCAAAAACCTTCCAGCAAATAAAAGCCTGGGACCAGATGGCTACACAGGAGAGTTTTACCAAACATTCAAGAAAAATTAAATCCTATCGTCCTCAGACTATTCAAAAACATTCAAAAGAAGGAATACTACCAAACACCTTCTATGAAGCCAGCATCACCCTAATACCAAAACCAGGTAAAGACAACACAATGAAAGAGAATTATAGGCCAATATCTCTCATGAACATAGATGCCAAAATCCTTAACAAAATTCTAGCAAATCGGATCCAGCAGTACATCAGAAAGATCATACACCATGACAAAGTAGGATTCATCGTAGGAATGCAGGAATGATACAATATTCTCAAATCAATAAACGTGATACATCACATAAACAAATTGAGAGATAAAAATCACATAGTCATATCAATTGATGCAGAAAAAGCATTTGACAAACTCTTGATAAAAACTCTAAGCAAAGTGGAAATAGAAGGGTCATACCTCAACATCATAAAAGCCATATATGATAAACCCACAGCTAACATCATACTCAATGGGCAAAAAATAAAACCATTTCCCCTAAGAACAGGAACAAGACAGGGATGCCCACTCTCATCTCTCCTGTTAGACATAGTACTGGAAGTATTAGCCATTGCAATTAAACAAGAAGAAGAAATAAAAGGCATCCAAATTGGAAAAGAAGAATTAAGCTGTCCTTATTTGCAGATGACATGATACTGTATATAAAAAATCCGAAGGACTCCATCCCAAAACTAATTGACTTAATTAATGAATTTGGCAGTGTAGCAGGATACAAAATTAATGCTAAGAAGTCTGTGGAATTTCTATACACTAATAGTGAAATTATAGAAAGAGAAACTAAAAAAGCAATCCCATTTACCATCGCACTAAAAAAATTAAGATACCTAGGAATAAACCTAACTAAAGAGGTAAAAGACCTTTATGCAGAAAACTACAGGACACTGAAAAAAGAGATAGAGGAAGATGTAAACGGATGGAAAAGCATACCATGCTCATGGATTGGGAGAATCAACATCATTAAAATGTCCATACTACCCAAAGCAATCTATAGATTCAATGCACTACCCATTAAAATACCAACGACATATTTCAAGGACCTAGAAAGTATTCTACATAGATTCATCTGGAACAAAAAAAGACCACGAATAGCTACAGCAATTCTGAGAAAGAAGAATAAAGTAGGTGGGATCTCAAAACTAGATTTCAAGCTATACTACAAAGCAACTGTTCTCAAAACAGCCTGGTCCTTGCATAAGAACAGACATATAGACCAATGGAATAAAATAGAGAACCCAGATATCTACCCAAACCACTATGCTCAACTAATATTTGACAAAGGAGGCATGAAAATTCAATGGAGCCAAGATAGCCTCTTCAATAAATGGTGTTGGGAAAATTGGAAAGATACATGCAAAAATATGAAACTGGATCACCTACTTACACCAAATACAACAATAAACTCAATATGGATACAGGACTTAAACATTAGAAGGAAAACCATAAAAATACTATAGGAAACCACAGGCAGAACAATCTCAGATATATGCTGAGAGAATTTCTTCACTGATACTGCTCCAATGGCAATTGAAGCTATAGAAAAAATAAACAAATGGGACTACATCAAAATAAAAACCTTTGCACAGCAAAAGAATACATCAATAAAATAATAAGAAAGGTCACTGTATGGGAGAACATATTTGCAAATGTTATCACTGATAAAGGTTTAACCTCCAAAATCTACAGCCAACTTATACAACTTAATAAAAGAAGATAAATGATCCAATAAAAAAATGGGCAACAGACCTAAATAGAACCTTTTCGAAAGTCAACAGAAGGAAGGCCAAGAGACACATGAAAACATGTTCAAAGTCACTAATAATCTGAGAGATGCAAATCAAAATGACAATGCGATTCCATCTTACACCTGTCAGAATGGCAATCATCAACAAATCAACAAAAGGCAAGTGTTGTCGAGGATGCGGAGAACAAGGAACCCTTGTTCACTGTTGGTGGGAATGCACACTGGTGCAGCCACTGTGGAGAACAGTATGGAGTTTCCTCAAAAAACTAAAAATGGATCTCCCATTTGACCATGTAATCCCACTCGTAGGAATTTATCCTTCGTAATCACAAACACCAATCAGAAAGGATTTATGCACCCTTATGTTTATAGCAGCACAATTTACAATAGCTACAATTTGGAAACAGCCTAGGTGCCCATCAGCAGATGAGTGGATCAGAAAACTGTGGTACATCTACACAACGGAATTCTATGCTGCCATTAAAAAGAAGGAATTCTTAGCATTTGCAGCAACCTGGTTGGAACTGGAGAGCCTTCCACTTAGTGAAATAAGGTAGTCAATGAAGGAGAAGCATCATATGATCTCACTCATTTGTGGATAATAAAGAACATTATAAACTGATGAACAAAAAGATAGATACAGAGGCAGTACTGCTTCAATCAGACTGAAATTACAGCCAGAAGATTAAAGTTAGGTGAGGTAGATAAGAGATCAATCAAAGGACTTGTATGCATGCATATAAGCATAACCTATGAACATAGACACTGGGGGGTTGGGTTATGCCTTGAAGGGAAGGGGGGCAATGGGGAGATATGTATAAAAATTAATTTAAAAAATTTAAAAAAAATAAGATCTCCACACCCACTTGCCAGTGTCTTAAGCATTTAAATAGAGGCCATAATGGAGCTCTCAGTCCCTTACACCACGCAGATGGTTTCATTAACACATTGCACTCTCAGAGCTACATCCTTGAAATGGCTGCCAATATGGGGACAGCAGGCAGCAGGTGTTTCCAAGGCACCAGGAGGGATGAGAAGCCTCCAGTTCCGATTGCATGAGTCCATCTTGTGGATCTACCAGTGGTCACACCTTCCCAATTACCTTCTCCAACAGTGTGTTTACTAATGAACTTCACAGAAGGAAACTTTCAAAACTGACAAAGGAACACCAACTGACAAACTGCACTTAGATGTAGGCAGGGTACAAAATTTATGAAAATGGTAAAAAAAGTGTAATCTCTGAAGGAAGAATTAGAGGAAATATTCATTTTTAGGTTTATTAATTTTTATTGGTTGATCAAGTGAATATATTTTTCCATACTACGTGGTATCTAAAAAAGGTAATCCTTTTCTTACTCTGCACTCCTCCTATCTCTATGCTCCGCTCCTTAGAAACAATCTTTTTAACTTATTTAGCTATTTCTGTTGTGTTTACTTCTTTATTCCTAAATAATGTCATAGTTTTATTTATTGTCTTTCTGCTATAGAATATGATAATTAAATTACATTTCCCTCTCCGCAAATAATAAAAACCCTTCTCTTGGCCTTCCACTTTAGCTATATTGCAGTTTTAATTAAGTCAATATTATTGTCTTCTCATACAACTAAATTAATATTTCAGATTAAATTTACTTTTTATTAACTTTGTGTTTTGTCTCAAGTTAATAATTAATTAATTACATTGTTGGCTTTTCTTTTTTATTTTCATTAATTTATCTCTAGTCTCTCAACTAAAACGTTTATCCTAATATCACTAAGAATATCAGGTAAATTATATGCACTTTTTTTCTCCTCAAAGTCCAAAACCTATCTATATAAAACCCTAATATGCAAATCCATTGAACGCTGGAATGACTGGCAGAATGACCAGTCATTATGATGCCCATTGACCACAATGAAGGAGCTGCTCCCAGCCTCCACGCCCTGCCTGGTAGTGAAGGTGGAGAGTGGGGTTGGTGAGTGAGCAGTACCAGGCCAAGGTGGAGGTAAGCAGGGACCCCAATCACCCAGCTCGTCACCCCACAGATTGGCCCTGATCGCTGGCCAGGCCTAGGGACTCTATGTGCATGAATTTCATGCACTGGGGCTTTAGTCTTTTAAATAAGAAGATAAGAGCTGGGGTTAGTTTTGTAGCCACAGCTGGCCAGTTTGCCTATTTTGCACTTGAACTTCCAGCCTTTGGAAGGTAGGCAGGCTTTGGTGTGGCTGTGAGGGCATCCTGGGGCCTTGCTGAAATGCCTTTACTCTTCTCGGCTTTGCAAGGACCAGAAAGCAGGATAGTGGGTGCCACAGCCGCTGGTTGAAGGTAAGGATCTTGCCTCCGGTCTTGAGATGAGGTTCCAGGTACAGCTGCTCACTCAAAGTGCATATACTGTATCTTCAGGTTAGCCACCTCCTGGACATGCACCTCATGGGTTATAGTCCCACAGCCACAGTGGTTTTGCCCTCCCAGCTAGAAACTTTCATCTTTCAGATCATCCAGGAAAAGGACAAAGGTGACTAGTTGGTGCCACTTATGAGCAGTGTCTCAGCACCAGTTGGTGAAGGTTTGTCTGGATGTAAGCTTGTACAGCTTTATCAAGGGCCTTGAGTAGATGTTCTGGCTCTTGGGCTCCTTGGCAGACACTCTCAGTCATTGTGGTGGCAAATCTTGGCACCCATGATGGCACCTCCTGCTCTACCAGGTCGGGAAAGAGAGGCTTTTTTGTTTTCCTTGAAATCTTCTCTCCTTAGTTTCTTTCTTCTCTTCTCCTCCTCCTATGAATACTGATTGTTCCCTAGGCCAGATGCAGAGCATTCAGTTCAGCTTATGGAAACATGGAAATGAAACCAGAACCTGTGGTTTTACCTCTGGGCAGGAAGCAAAGGTGATTTCCTGGGTTCTTGTCCAGGTATATTCAAAGAATGAAGTCACAGACAAAAGTGGTATAGGAAATGGTGGAAATTTATTGAGAAACAAGCACAGACTCCCATGTGGGTAGGGAGAAAGAGACCCACAAGTCCCTCTTTTTTAAGGTTTAAAAAGGCTGCAGTTCTTTGTGTCCAGATATCCCCTCTGTTTGGTCACTATAGCAATTTCCTTGTGGCCTTCCTCTTTATTCTTTAAATTTATACCTTTTGGCAGCTCCCAGCTTTGCAACCTATGATTCTCTCCCAAGGAACCCCTAATTCCTAAAACTCCCTAAACCTTTTTTTTTTTACCCCTAAAAACTCCTTTCAATATCCCTCTCCATCAACCTGAAGATTTCCTTCTTCTCTCTCCTTTGTTAGTTCCTACCCCTGTTTCCTTGACATCTGACTAATTTTACGGGTTCTAAAGTGAGAGTTTCTAGAAACTTTCTATGTATGGGCAGGTCATGCAGAGTGGGATGATTTCATGAGATGTGTTAGTTTTGTTGGGGGAAAGTCCATGTATCACTAAGTGTAAGTGCTTATCTCTCATCTAATCTTGTGTAATCTTGAAACCTACATTTCTGGAAGTAAGAAGAAAAATTAAAATACAGTATTGATCTAGGTTTCTACACAAACTCTTTGTTTTCACTGTGGTGCCTCATTCTTCTCTCTATTTTCCCAGTGATCTAGCCTGCAAGGCCTCTTCAACTTCTCTGTCTCAGTTTTCTTTCTGGATTTCTGGGGAGATACATTGTTTTTATATAAACAAACAAAGTGCATTGTTTCCAGAAAATAAATCTGTAGGCCTTCTCTAGGGCAGGAAAAAGGTGAATTTCCTGGCATAGTATGAGAATACATGGATTCTCTAAATGTTTTTCAGAAAAATCTCCCTTTTTATTACACCTAAAGGCAGTGTTTCTGATTTTTGTACTTTCTGGTGGTCTGTGACACAAATTAGCCTCTTTGCTTCTCCTTCCTTCCTTTCAGCCTTTAACATAAAATTTGCTTGATAAATCACAATGGTTTTGGGTTGGGATTACCAATCAAATTCAGAAGAAATAATGAAGTTTATCTGGTATTTATTGAGTTTAAAAAAGAGTATAAGACAGGGAGAAGAGGGCACACAGCAAGAGCTAGCAGATGTCTCAAGATTCTCAGGGGCAGATTCCAAATGTCCTAATCTTTCCCTGTTGGACGCAAATCAGTCATGTGAGATGAGGTTCAGAAAAGCTATACTAGAGATGTATTTATACCTCATTAGTCATGTATCACTTGACTAGCTCTCATTCCCTGGTGAAACTACATCTCATCAGTTGCACATTACTTCTCAATTACAGCTTATTTATCAATTTTGGGTTACTCATCAATAATGGAGTATTTAATAAATAATCTTAATGACCAGGTTCAGAATCTTAGTCTGATACAAAGCAAACTCAACAACATCTTCCTTTATCTTGGAGACAGAATGTCCCTATACTTTCCTTGCTTGGTCTTTATAGGAGGGTTTATCTAAGGGTCAAATCCTTAGGCAATCCCTAAAGCTAGAGGAAAGACTACAGATTAGCTCTTTATCCTGCCTCAAGCACTTAATTGATTGCAAAGGCTAATGCATAAATTTGCAGCTGCTTATCCACCAATTTTTATGTTCTAAACCTTTTTTGATACTTTTCATCTGCCTTTCATCCTCTCCTCCTCAATTCTCATGTCCTTGCTGACTTAATCCCTCTGTTGTCCTTTTGTTGGGAATTCATAGAGGGAACAGAGAAACATGTGCATGTTTAATCTGTCACATTTAAGTATAATGACTGTACCAAAGTTTTGGCTATACACATTTTAAATGTGGAGAAAATGGACTAAAAGAAAAATGCCTTACCAGCCTATAAGTCAAGTTTATATGAAAAATGTTTAAAAATTCATATTCTTTCACCAGTCAACCAATAGTGATTTTTAAAGTAGTTTTAGAAGTAAAACATTGGTTGATGTAAAAATATTTATCTAAATTAGAATAACATAACATACATATTCTGCATATCCACTGATTCCCTAATAAATTGTGCAATCATAAAATGAAAAAAAAATAACTGTAGTTAATGTTGAAGCATTTATAAGTAATTATATATAATGATCCAAGTTGTACCCTACTTATAAACATCACTAGAGGCATATCACTTAGATTATTTGTGTTATGTTTGCCTATGGAATAGCTTCTGGTTGTTAATATATGAGCTTTATAGAACTTAATAAGGTAAAAAAGAATATTTATGCCCCATATTCTCCATATAATGTTTTAATTAAAAGAAGTTGAAAAAAATTTAGTAATATTCTAAATAAAATAAAAATAGATACTTTTCCCAAGAAGGCATACAAATGGCCAAAAGATATGTGAAATGATGATGATGCTCAATTTCATGAGCTTTAAAATAAATGCAAATAAAAAATCATAATGATATACCACCTCACACCTGTTAGAATGTCTGTTATCAATAAAACAAGAAATAAGTGTTGGAATGGATGTGGAGAAAAGAAAACACTCATCTACTGCTGTTGGAATGTAGCAGTCAATATGGAAATTCCTTAAAACACTAATAAAAACAAACAAACAAACAAACAAACAACCCAACAACAGTAATTAAACTACTGTATAAACCAGCAATCACTCTCTTGGGTATCAATCCAATTAGAAAATGTTTATTAATCAAGATATACACACCACTACATTCATTGCAACATTATTCGTTGTCATGAATACAACATTGATAAAGACGTGTAGTTCCATACGCAGGGTGGCCCCCAAAACTGATAGCTCAATTTTGAGAATAAAATGTATTTTAATAAATATTACCTTTATAATTATTCAAAGTGTGTTTGTACATTTTTTGGGGACAAGTTATATATGATGGAATACTAACTGAGCCATAAGAAAGGGTGAAATTCTTACAACTTGGATGGATCTTGAGAACATCATACTAAGCCAAATAAGAAAATGGAAAAAATGAACCATATAATTTTCTCATATGTAAGATGTAAAACAGAAGGCAACAAATAAGCCGAAAAAACAAACAAACTCATGAAGACAGACAAAATGAAGGTAACCACAGGGCAAGTGGAGTGGAGGGAGAATTAAGAGGTTGTAAAGGGTGTAGACACTATAAACAGTCAAATATATGATGGTGAAAGAAGATTAGGCTACAATTGGTGAGCAAACAATGCAATATATAATTGATGAATTTTAGAATTGTACACTTGAAACTTATATAATGTTATTAACTAATGTCATCCCAATAAATTTAATTTAAAAAATTAGGAAAAAGGACATCTGAACCACCTATAAAAATCTTGAATTGGATATCAGAAAGGGAAGACTGTACTTGTGTGTTATGGTATTGTTGCCCAGTGGTTCTCAACCTTTCTAATATGGCAATGTAAATATCTGTGTTTTCCAATGGTCTTAGGTGATCCTGCTAGTGACCCACAGGTTGAGAACCGCCACTATAGATATTTATATTATGATTCATAACAGTAGCAAAATTACAGTTATGAAGTAGCAATGGAAATAATTTTATGGTTGGGGATCACCACAACAGGAGAAACTGTATTAAAGGGTCATGGAATTAGAATGGTTGAGAACCACTGCTAGACATTCAGTCAGAGCATCCAGGAATCTTCCCCACTTGGAGAGTTTCTTATGCTGAGCTCACTAAAAGCTAGAAATTTGAATGGACAGGGACTAAGCAGGAAAAAGTTAGTAAGGTGAATGGATATAAAACCTCATCCACCAAAAACTAGTAAGATAACCCTATCCATATAAGAACCACAAACTGGAGCTGGCAGGGGATGGGAGTCCACCATTCTCCCAAATCCTGTGACTACTGAATGAAACCTCTTTCCTTTTGCATCAGCACCTGCCTCTGAGTTTAGTTTTCTATGGGGCAGGGAGCTAAATCCCATTTTTATTGTTGTTATTCAGTTATTCTAAGACAACGGTTCTCAACCTGTGGGTTGCGAACAGCTAGCAGGGTCTCCTAAGACTATCAGAAAACATAGACATTTACATTAAGATTCATAACAGTAGCAAATTACAGTTATGAAGTGGCAACAAAAATAATTTTATGGATAGGGATCACCACAACATAAAGAACTGTATTAAAGGGTTGCGGCATTAGGAAGGTTGAGAACCACTGTTCTAAGAGGTATCAGCACATCAGTTTTTGTGAGAGGCACTCTGTCATGCTATTTGTTCTGATCTATTTTCTATTGGTGCTTTTAAAAATTTAGGCTTTGTTAAATTTTGTTTTAAAATGAATCATCAAAACATGTTAGAGAAAATTATGCAGGGATAACGTATTTTTTTAATGAGATTATATAAACATACATTGACACACACACGTTTTCTGTGTTTTAGTGCTATTTTTTAAAAAATATATATTTTATTGATTTTTTTACAGAGAGGAAGGGAGAGGGATAGAGAGTTAGAAACATTGATGAGAGAGAGAGACATCGATCAGCTGCCTCATGCACACCCCCTACTGGGGATGTGCCTGCAACCAGGATACATGCCCTTGACTGGAATCGAACCTGGGACCTTTTAGTCCGAAGGCCCACGCTCTATCCACTGAGCCAAACCGGTTTGGCTTGTGCTATTTTAGAAATTGGAAGTTTGGTATTTGAGAGTTTGGAGGGGTAACTACCAATTCATTATAAATTTCTTCAAATGATGGCAAACATGTTTTTGGTTAGTACTTATATCTAGAACAGATTGCTCATGTTAAGTGGGAAATGTTTTTGTTGTATTTCAGTACATACTAGTATCTAAAAGATAAAACAAATTGCAAAATTTGAATTAATTCCCAAAGAATACATGTATTCAAACAAATAAAGACAAAAATAGTACAAAACAAGATATTTCCATTACATTTGATGAAATTGCTTTATATTAGCAAAACTTATTTTAGTAAAATCTTGTATAAAATATTGAATAAAATATTATTTTTATTTAAATTCTTTATTGTTTAAAATATTACATATGTGTCCTTTTTTCCCCATTGACCTCTACCCGACTGTTTCCAAGCCCTCCGCCCCCCTACTGTCTGTGTCCATGGGTTATGCTTATATGCATGCATACAAGTCCTTTGATTGATCTCTTGCCCCCTCCCCTTCTTCCTCCTCTTTCTCCATCCCTCTCCCCCACTCCCCGCACCACTTCCCCCTACCGCCATCCCTTGCCTTCCCTCTGAGGTTGAACCGTCTGTTTGATGCTTCTATGTCTCTGGATCCGTTTTTATTCATCAGTTTATGTGGTTCATTACACTCCACAAATGAGGGAGATCATGTGATACTTATCTTTCTCCGACTGGCTTAGCATCACGCTCTCCAGGTCCATCCATGCTGTTGAGATTGATTAGAGTTCCTTCTTTCATTTTTATAGCAGCATAGTATTCCATTGTGTAGATGCACCACTGTTTTTAATCCACTCATCTGCTGATGGGAACTTATGCTGTTTCCAAATCTTAGCTAGTATAAATTGTGCTGCTATGAACATAGGGGTGTGTATATCCTTTCTGATTGGTGTTTCTACTTTCTTGGGATATATTCAAAAAAGTGGGATCACTGGGCAAAATGTAAGTTCCATTTTTTAACTTTTTGAGGAAACTCCATACTGTTCTCCATAGTGGCTGCACCAGTCTGCACTCCCACCAGCAGTGCATGAAGGTTCCTTTTTCTCCACATCCTCTCCAGCACTTGTCATTTGTTGATTTGTTGATGATTGCCATTCTGACAGGTGTGAGATGGTACCTCATTGTTGTTTTGATGGTTTGCATTTCTCAGATGATTAATGACTTTGAGCATGTTTTCATATGTCTCTTGGCCTTCTGTATGTCCTGTTTTGAAAAGTTTATGTCTGTTTATGTCCTTTGCCCATTTTTTAATTGTATCTTCTATCTTCCTTTTGTTAAGTTGTAAGTGTTCCCTATACATTGGAGATTAAAAGCTAATCGGATATAACATTGGCAAATAAGTTCTCCCATGCAGTGGGCTTTCTTGTTGTTTTGTAGATGATTTCTTTTGCTGTGCAGAAGCTTTTTTTTTTTTTTTTATGTAGCCCCATTTGTTTATTTTCTCCTTAGCTTCCATTGCCCTAAGAACTGTATCAGTAAAGATATTGCTATAACATATGTCTGATATTTTGCTGCCTATGAATTCTTTTAAGATTTTTATGGTTTTCCATCTTATGTTAAAGTCCTTTATCCATTTTGAGTTTATAAAATAATATATTCTTTATAGCTTATAAAATTTCATCTTTTAGACAATGCTAATTCACTGTAATTGAACACTTTTTGTCCTAACTTTTATTGCTCTATCTACATACATGCCTATTATACAATATATTTAAAATCTTTTACTATTATTATGGAATTTTAAAATTATTTTTTAAATACTGTTATTGTATATAGTTCAGACTATGCATATCACATCATATGAAATTTTCATGTTATGTTGATAAATCGTTTTATAGGAATTATCTTAATGCTTTATGCTTTTTGTGCTTAATTCTTCTTGCTTAATTCTTTGTGCTTTTTGCATTAATATACATTCTTTCTGATATTAATTTTGGTATTCCAAATTTTTATTTGTAATTGGTATTTAGCTAATATATATATTTTCCTGTGATCTTAATTATATATGTTTTATGTGGTTTTCCTTTGGATGGGTATATGATAAACAACCTTGTCATTTTGCATTATGTTATTGTTATCCAACTTGATAATCCATGAACGTTTAATGTGTTTACTGATATAGAAATAAATTCTCTACTCATTTTGTGTTGTTTGTTTACCATCTGTTTTGTTTGCTTTTTAATGTTTTCTCTGCCTTATGTTTTATTAAGACATTTTTCTCTTTTCCCTTTTTTCCTTTTCTTGATTTCTAAGCTATTGGTTGCTTTTCTTTGGTTTCTGTGATTACACTTATTTTTAAGATGCATCCATAATAAGTTTGTTCAAATAAGGCATTTTCTTGTCTATTCTTCTGATAAGAAATGGAGATTTTGGCAGTTTATGCATAGAAAGACTCACTCTCTGCCCTAAATTGTATTACTGTTATGCAGAAATTTTGTTCTATGCCTCTCAAAAACATACAAAATTATTGTATTTTGTCAGTTTCTTTACTCATGTTTCTAGTATCCAATCTTTTTTTTTATATCTGAAATCACTTTTCTTCCTGTTGAAGTGCAAAAACATATTTTAAAATCAAATCTGTGATAAAGGATGACTTTTGCAGGTTAAATTGACTATATTTTGTATTTCTTGTATAATAATTGTGTTTGAGTATATGGTTCTAATTTAGGAGAGAGGCATGAGAACTACATATACGAACTAAAGTCAAACCAAGTTAAGTCATGGCCTGCCACATGCTGCCTAACAGGGAACTCAGCTGACCAGAGATTCAAGCAGATACAAAGAGCCTCAGGACAAAGATAATTCTCCCAAAGACTGATTCCTAGTGACTCACCTGCATCTGATCCTTTGCCCATACCATCAAGAGAAAACAAAAAATTTAGTTTGTGAAGGTAAAAGTTAATCCAGCGTTTTGCATTTTCTACTTCCCCATACCTGCAATTTTCCATAGAAATTACAGATAAAAGCTCAACATCTACAGATGGTTGGGGTCTCTCTTCTTTCTCTTATGAGGAGAGGCTGCTCCCCTGTCTGGAGTGGCTTTTCTTGCTGTCTTCTCTGCCCAAAAGCCTGCTTTTCCACTTTTACCGCTTACCTGGCTCATGTCTTGAATTCTTTCCTGCGGGAAGCCAAGGACCCTTTTGGCTTGGAGCTCAAGTCTCCACTAGGGACTCACATTCCTCTGGCATCATAATATCTTTAGGTTTTTATTGTTGCTGATGAAAATGTGTCATAGGCCCTACTTACTGCTTGAAAATTAATCTTGTTTCATTCTCTGAGAGAATTAATACTCTCTTTAATTATAATGTTATGAGCTATCTAACCACAACTGTGATTGGAGTTTCCCTGGCTCACATAAGATTATCTGAGCATCCCAAAATGTATTGTGTCAGAATGGGAGAAAAGCTTTGTCTGTAGTTCACACCTGTAGCTAGACTCACTTTTGCTGTTCCTGCAGCTGTTGATATCACACACCTCCTAATTTTTATACCCTACAGGGCTCCCAGCACAGGAATGCAGAGAAATCTCAAGAGGCCCAGTTCCTTTATAGTGTTGACTATGCGGAATATTCTGGGCTGTAACCATGGCTCTCTTATAAACATTTCCCACAATTTATCACCTCTTTGTCTTCCCAGGCTTAGGGAATCCTTCTCTCCCATGGTCAATCAGAGTTTATTTCCTTGATGGGTTAATTCAGCAGTTTTCCCATCTACCCTAAAAAATCAGTTTTAAAATACATTGAAGCCCAGATTCCACTACAGTCCAATTAAGGGTTAGTGGTAATTTTTTCTTTAAGTGAGCTCAGTAAGCTCCCACAGCCAGGGATGAGAACCAAATGCTGCAAATAAAAGCCTCCTTCCCAGGTTCTCAAATATTAGCATACGTCAAGAGTGACCTGTAGGGCTTGTTAATGACATGGAACCAAACTGAAATGAGTGGTTTCTTCTGAGCAGGATGCAAAGGTGATTTCTTTCCCAGGTTGTTGTTCAGGTGGATTCGAGGAATGAAGCCACATACAAAAAGTGGTGCATGAAAAGGTGAAAATTTACTGGAAACAAATACCGACTCCCACATAGGGCATCCCAATGGAGGTAGCACACTAAGCTCCTTTTTTCTAAGGTTTATAAAGGCTGCAGTGCTTTGTCTCTTAATGCTCCCTTCTTATTTGTCACTATAGCAGCTTAAAGCTCAAAGCCCACGTGGGATGCCCTTCTTTTTTCCCCCTTCAGTGGTAGAATTCTCTGTCTCATGTGGAAATCTGTTTTCCTCATTCTCACTTTTGTCAGCATTTCTCTGCTTCCCATGGCTTTCCCCTTATTTCCTGTGAATGTGTGTTGTCCTCTCCCCTATCCTGTGGTGCCTTTTGGTAACTCAAAGCCTTCAGCCAACTATGCATTTCTCTCCCATGGGCCCCCTAATTCCTAAAACTGTCTAAACCTAAAAACTCCCTTCACTAATTTGCAAATAATTGAGCCCCATTGCCAGAATGTAAGCTAAATAAAACAAACAACAAAAAATTAAAATGGTCTGCAAAAATAGTGATCTTTTGAATATGTAAATATAATATTGTTTCCTAACCCCACCAGAGTAATTCAATAATTTTTTCTTGTTTTAAAGATATCATTATTACCCAATCCCATTAAAAAAATTCAGTGGATTCCTGTTGTTCTTTATACCAGTGTCTGTATTAACAACATTTAATAAGACCCCTGGGTTTCCACCCTGTCTGCATCACTCTGTTTCACCTCTCACTTTCAAACACTGTGAACTGACTGTTCCTTAAGCAAGATCCACCTCCCATTTAGTGTCCACACTCTGCAGATTGGTCACATCACCATGTTATTTGCTCTCCAGAACTCTCAGAAATCCTTTGTATTTCTTAAATGTCTCCACAAAAACTTATGTTGTTGCAGAAGACCAAAGAAATACCAAGCACACTTCCTAGAAAAAGGGAGTGACCCCATTTATTAACACTAATGGCCTCTGGGAATAATTTCTATATCAGAGTGAAGACACATGCAGAGGGCTTCACTTTTTATAACCTTCTGGGATCTTTGTCTTGTAGATATGGTTCCGCCCCCTTTTGTGGGCTTACAGGAAGGCCCCCAGGTATTGGGGGTCCCCAGGCCACATCCGATGATCTGTCCTGGGGTCAGCAATAATGACCATCCCCCACCCAGGGCAGTGCATTGTTCACAGTTTTTATAGCTTGACATACCTTGAAAGACCAGTTTCCTCTTCAACATATTTATCCACACAATTGTATATTTATCATTCCCTATTTCTATATTAGACTAGAGGCCCAGTGCGCAAAATTTATGCACTCAGAGGGGGTAGTCCCTCAGCCTGGACTGCACCCTCTCACAGTCTGGGAGCCCTCAGGGGATGTCTGACTAATGGCTTAGGCCCGCTCCTCATAGGACATCCTTAGCACTGTGACGGAGGCAAGAGAGGCTCCCACCACTGCTGCTGTGCTAGCCAGTCATGAGTCCTATAACCAGGGTAGAATAAAAGAGAAAGCAAAGAGAAAACAAAGCAGTTTAAATGTATTAATTTTTGCACCACAGAATGCATTCAGATAACAATTCTAATAGTTTTAGTCCCCAGAGTCCATATTACAATGCCTCGATGTATGGACTTCCACACATTCTTAACATTTTATAAGGTTTAGTGTACTTAAATATGAAATAAAAATAATGCTCATTTTGGAAGATTGGTTTGTCAATTTTATTTGGGAACAATTACAAGGAGGAATCATTATCTTTGCATTTTGTAATTCAAAAGAATTAAGATCAAATTTTTAAATCTTATGGGATAAAAAACATGTTATAAATTCCAAAGAACGTTTGTAATTAGATCTAGCCAAAAAGAGAATGCAGTGTCTCAATACATAATGTGACCTCATAGGTGGACCCCTTATGAAGAGCTCTACCAACTATCAGCTAGGAGTTAGGTTACTGCTTAGGAATGCTTCAAAGAGTCAACATTTTTGTAACCTTGTGAATTTAATTCATTAAACAAAAATAACCCTTAATGTTTGTTTATAGTAATAACACCCAGTTCGTTGGCTTTCTTTTGTTATTGCAACTGAAGATTTTATGACCTTTCTAACCCTGCAGCTTTGCTTCAATATGCTAACACCTGCAGGCTCACTCCTATTGAAAAGAATGAAGACAAAGAAGTCTGACAATTTCCACTCTTCATTTCAATATTGGTGTCAGGGAATTATTGGTTTTAACCTTAACTCCATTGTTGTAGGATCAAATAATATCCTTCAAATGTTGTTACTTAACTGCCCAGAGGGAGATTCTTTTTTTTTTTCCCCCAAAGAAAAGACTGTCAAGCTGTTATGTGAAACAAAGAAACTGACTAAAAGGATTGAGCCCTTCCTTGTAATTTGAAGGGAGACTGAGAATTATGGAGCCCAAGGAAGACTGTTTCAAATAAGAATCATGATCTTAAGTGCTATTTCTCCATTACTTATTTTGGAGTTTAATTTATCTGTGTAACTATCTTTGAGGTCATGCATATTCCAGGCAGAGAGAAGAAAAACGAGCTTTCTTGTGATTCTCATAAGGACACTCACCCCGCTCATGAAAAATCCATCCTAATTTTTTCTCAAAGGTTTCACCTCCTAATACCATCACTGGGGGATGTGGCTGTGAATGTGTGTGTCCCCCTCAAAATAAAAATTTTGAGGGGGACACACACATTCAGCCCATGATACCTAATTTTTGGACTGGAACCCAGATTTTTTGTCCACTGGAATGAAGAATGAATCCATGGACAGAAAGTGGCATAGCAAACGTGGAAATTTATTGAAGAACAAGTTAAGATTCCTACGTTCAGAGAGGGAAGAGTCCACAGAATGGATTCCCATGTGGTGAGGGGGAGAAGGGTCCCTGAACTGACTCCCATGTGGGGAGGGAGAAGAGTCCCACTGGGTTCCCTTTACCTATGGTTTATAAGGGCTGCAGATCCTGGTGCTTTGATATCCCCTTTGTTTGGTCACTATGCCCTTAGGCTGGTTACTATAGTAACTCCTGGGCTCCACAGTTGAACTTTACTTGGCACATGTGAGGTTCTTCTCCACCTCCTTCCTTATTGTTTTCTTATTCCCTTTGGGCTTTCTTCCTCTCCTTCGGAATGAAGGGCTTTTTTTCTTTATTTTGTACTTCCAGTTCCCTTGTCTTATGTAAATATACCTGTTATTGCATCTTATCTTATGGAAATGTAACTGCACCTGGCTTCCTTGTGTTATGGAAATGTACCTTCTCCCAGTCTGCAGCCCCCATGGACCCCAATTCTAAAAAACCCCTAAATCTTTCTATGTCCCCCTAAAATTCCTGTTTCACCCATAATGGTCAATAAGAGCTAAATGTCTGAGACCATCATGGATAAGGAACTAAGTCCACTGCACCGGGTTCTTGGTATCCCATAGCTATCAAACTCAAACTGGGGGAGAGCAATATTCCAGTAAGGATGGTTATTAATTTACAAGACAGGTACAATATAAAGGAATGGTCAACTAGGGTATTTGATCTGTTATGCCCAGAGTTCGGGGTCCCCAATAATCAACCACTAAGGAACCTTTTCCGATGCAAAAGCAAAGAGTCTTTATTCAAACCCGGGTTTGGCTGTCAGCCTCTTTCTGGCTCAGCAGTGAGACGAGAGAGCGAGGGGGGAGGGGAGCGGGAACAATGAGTTATATGGGGTAGGATAATTAGGAGGGCTTAGGAAAGTTACCAGGGTTACAGAGTATGGTCACTTGAATTGGGGTCTTTCTGTGGTTAAGCCTAATTAGGACCTTCGCTCCTTCGCTGTGTTCCTGGAGCTTCATTGGTCCATTTGGGTGGTAGTCTGGGAAGCTAGGACATTGCTGGCACACCTGTGGCCCCTCCCAGAAAAGGGAAGGGGTTTAGGCAGGGGGCCCAGCCCTATAGGACAAGATGGAGGGGAGTTCATTTCCTTTCAGATCAGGGCTTTTACCCCTGTTTCTCAACCATTGTCTTAGCTTAAATCATCCTCCCCATCTGTTCACACACTAGCTGTGAAACCAGATAACCAGTGGGTCTGGGATGCCTGTCACTACTTGTGCCAATTCAGCAAAGACAGGATTGAGTCATATATGAATATTTATTTCAATAATGCCAGCAGTATGGGACAACAGCAGGTTACACAAAAATCTGTTCTCCTCGCCACCATTGAGAAGGCTACAAAGGGCTAATTCCAATGTAACCCTGATATTTGGGGCTAGTGATCTGAATCCAGTGTACATTCTTGATAACCTATAATTAAGTCATTACTTCCTTCCCAGATACTGGTCTTTCAGAACCTGTTGCTGTGGACAGTGCACTGCCCCAGAGGGAGGGTTATTAATGCTGATACCAGGCTAAACCATTAGATATGGCCTGGAGAATCTCAATACCTGGGGCCTTCTTTCAAAAGGAGGTCCATGTTTGTTGGACAAGGACCACAGGGAGATGTAAAGGAGAGCCCCATACATGTTCCTTCATTCAGATTTGGAGGGCTGTTCCATGGGTCCGCCATTGTATTAAACAGTGTCACTCTTCTTCTTTGAAGAGTCCTTGATTTTCTTTGATCTGCAACAGCTGATTCCCTGAGAGTGAAACTAACTGTGCTTGGCTTTTTTGGCCTCCAGTGAGGGGACAGGGCTCAGGCCCGGAGGCACAAGATAGGCCTCCAGAAAGTGTGCCCTGCTGATTTTAATAAAATTAAACTGGGGGACTCCTGGTACTCCTGGACCTCAGCCTAGAACCCAGCTGGCATTTGCAGAAAGTGGACGGACACTTCTGGACTTGTTGACAGAATCAGTAAAGTAGGGGCCCCAGTCAGGCAGGCCCACTCCACTGATGGAAGAGGGAGCTTGATTATCTCCCCTGAAATCATAGGACTTCATCAGTAAAATTGGTCAGGAGTCGGGTGTACTGTGTTTTTAAACTCTGAGTGAATGTCTGGTGAAAGTGTGTGAGTTTGAAGGGAGAGGGCCTGGCCTTTCCTGTCCTTTGTGTGGCTCCACAATCTTGGTTACAGAGTCCAAGTGGGCCCCAACCTGCCATTCTGCTATTTGTCATATGGCATAATGGTGACTCACCCCACATAGAGGTGACCAGGATTCATATATCTACACCTTAGCTAAGATAAATCTAAGTTCCCAAGGGATGCAGCCAGGCAGGCATGTGAGTGAGGATCTGTGAAAACAGACCACCCCCTCCTTGTCTGTCTCTCACCACTGATCATCATGGAGTCAGGACAAAGTAAACCCACTGTCCTCAATTGCATGTTAAAAAATTGTGAAAAGTGTTTCAATGGAGACTATGGTATTAAAATAAACCTCAAAACACTGAGGAAGTTTTGTGAATTAGAATGGTCAGCCTTCAGGGTGGGTCAGCTGGCCTTTGGAAGGTTCCTTAGATAAGAGACTGGTCAAGGCGGTCTGGAATGTAGTCACAAAATACACTGACACTCAGATCAGTTTCTCTACATTAGCAGTTCTCAACCTGTGGGTCGAGACCCCTTTTGGGGGTCGAACAACCCTTTCACAGGGGTCACCTAAGACCATCGGAAAATGCAGATATTTACATCACGATGCATAACATCATGGTTGGGGGTCACCACCACATGAAGAACTGTATGCAAGGGTCGCGGCCTTAGGAAGGTTGAGAACCACTGCCCTACAAAGACAGCTGGTTAGAAATTGCTCAAATCTTGCCACCTTGGAACTGATTTTGTGTGTGTTAGAAGGGACACAGTAAGGTTTTGGTAGCCGGAGTGAAGAGGCAGGCAGGGCAGGAGAAAGCAGAAGAGAAACAAGCAGGAGAAAAGAAACAGGTCCCTCAAAAGGGAACCCAACCCCCTGTTCTGCCAGGACCCCCTGAGGAAGTCCCACCAGTTTTACTACCTCCATATGTGCCACAGGCAGCACCAAGTGCTCCCCCTGCTGGTCTGGGAGATTTGGAAAGTCTAGAAACACCACCTCCCTTGTCTCTCCTCAACCAGGCTCTCCAGAGCCAGTTGAACAGCGCTTGCATTCAGCCAATCAAGGGCCCAAGCCACAACTGGCATATCACATGCCTCTCAGGGAGATTCAGGGTGAACAAGAGCTTGGAGAAGATGGGACCTTGCAGGAGGGAGGGCCAATCTATTATTATCAGCCCTTTACCACAAGTGACATCCTGAATTGGAAACATCACACACCAGCTTATTCTGAAAAACCTCAGGCCTTGGTAGACCTAGGAACCAGAAGCCCACCTGTGTGGACTGTAAGCAGCTCCTTTTCATATTCTTTAACACTGAGGAGCACATGAGAGTAGTATCAGAGTCTCGGAAGTGGCTCCAAGACCCAGCCCCGGCAGGAATATTAGATACAAACAGATAGGCCCAGGAGGCCTTCCCAGATGAGGAACCTGATTGGAACCCGAACTCAGAAGACAGAAGAGCCAGGCTAGAAAGATAATCAGCTGGCTTTCCTCTAGAGGGTCAGGGCAAGAGCCAAGAAGCCCACCAATATGGCTAAAATACTTAAGGTTTTCCAGAAGCCTGATGAAAGTCCATCAGCTTTCTATGAGAGGCTATGTGAGGCATACTGAATCTATACTCCCTTTAACCCTGAGGCCCTGGTAAAATGCACACCATGGTAAATGCTTCTTTTATAGGCCAAGCCCAGCCTGATATCAGGAGAAAATTACAGAAGTTGGAAGGGTGTCCAGGAAAAAATTCCACTGAACTGCTTGAGATAGCCAACAAGGTTTTCATCAACCAAGACAGTGTGGCAAGGAGGGAGGAAGAAAAGAGAATTCAAAGAAGGGCTAATAAAGTAGCAGTGGCTTTTAGAGGCTCAGGCTCCAGGACAGATCAGAAAGGGGAGGAATAATATGGATCAGGGAGAAAAGGAAGAGCAAGCCTGAGATGTGACCAGTGTGCCTATTGTAAGGAGACAGGGCACTGGAGGAATGAATGTTCCAAACGATAAAATAAGAAAACTGGACACCTTTTTTCTGCCCAGTAACTATCAACCAGAGCCACCTGAAGCAGATCTCATTGGGCTAGCAATGGCTGATTCTGATTAGGACACACTGGCTCTTTTCAGCTGGGCCCCCAAGAGCCCATGGTGATAATTAGGGGCCAGACTGTGGACTTTATGGTTGATATGGGAGCTGAGCACTCAGTAGTCACATAGAAAGCAGCTCCTCTCTCAGGAAAGGAGGTCACCATTATTGGAGCTACTGGGGACCAGACGCGTAGATCATTCTGCCACCCTCGCTGATGCCAACTTGGTGGTCATCAAATAATTCATGAATTCCTGTAAGTACTGTCAAGTGCCTCTAATGGGTAGAAACTTTTAGCCAAAATGGGGGCAGAAATCACTTTTGCTCCAGATGGCTCAGGACAGCTTCACGTAGGTGAGGAGACCTTCCCAATGATACTGTTTCTAGCAGGGTGAAGGGAGAAAGAATGGAGACTTTATACCCCCAGTCAAAGGCCTCACCATTAGAATCTGAATTAAAGAAAGAATTCCGGCTGGTCTGAGTGGAAAGGAATTCTCAAGGTCTGGCTAAGGACCACACCCTGGTGATAATCAATTTAAAGCCTGGGGCACAGCCTGTCAAAATCCGCCACTTAGACTGGCTGCTTCAGTGGGGACTTGTTAAATGATACAGGTATCCATGGAACACACCATTTCTGCCTGTCAAAAATCCTGGGACTAATGACTACAGCCCTGTCCAGGATCTAGAGGCTGTTAATGAGGCTGTTATAACCCTATATATTCATGGGGCCATATACACTATAAGGAAAGAGGGCTCTTGATGGCCGGAAGGAAAGGAATAAAAAATCAGAATGAGATTTTAAAGTTATTAGAAGCAGTCTGGGACCCAAGGAAATAGCCGTCATCATTGTAAAGGTCACCAGAAAGGGGAAGACTCGGTATCAGAAGGAAACCAACTGGTTGATGCCACAGCCAAGCTGGCTGCTAGAGAACAAGTGGCACCTTCAGGGATCATGTTGGCCCCCAAATTACCTGAACCTCCAAAATACATTCCTCAGAAAAAGGAATGGGCCCAGCAAGAAGGGGGCAAGAGAATGAAGAAAGGGGGGTAGATACTCCCAGATCATAGGGTCTATGTCCCAGAACAGTTAGCACATAAGATAGTCCTCCAGCAGAAGGAACTTACTCATTTAGGGAAGACTGCCCTAGAAGCTTTGTTAGGCAGATACTACCTAATTGCCCATCTTCTCTCCTTGTGTGTCTTAGTCTCTCAGTGTTGCCTCCTTTGTGATCAGAACAATGCCAAAAAGGGTCCTATGAGACCGATAGGAGTTCAGCACTGTGGGCAAGCTCCTTTTAAGGACTCAGAAGTAGATTTTACAGAAATAAGGCCTAGCAGAGGAAATAAATACCTGCTAGTTTTTGTCTGCACCTTTTCAGGCTGGGTAGAGGCATATTCCACTTGCCAGGAAAAGGCAAGAGAAGTCACTAAGGTATTATTAAAATATATAATTCCCCGGTATGGAATGCCTCTGACCACAGGGTCCAATAAGGGCCCAGCCTTTGTAGCAGAAATCGTACAATAGGTAGCTAAGGCTTAAGGAATTAAATGGAACCTACAGTCAGCCTATAGGCCTACAGTTCAGGGAAAGTAGAACACATGAACCTCACTCTAAAGCAGACTATGGCTAAGCTATTCCAAGAGACAACCTTACCCTGAACAGATATCTTGCCTCTTGTACTCCTGCAGGCACACTATGCCCCAAGGGCCAGGGTAGGTTTCTCTCCCTTTGAAATTCTATATGGTAGACCCCCTCCCTTAATTTGGCCAAAGGGAGATTTGGAGGAAATAGGGAACTTAGAAATCCAGAAACAACTACAAGGACTTGGAAAAACTTTCTTTGAGGTCCACAGATGGGTTATTGATTGACTACCCATCTTTCTAGGAACAGCTGTACATCCTTATAAACCTGGAGACCAGGTTTGGGTAAAGGACTGGAAAAAGGAGCCCCTCATGCCTATCTGGAAGGGACCCTATCCAGTCATATTAACCACCCCACAGCTTTTAAGGTTGCAGAACTAAACACCTGGATCCACCACTCCCGTGAAGGCATCCCAGCAGCTGAATGATGCCCAGTCTGAGTAGAAGGTGATCTCTGACCAGAAACAACCCCTGCGGATCACCCTCAAGAAGACAGCAGATCTGACCAATCAACCTGCTCCAAGGAATTCAGACATGCCCTGCTGAATTCTCCCTAACACTAATCTTTCTTTCCTATCTCCTCCTAAAAGGTAATATGCTCTGGTATTTCTAAATCATCATTGGTTTTATCTTTCTAATAATTATCATTTTGTCTTTTAATGACTGCCACCAGAACCCGAGGCTAGTACCAGGAGGAGAACTCATCTGTTCTTGCTGGGATGCAGAGACACCATAAAATTACTGCTTCCTACATAGCAAGTCAATAAAAGCTTCATCATGAATTGCTGGACTACACCTTGTCATGCTATTCTTGGCTATCTCTGCCTTGCAGGAATAGCCATAATATTGCTCTTTTTCCTAGCGGTTCACTGTTGTGGACCCCCACCGAACAGAAATAGAGGGAATAACATGCTCCCACTAATAATATTAGCTAGCACATACTTGCTTCCCATAGGGACCACTACCACATATCCTTGCTTAGAAACTCACTACCCAAATATGCTAGATTGGGTAGCCTACAGAAAAGCCCCATTAAGTCAGATTTTTGTTAGCTATTCTTATCAGCCTTCGGCATGTTATGACTTCACTACCAAATGCACATGGCAAGGGGGGAATTGAATTGGACGGAAAAAATAATAGGACCTGTCATGGCAATGTGCAGCTAATTAATGTTGCTCCTATTTGTTTCAGCGTACCCAGGGCCAACATCCAACAGGTCACCCCAAATGAACCATGCAACTCTACCCTCAAGGCTGAAAACACCACCTAGTGCTCCCATGCAGGAACATTCTACATGTGTGAGACCACTGCTTACCTCTGCCTGCCTGCAAACTGGACGGGAATGCCTTTAAATTTCAGAATTCCCAAGAAACCCTCATGGGATGCTCACCCCTTTGTCGCCATCCCTTTCTAGCTGGAAGCAGTTAAGAGCTGTCTAAGAGAAGTTTGTGAGACAAGGTGGGGAGTAGGGGGATGAGAAGGCTAAAAAGAACTAATTCCAATGTAACCCTGATATTTGGGGCTAGTGATCTGAATCCATGCCAGCAAGCTCAGTGTACATTCTTCATAACCTATAATTAAGTCACTACCTCCCTTCCAGATACTGGTCTTGCAGAACCTGTTGCTATGGACAGTGCACTGCCCCAGAGGGAGAATTATAAACCCTGGCACCAGGCCAGACCACCAGATATGGCCTGGAGACCCCCAATACCTGGGGACCTTCTTGCAAGATCAGAGAAAAGAAGGGAAGCATAATCCATATTTGTGGGACAAAGACCACAGGAGGATATAAGGGAGGGCCCTATGCATGTTCCTTCACTCAAATTTGCCTTCCAACTCTATCATGTGCCTGTTTTCAAGATTTATGAAAATAAAAGCAGACAATATGACTGCTCTTGTTTCAAGCTTCTGTTGCTCACCATGTTTTATATGTATCCATCATTATTCCAAGTTTTTGTTTTAATTCTAAGGGAAAATACATTTTAATACAGTCTATTTGATAAGTCAGATGTTTTTTTTTGTATTTCTTGTATTATGCACTTTAGGTTTTAGCATTCTGAACATTTTTATGTTACGTTTGTACTTTTATTATTATCTCTGATTTGTACATTGTACATGGATTTTCTCTATTGTGTCTTGGAAAATATACATCCTTTAAAATTCTGCTAGTAGTTATTTAAATCTAATTTTTTCTAAGTATCAATGTTGAAAATGAAAAGAGTTTAAACTTAAAATCTCTCTTTAAATAATACAAGGGAATTATAATGTACAAATTCTCATCAGTATTATATGCTGGTTCAAACTGCAGTTTTGTACCCAGCTATTGCTTCAAATTAATATTAATTAAAAAAAATCAATAATTAAAAAGAAAACACAAGGGAACAAAAACATTAGAAATTAGTAAGTACAGATAATATTTATACTCTTTTTTTTCCATAACTATCTTTCTCCCCCACCAAACCTTTTCTGCTTAGCTGCTGTGCATGGAAGTAGGTTGTATTTCTCAAGACAGATATAATAATAAGAAATGTGGCTAATAGAATTCATGTGAATGTGATAGTTGATTTCCAGGCTCTGCCAATAAAAACTTCATGTGATGTGATAATCTTGTTCTTTTCCCACTGTCCATCAGAACACAGGAGGCCTGACAGAAGAGTTTGAGATCTTAAGAGATGAAAGAGTCACAAGGCAGATGGTCACTCACCAATTGCCTGCATTCAAACATTTTGCAGCCAGAAACCAACATATCTTGCTTCCTGCTTCACACCTACCCGCTGACTTATTAACTCAGTTAATTAAAATTAAGTATACCACTCAGAGTTGTCACTGCTTATCAATTATTCTATTAGACTACTAGAGGCTCAATGCACAAAGATTCATGCAAGAATGGGCCTTCCTTCCCCTGGCTGCTGGCACCGCCTTCACTCTGGCTGAAGCTTCTTTTTCGCTCCACCCAGAGTCGCCTTTCTGCCTTCCCATGCTGCCCAGAGGCCTGGAGCAGCTGGGATGGTGTGGAACTCCTGTGTTGTTCTGTGGTGATGATGCAAGCATCCCGCCCCACCCCTGGCCACTCAGTGCCTGTATGCAAATTAACCCACTATCTTTGTTGGATTAATTTGCTTACTCACTCCTGATTGGCTGGTGGGTACAGTCAATAAGCATCTTGCCCTTTTATTAGTATAGAGGGTTCCTTTGATTTGGGTTTTTTAAATTGATTTTTAGAGAAAGCACAAGGGAGAGGGAGAGAGACAGAAACATCAATGAGTGAAACATTAATCAGTTGCCTCCTGCACACCCCCTACAGAATACTGAGTCTACACCCTGGCATGTGTTCTGGCCAGGAATAGAAGTGGCAACCCCTCCATGGACAGGACAATATCCAATCAACTGAGCCATACCAGCCAGGGCTAATTTGGGATTTTTAATTATGCTTTAACCTGTGGTAATTTGAAACTTCCTTTAAAGAGCATTATTCATTATTAATAACTGGGTGGCATGCTTTAATTTACATATATAAAACATAGTTTTTATTTGAGTGGAATTTTAATATATCTATTTGTTGGTTATAATTTTTATATGTGTAAATCATCAAATTCTCTTCAAGGAATAGGTTCTCTTCAGACAACTGCTTCATCCCCATATTATTTCACAAAGCTTCTTCTGGTTCTTGTTCTGCTGTAAGTTTATTGATATATCCTATGCACTCATGGCCCATCTCCTTTGGATCTGTTCATTAAAGATAATGCATTTTGTTATTTAGGGTAATTTTAGTGGAAATTTACTAGAGAAAAGAGAAAAATGCTTGTTGTGTCCTGAATTGGAAACCTCCTTGTTATTCTTAAGACTACAAAAATAGTTTCTACCTTTGCCATGCACCCTCTATCATGACAAATATTTACATGTTATTTTTCAACCTAATTTATATTGTGCCTCTCTCTCTTTAAAAATTTGTCTTATTGAAATAGTCTCTTTTAATAAAGAAATTTAAAAATGTGAGCTGATTAAATTTAGAAAACTTAAAAATATTTTTATATTTCTTTGCTTTTGGGCTATTTAAATTTTTCTAATTATTTATCACATTAACTAAATGCTCTTTTGATTGTTATTCTATTTTTATTTTAAATAGAATTTTATTTAAATTTTATCATATTTTACAAAAGAAAGATATTAATAATTACATTATTTGGTTTGTTGTAGTAAAATATAGCAATGTTTAAAAATGCTTAAAGAATGTCTAAAAACTTAGGAAGGTTTTGAAATATTTCCTTCAAACTTAAAGTGTGATATTAAGGACACATTCCCTACTGCCCTGAAGTGTGTGTAACCCATAGATAAGGATTTGAACTTCAGTTACTTTGACTCAGAGTGACTTGCTAAGATAACCATTTGTATGAGTAATGTCTCTTCCTATATAGTCGCATGTAGCCCCTAGCCCTGTTTGAGATTAACATGTGTGCATTGATGTAATTCATTAACAGCCACCTGAACTGCTGTGGGTACAGAACAGGCTTTAAAAATAGATCCTGGCCAGCTAACCGCACACGCCTGTCAAGACAGCCACAGAGGCACATCCTTTTGTCAGTCCAGCAAGCGACACTGCTCCATTCTCCTCTTCCTCCCAGAGGATAGAAGAATGGCTAGCACCTCCAGATCAAAAAGTGACCAAGCTCTCTGGTGAGGAAAGCCCATCCCAGCAACTGGACCCCATAGAACAGCACCACTGGGATCTCCATTAAGCCTGTACCCAGGAACTTGTATGAGTAATAAATTGCTGTGTGATTTGCAACTGCAAATGTTTCATGTGGTGTAATTCCTCTGGCAGTTAATTGAATTATTTTATGTATACTTAAAATTTAAATTAAAGCTTCCAGTCTTTTTGGTCCTAAGCCTGCCCTTGGTCCTGCTTGTGAAAAGTAGCCTCTTCGCTAACAACTACTTGAATGTCCCAATTCCTGCACTGTCAAAGTTTATCAAAAGGGATGCCTTAGATAAACATCCCAGATCCTTTCTGGGGATCTACTTGGGACATGGTTTATTTTAGGGAACTTGTATTTAAGAGTTTATTTTTTTATCTTTCTGTAAAAACTAGTTTGTTTGAGTCTGATCTCTTAAAGTATGTCACAATTTTTTTTCTGCAAATATCTACAGCTAATATTCCTGTAATCTACCATGCAAGATCTTAAGGTTAATATCAATTGCATTTATCTTCTTCTACAGGCTAGTGAGTCATTACTTATTTATATAAACATCCATTTCTACCTTGATACAACTAGATTGCATCCTTTTACTAGTTTGTTTATTTTCTTTGAAACTCAGTGAGTACTTATTTTTTTAAACTTCTTTGGAGGAACATTTAGTACCTACTTTTCTGAACTCTAGCATCCAGTCTCTGTATATATTATATGCATTCTTTATAGTTTGAACTATGTCATTTCATGGGTTGCATAAAAATTCTAGCTTTGTTCTTTATTTTTTTCTAAATCATTGTGCAAATACATTTTTAAGGAGAAAATTACAATAATTAGTTATAGATTTGGTGATCTTTTTCCCACATTGAGAAATTCTCCGTAGGCTATTCATACTCACTGAAGGAAGTAATCTGTTTAGAATTGATTTATAATGCTATAGTAGTGGACTTGGACTTAGTAAAATGGTTATTTTACATTTTTTTCAAAGTACTTCACAGTAAATCACAAGTTTAGGTTTTGAATATCTCTGGTTTTTGCTCTGGAGAGGAGTAAGAAAAATTGGAAGGTACCAAAACAAAATTGTATATATATATTTATCAACCTGATGCTATGGTAGTGGCATATATTAGAAATGTTTGCAGATTTTCTTACTTGGTTGATTTCTCTATGTAGAGTTTGATTCCCATTAAAGATGGCCATAGCCATCTTGGTTGGGTTAATTTGAATATTTGCTCTGATTGGCTGGTGGGCATGGCTTGTGGGCATGGCTTGTAGGTATAGGAGAGATATGATTAATTTGCATATTACTCTTTTATACAAATTATATATATACTAGAGGCCCAGTGCATAAAATTTGTGTGTGGGAGTGTCCTTCAGCCCAGCCTGCACCCTCTCCAATTTAGGATCCCTCAAGGGATGTCCGGCTGCCCATTTAGGCCCTATCTCAGTAGTATCATGCCTAAATGGGCAGTCAGACATCCCTTTCACAATCCAGGACTGCTGGCTCCCAAGTGCTCACCTGCATGCCTTCCTGATTGCCCCTTAACTGCTTCTGCCTGCCAACCTGATCACTATCTAACCACTTCCCTGCCAGCCTGTTTGCCCCTAACTGCCCTCCCCTGTAGGCCTAGTCACCCCTAACTACTCTCCTCTGCAGGCATAGTCACCCTTAACTGCAGTCCCCTGAAATCCTGGGTCCCCCCCAAATGCCCTACCCTGCTGGCCATCTCGTGGTGGCCATCTTGTGTCCATGGGGGCAGGCATTTTTGACCACATAGTGATAGCCATCTTGTGTGTTGGAGAGATGGTCAATTTGCATATTACTCTTTTATTAGATACTAGAGGCCTGGTGCATGAAATTTGTGAATGGGAGGGGGTATTTTTCAGCCCAGCTTGCTCCCTTTCAAATATAAGACTCCTTGAGGGATGTTTGACTACCCGTTTAGGCCTGATCTTAAATGGATCATGCCTAAACAAGCAGTCAGAAATCCCTCTCACAATCCAGGACTGCTGGTTCCCAACTGTTCACCTGTCTGCCTTCCTGATTGCCCCTAACTGCTTCTGCCTGCCAGCCTGATCACCCCCTAACCATTCCCCTGCCAGCCTGATTAATGCCTAACTGCTCCCTTGCCAGTCTGGTCACTCACAACTCCCTCTTCTGTTGGCCTGATCAGCCCTAACTGCCCTCCCTTGCAGGCTTTATCACCTCCAACTGCCCTCTATTGCAGGCCTGGTCCCTCCCAACTGTCCTCCCCTGCTGGCCTGATCACCCACAACTGCCATCCATTGCAGGCCTGCTCTCTGCAATTGCCATCCCCTGCTGCCCATCTTGTGGTAGGCATTCTGTATCCACATGTGGGCTGGATCTTTTGACCACATGGGGGCAGTCATCTTTTGTATTGGAGGGATTGTCAATATGCATATTACTATTTTATTAGATAGGATAGAGGACTGCTGCACAGGTGGGGGCCAGCTGGTTTGCCCTGAAGGGTGTCCTGGGTCAGGGTAGGTGTTCCTTTGGGGCATGTAGTGGCCTGGGGGAGGGGCCTATGGTGGTTTTCAGGCCAGCCACATCCCTGGGTGATCCAAGTGGAGGCCCTGGTATCTGGGATTTATTTATCTTCTACAACTGAAACTTTTTAGCATGAAGTGGAGCCAATCCTTCTGCTCGCACAGCCATTGAAACTTTGTTGCCTTAAACTGAGGCCTGCTGGCTAGGGTGTGCAGAAAGCTTGGCTTCCTCCATTGCCAGGGGCAACCCAAACCTCCCTGCTGCTCTCTCCATAGCCGTAGCCATCTTAGTTGAGTTAATTTGAATATTCGCTCTGATTGGTTGGTGGGCATGGCTTGTGGGTATGGCTTATAGGTATAGCAGAGGTATGGCCAATTTGCATATTACTCTTTTATTAGACAGGAAGATATATATAATTATGGGCCCAGTGCACAAATTCATGCACCTTGTATGGAACTGTGGGCCACCAAGGTGTGTAAGGGCACAGGGGTAGGTTTTGACCCATCCTCTGTGCCCCAGGTCCCCTGTCTGCTGGTAGCCCTGCTCCCACTGCCACCACTCCCACTCATTGATGGCACCAGCCCCACTTGCATTCACTGATGGTGCCAGCAGCTGTTGCAAGTGGGGCCATTGCCTTCAGTGGGTATAAGTAGCAGCTGCTCCCCTGATCGCCCCTCAGGAGCAGGGGGAAGTGAAGAAGTCCTCAGGAGTGATCAGGGCCAGAAGCTACTGCTCACACCCACTGACAGCGCTGAGTGATGGGAACTGGCTCCAGGTGCCAGCAGTGGGTGTGAGTGCCAGGAGGGACCATGGTGTGCAGGAGCAAAGACTTTTCAGTAACGACCAGAGGCTCACCCCGATAATAGTGACTGGCACCCAACCTTGATCTGGCACTCCTACCTCACTTGGTCCACCATCCTGCTGCTGCTGTTACCCACCATGTTCCATGCATGCCCCCTGTTTTTCAAAACACGTAATAGCAACTGGTTGTTCAGTTGTTCTGCTGTTTGGTCTATTTGCATATTAGGGTTTTATAGATAGATATAGATAATATTACATATGTAGTAAGTGTGTTGTAATAAATGGAAAAACATATTAATGTCTATAAACATGTTCATTATATAAAAATCAAATTTGAAAAATAATTATTTGAAGGTATATGTTTGTTTTTGTTATAGAGATAACAAGTAATTTTTAGCACAGCTCTGAGTAAAGTTATGGGACACATATGCTCATTAATAATATACTTGAATAGAAGTTTGGTTATATTACTATCTAAACGCCTAAGTGAATGACTGACCTTACGGCATGGCATGCAATGATCACCAGGGGGAAGACAGTCTGACCTGTAGCTTTGATGTGCACTGACAACTGCAGGGCAGATGCTCAATGCAGGAGCTGCCAACTGTGGTGAGTTGGCAGCTGCAGTTCTTAGTGATGAAACGAGAGAGGAGGGAGCCTGATTCCAGGGTGAATCACCTGAGAACCACCATCTTGTAATCCAGGACCCTTCAGATGATGTCAGAGAGCCAGTTTTGGCCCGATCCCCACAGGCTAGGCTGAGGGACCCCACCTGTACCTGAATCTGTGCACTAGGCCTCAAGTATTAATAAAAAAGTATATAAATAAATGAGAAACTGTATTCCTTTATAAGTGGGGTTCTGAATATTTTTGATGCTAAACATGGTATCAAATTCAAAATGTGTTAGAATGATTGGAACAAAGTTAATTTCTATTGTAGGATAATATATGCATTACTACTTTCAAAATAATAGTAAATAAGGCTATTAATGTTTACAATTTGAAAATAAACACATTTAAAAATACAGCAAGCATGCTAAAGAGATGAGAAAGGTTTGTTAAGTTCTTGAATGGCAAGATTTTCTTATTTGTCTGTATAATTCAAGTCCCCATTAGAATCCTTAGATGTACATAGTAAGTGTTGAAATATTGTATTTACTGAAAACATACAGCAGAAATAATACCAGAAGAATCATGTGCATTATTTTCAGGTAGATTTGGGCTAGATTTTAGGTGCCATTACTTCCCAGCTATGTGGCCATGCCATGGCCAAGAACATCCAGTGCCTATGAGTACAGGGTCCTCATCTATGACATGTGGAATGAGAGCCTATTTCATTAGATTTTTGGAGACTAGAGAAATTTCATGCAAGTATGGTGGAATAGATCTGGAAAATTGACAGGGGTCAATAATGGTTAGCCATTAATGTGATTAATTTGTTTAACAATCTGTTCTTTTGAAAGCAAAAAGAAAATATGAGTCAGTTTGCCCAGGACCAAAGCAGAGAGGGTTGGACCTGCATTGCCACCATTTGTCCACCATCCAGATATCCTTGCTGACATATACGCATAAGGACATTGAACCTGGGACTCAAAAAACTGTTGACCCAGAAAGAAACTTAGTACGGATTAATTCATTTACCTCTAAGCATAGCCATTGTTGCTTATCTCATTTTTTGTTCTTGTATGTTTATTTCTACTCTGCAGATACAAGATTTTTTAGAGGAAAGAAATGGGGGAGATGCCAGAAACCGCATATTGTCTCACTAATAGAAAGATGTGGACAGGAAACCAGAAGGCTGGTCAACATTAACTGCTCTGAAAAATCAAAGCTAATCACACACAGTTTAGTTGAAACATTGTTAGCTGAAGCAGCCTCCACCTGTTTCTTTTATGTAAATTTCTGTTATTGGAATTTCCTGCCTAATGGCTATGGGTATATCCCATAGTCTTTTATTTTTTTATTTTTATTGTGTTACATGTATACATATCTCCCCAATGCCCCCGCTCCCTCCCAGGCATACACCAAATCCCCAGTGTCTATGTCCATTGGTTATGTTTATGTATAGATACAAGTTCTTTGATTGATTTCTTATCTATCCCACCTCTCCTTAATCTTCCTGCTATAATTTCACAGTCTGTTTGATGATTTACTGCCTCTGTATCTATCCTTTTGTTGATCAGTTTACGATGTTCTCTATTATCCACTAATGAGTGAGATCATGTGGTGCTTCTCCTTCATTGACTGGCTTATTTCACTAAGCATGAGGCTCCCTATTTCCATCCAGGTTGCTGCAAATGGTAAGTGTTCCTTCTTTTTAATGGCAGCATAGAATTCCATTGTGTAGATGTATCACAGTTTTCTGATCCACTCATCTGCTGACGGGCACCTAGGCTGTTTCCAAATTGTAGCTATTGTAAATTGTGCTGCTATGAACATAGGGGTGCATAAATCCTTTCTGATTGGTGTTTGTAATTTCTTAGGATAAATTCCTAAGAGTGGGATTACAGGGTCAAATGGGAGATCCATTTTTAGTTTTTTGAGGAAACTCCATACTGTTCTCCACAGTGGCTGCACCAGTGTGCATTCCCACCAACAGTGCACAAGGGTTCCTTGTTGTCCTCATCCTCGCCAACACTTGTCCTTTGTTGATTTGTTGATGATTGCCATTCTGACAGGTGTAAGATGGTATCGCATTGTCATTTTGATTTGCATCCCTCAGATTATTAGTGACTTTGAACATGTTTTCATGTGTCTCTTGGCCTTCTGTCGTCTTTCAAAAAGGTTCTATTTAGGTCTGTTGCCCATTTTTTTATTGGATAATTTATCTTCCTTTTATTAAGTTGTATAAGTTGGCTGTAGATTTGGGAGGTTAAACCTTTATCAGTGATAACATTTGCAAATATGTTCTCCCATACAGTGACCTTTCTTGCTGTTTTGTTGATGGTTTCTTTTGCTGTGCAAAAGGTTTTTATTTTGATGTAGTCCCATTTGTTTATTTTTTCTTTAGCTTCCATTGCCTTTGGAGCAGTATCAGTGAAGAAGTTCTTTCAGCATATATCTGAGATTGTTCTGCCTGTGGATTCCTCTAGTATTTTTATGGTTTCCCTTCTAATGTTTAAGTCCTGTATCCATATTGAGTTTATTTTTGTATTTGGTGTAAGTAGGTGGTCCAGTTTCATTTTTTTGCATGTATCTTTCCAATTTTCCCAACACCATATATTGAAGAGGCTATCTTGGCTCCATTGAATGTTCATGCCTCCTTTGTCAGATATTAGTTGAACATGGTGGTTTGGGTGATATCTGGAATCTCTATTCTATTCCATTGGTCTATATGTCTGTTCTTGTGCCAATACCAGGCTGTTTTGAGAATAGTTGCTTTGTAGCATAGCTTGAAGTCTGTTATTGAGATCCCACCTACTGTATTCTTCTTTTTCAGAATTGCTGTGGCTATTCGTGATCTTTTTTTGTTCGAGAGGAATCTATGAAGAATTCTTTCTAGGTCTGGGAAATATGACATTGGTATTTTAATGGATAGTGCATTGAATTTATAGATAGCTTTGGGTAGTATGGACGTTTTAATGATGTTGATTCTCCCAATCCATGAGCATGATATGCTCTTCCATCTGTTAACATCTTCCTCTATCTCTTTTTTCAGTGTCCTGTAGTTTTCTACATATTGGTCTTTTACCTCTTTAGTTATGTTTATTCCTAGGTACTTAATTTCTTGGTGTAATGGTAAAGGGGATTGTTTTTTTGCTCTCTCTTTCTGTAATTTCACTATTAGTGTATAGTAATGCCACAGATTTCTTGGCATTAATTTTGTATCCTGCTACATTGCCAAATTCATTTATTAAGTCAATTATTTTTTGGGTGGAGTCCTTCGGGTTTTTTATGTACAGTAAATAAGGACATCTTTACTTTTTCTTTTCCAATTTGGATGCCTTTTATTTCTTCTTCTTGTCTAATTGCAATGGCTAATACTTCCAGTACTATGTTGAACAGGAGAGATGAGAGTGGGCATCCTGTCTTGTTCCTCTTCTTAGGGGAAATGGTTTTAGTTTTTGCCCATTGAGTATAACGTTAGCTATGGGTTTATCATATATGACTTTTGTAATGTTGAGGTCTGATCCTTCTATTCCCACTTCCCTGAGAGTTATTATCAAGAAAGAGTGTTGGATTTTGTCCAATGCTTTTTCTGCATCAATTGATATGACTATGTGATTTTTATCTCTCAATTTGTTTATGTGATATATCACGTTTATTGATTTGTGGATATTGTATCATCCTTGCTTTGCTGGGATGAATCCTACTAGGTCATTGTGTATGATCTTTCTGATATACTGCTGGATCCGATTTGCTAGAATTTTGTTGAGGATTTTGGCATCTATGTTCATGAGAGATATTGGCCTATAATTCTCTTTCATTGTGTTGTCTTTATCTGGTTTTGGTATTAGGGTGATGCTGGCTTCATAGAAGGTGTTTGGAAGTGTTCCTTCTTCTTGAATGTTTTTGAATAGTCTGAGTAGGATAGGTTTTAATTCTTCATTGAATATTTGGTAAAACTCTCCTGTGTAGCCATCTGGTCCCGGGCTTTAATTTGCTGGAAGCTTTTTGATGACTGCTTCAATTTCTTCCATAGTTATTGGACTATAGAGATGTATAGATTCTTCCTGAGTGAGTTTTGGAAGGTTATATTTTTCTAGGAATATGTCTGTTTCTTGCAGGTTGTCCAATTCATTGGAATAGAGTTGTTCTTCATAGTATTTTTAAAAATCCTTTGTATTTTAGCGGGGTCTGTTGTTATTTTTCCTCTTTCATTTCTTATTTTGTTTATTTGGGTCTTTTCTCTTTGCTTTTTGGCGAGCCTGGCTAGAGGTCCAGCAATCTTGTTTATCCTTTCAAAGAACCAGCTCTTGGTTTTGTTGATCTTTTGAATTGTTTCTTTGGTCTTTTTGTTGTTTATCTCTGCTCTGATCTTTACTATTTCCTTCCTTCTGCTTACACTGGGCTTTTCTTTTTGCTCTCTTTCTATCTCTTTGAGTTGTAGGATTAGGTAATTTATTACCATTGTTCCTTGTTTTTTTAGTAGGCTTGCAGGGCTATGAACTTCCCTCTCAAGACTGCTTTCACTGTGTCCCATAAATTTTCTATTGTTGTGTTGTCATTGTCATCTGTTGTCATGATGTTTTTCATTTCTTCCTTGATCTCTCTGGTTACCCATCATTGTTTAATAGCATGTTGTTTAGTCTCCATGTGTTTGATTTCTTTCTATTGTTTTTATTATGGTTGATTTCCAGTTTTATGCTACTTTGGTCTGAGAAAATGCTTGATATAATTTCTATCTTCTTAAATTTGAAGAGACTATTCTTATGACCCAACATATGATCTGTCTTTGAAAATGACCCATGTTCGCTAGAGAAGAATGTATATTTTGGGGCTTTTGGGTGAAATGTTCTGAATATGTCAATTAATGCCATCTGGTAGAGTGAGTCATTTAAGAGTGATTTTTTTTGATGATTTTTTGTTTAGAGGATTTGTCCATTGGTGACAGTGGGGTATTAAAGTCTCCTACTATGATTGTATTGCTGTCAATATTTCCCTTCATATCATCGAGGAGTTTTTTTTTATGTATTTAGGTGCTCCTATATTGGGTGCATATAAGTTTACCAGTGTTATTCCTTCTTGTTGGATTGTTCCCTTTAGTATTATGAAATGGCCTTCTTTATCTCTTGTTATATCCTTCATGTTGAGATCTAATTTGTCAGATACAAATATTGCAACCCCAGCTTTTTTTTCATTCCCATTTGCCTGAAATACCATCTTCCATCCCTTCACCCTCAATCTGTGTGCCTCTCTTTTCCTGAGGTGGGTTTCTTGCAGACAGCAGATATATGGATCATGTTTTCTTATCCCATCGGTTACCCTATGTCTTTTGATTGGAGCATTTAATCTGTTTACATTTAAAGTTATTATTGATAAGTACTTATCTGTTGCCATTTGTAGTCTTTAGCCCTGATTCCTTCTTCGATTCCTATTTCTTTTTATTACAGCAGACCCTTTAACATTTCTTGCATTGCTGGTTTGGTGGTAATATATTCCCTTAGTCCTTTTTTGTCTGTGAAGCTTCTGATTTCACCTTCAATTTTGATTGAAAGTCTTACAGGGTACATTATTCTTGGATTCAGACCCTTCCTTTGCATGAGTTTGTATATTTCTTTCCATTCTCTTCTGGCCTGATGAGTTTCTGTTGAAAAGTCAGTAGCTAGTCTTACGGGGGTTCCTTTGTAGGTAACTTTCTCTTTCTCTCTGGCTGCTTTTAAGATTCTTACTGTGTCATCAGTGTTTGCCAATTTAATTATAATGTGCCTTGGTGTCGGTTTGTTGGGGTTAAATTTGCTTGGGACTCGGTGAGCTTTTTGGATTTGTGTGGGTTTTTTCTTTCCTATATTGGAGACATTTTCTGTCATTATTTCTTCAAACAGGTTTTCTAATCCTTGCTCAGTTTCCACTCTTTCTGGAACCCCAATTATGTGGATGTTGTTTTATTTTGTGTTATCCCAAAGTTCCCTTAGGCTCTCCTCTTGCTTTCTAACTTTTTTTTCTAGAAGCTGCTGTATTTGGGTATTTTTTCCTACCGTGTCTTCTAGCTCACTGATTTGGTCCTCTGCTTCTTCTAGTCTACTTTTGATTCTTTCTATTTAGTTCTTTATAGCAGTTATGTCATTTTTCATTTCTTCCTAATTATTCTGCATTTCTTCTTAGTTCTTCTACATTTATTCTTGCTTCTTCTGCATTTCTTCATGCTTCTTAATTTCCTCTTGGGTTTTCTTCATTTCCTCTTGGCTCTTACTCACATTGTTGATTTTGTCTTCCATTCTTTTCATCCACCTTATGATCATTTCTCTGAACTCTTTCTCTGGCAGGCTTATTTCTGCTTCTAATTTGTTTCCTTCATTTTTTGGTGAAATCTGCCTTTCTGTCTTATGTGGGCTGTTTCTTTTTCTGCCCGTGGTCTGTCTTCTCTGGGTGTCTGGTTATGTAGTTCTCTCTCCTACTTTGATTGAAAGACACAAACTACAACACGATCACGTACAGCACACAAGGCACTGAATAGAAATATATTCAGAATGTTAATAATCACAAATAAGGTGACCAGCAATGAAAGACAAATTAGGGGTAAGTAGAGAAGGAAGAAGAGGAAAATGAGGAAAATAGAAAAGAAAGCAATGCCAAAATCTAATTGGGAGAGGGAGGAAAAAATAAATGAACAAAAAATAAAATAAAATAATAAAAAGGAGAAGAAGAAGAAGAAGTAGAAGAAGAATAAAAGAGAAAGAGAAAAAAGTCAGAGAGAAAAGAAAGAGGATAAGAGAGAAAGAGGGAACAAAATATAGGTGTCAGGAGAAAACACCAATAGAACAGTCACTAATCCCAACAAATGCCGGCAACCAGGAGTTGGAGATTAATACAAATTACAAATAACAACTGGTATGGAGGGAGTTGAGGGAAAAGAGAGGTAAAAAACAAACCAAAACAAAGCAAACAAAAAGCAAAATAAAACAAGTAGAATAAGCTAAAACAGTGTCACCAAAAAAGTACAAAAAATTGATATCATCACCATTCAGGCAAACAGCAACGAAAGGACATAGAGAAAAACTACTTTTTTGATAGTGAGGTCAAGAAGAGAGAGGTTTGTATGGACTTGGAGTAGGGGATTTGAAATTAGGTATATAAGTGGGGTGAAATTTTAACCAGGTAAAGAGAAAGAATAGGGAGAATCTAAAGTTGGAAAAGGGAAAGAGAAAACAAGACAACAAAAATGGGGAAAGTTAGGAGGAAAGTGTTGGCATGAAGGTAGAGTTGAGATAGAGTATAATTATGCTAAAGGAAAGATGAAAATGGAATGTAGAACTCTAATCCCGAAGTAAAATAAAGAGAAAACAAAATGACACTTGTTTTTTTCCAAAAATGTAAAATAGTAGTAGTAATAATACCAGTTGAAAACAAAAATGTAATAATTAAAAAGGTAAAATCAATTGAGGAGGAAAGAAAAACATAGTTTTTTAATTAAAATATGCAAAAAAATGAAAAAAATATAAAATAAAAAAAGAAATTAAAAAAAAGAAAAGAAAAAAAATAGAATGGTCATTCACTTCCACTATTGTTCTGCTTGGCACTTCTGTTTCCCAGTTGGGAGGTTATTGCAGTTCCCTGTGTTCCACTGTGAGTTGTGGTTTAATCTCTTTATTCTTTTGTGGTTATGTGAGAGTCAATTTGTGTGTCATCCACTGGGTGGCAGTGTTTTGGAATTGACCTCTGAGACAAAGCACAGGACCTCTCTAGGCTGTGCTTAGATCTTGCTACTCTGGTTCTCAAAACCGGTTTGTGGGGATTTTGCAGCCGGGACACTGAAATAACTCCCAGGCTGTCCCTCTGCCTCAGATCAAAACGAGTCGTTTTCTAGAGTTTCCTCTATCAACAGCTCTGAGAGTTTGCCTCTACACTTAGGGATCACACTCTGCCTCACCTCCACGGACCTCTCCAGAGGCAGCTGCCCCACAGACCCGTTCCCACAGTGTGTGCATCTCTGTTCTGAGGGACAGGAGACCTCACCTTATCCCAGGCAAAATCTGACCTTTCCGTGTGCCGTGTGGATCTTCTCTGTATCCTCTGTGTGTCTGCGCCTATTGGAAGCGGTGTTCTGGGTCCCCTGGCTGGCTGTTCTGTGAGTGCTTCAGCTGCAGCTTTCAGACCGTGGCAGACATCCACCTCCCTCTGCAAGATGGCGCAGTCTCTGAGTTCGAGCTAGTGGCTCCGGCAGATAAAAACACTGTAGCAGTGGGGCTGCCTGGCCAGGAGAGCCCTGTCTAGCAGTCCCGCACCTTCTCCTGGAGGATAGCTGACTCTTAACTTGCCAACAATCAATCCCAATTCGACTCTCAGCTGCTCTCTCTCCCTCTGCCCAGCGAGAAAGCTCCAGACACGTCTGTCTACTCCGCCACCATTTTCCTCCCCCCATCCCATAGTCTTAATAAAAGGAATAGCAAGGCTAGAGCAGTGGGTAGTCCTTCCACTAGATGTGGGCTCCTGCCTAGCCCCCCAATATTCCCAAATTAATACTTTTTCTAGTCTCTTTTCATTTCTGTGCAGCCTTCTCCAGAACCTGAACCCTGAACCAGAATCCTGAACCAAGTGGGATGTAAAAGGGGTTCTCATTTTCCTCCCTCTTCCTGACAGTTCAGACTCCCCCCTTATGAGTCTCACCCAGAACTGGGGTTCAGTGTGGTCAAAACTGTGGTTCAGTGCAGTCAAGTGTTTCTGTCTCCCTCCTGTTAGAGGAAGCCAGCCAGGCACTCAGCCGCCTGTCTTCTCCATGTGCATATTTCTATACCTCAGCTTTTTGCAGCTCCTCTGAGTCTCTGTGATCCCCTCTCTTTCCTTCTAGGTGTGGAATTTCCACTCAGCCATCTTTCCTGTGATTCTGGATGATGTCCGCTCTGTCTTCTAGCTGTAGTTTTGAAATTGTTGTGTGAGGCAGCAGTTTAAATGTTCACCTCTGCCACCATCTTGGTTTCTCCACTTTGCTTTATTATTATTATTTAAAAATATATTTTATTGATTTTTCACAGAGAGGAAGGGATAGGGATAGAGAGCTAGAAACATCGATGAGAGAGAGTGATCAATCAGCCACCTCCTGCATGTCCCCTATTGAGGATGTGCCCCCAACCAAGGTACATGCCCTTGACCGGCATTGAACTTAGGACCTTTCAGTTCACAGGCCGATGCTCTATCCACTGAGCCAAACCAGTTTCAGCTATTTTTATTATTATTTTTTTTATTAATCCTTACCCAATAATATTTTTCCATTGATTTTAGGTAGAGTAGAAGAGAGAGGAAAAGACTGAGATAAATATCAATGTGAGATCTACACATAGATTGGTTGCCTCCTGCAGGAGCCCCAACCAGGGCCCAGGCCAGGGAAAATCCTGAAATCAAGATACATGCCCTTGACTGAAATTGAACCCAGGACTCTTTGGTCTACAGGCAGACACTCTATCCACTGAGCTAAACCAGCTAAGGCATAACTTTGCTTTATTTCTTACTCCAATGCAACAATATTCCCTCTTCTGGTCAAATTAAGTTAAAATTATATTTTTAAAGGAATATCTCTGTTTGTTTGATTTTATCTCGACTTCTGGGCTGTCACTTTATGAGCTAAAAACTTGTAGACAGAGTAATGTCATGACAGTTGCCCTTTGTAAAGAGTGGTCCCAGCAATGATTAAGCTAGGAACCATTTTCATGTTGAATCTAAATTTAAAAAAAAGGAGTACAAAATAATTGATCAATAATTCTGAATCCCCAAGCTCTCTGCCATAGGTTTCAGAGATGTACATATTTCTCATAGTTCACCTGATGTTTGACCCTGAACACCTAAAACATTACTATTTGAATAAAATAATAAACAGAAACCTAATTTAAAATGGAGTAGGGCCGAGACCGATTTGGCTCAGTGGATAAAGCATCAGCTTGAGGACTGAAAGGTCCCAGGTTCGATTCCGGTCGGGGGCATGTACCTTGCTTGCGGGCACATCTCCACTGTGGGGCATGCAGGAGGTGGCTGATCGATGTCTCTCTCTCATCGATGTTTCTGACTTTCTATATCTATCCCTTCCTCTCTGTAAAAAATCAATAAAATATATTTAAAAAATATATATATATATATTTAAATGGAGTAGGGATCCTAGAAGAGAAAATGCTCAGGCACATGTCAGCACACTCCTGACCACTACAGCCAGAGATGTACCTTGCATCTCTGATAGAAAGTGGCACTACTGTATTGTCTCAGCAGAAAGAAATAAAGGTTCCTCTCTGTCCAGTAACAGCTCAGCCAATGGCAGCTGGCCATAACTGAGCCAGTAAGTCACTACACTTTAAAATTTTAGTTTCCTCCTAAGGACCTTTAGTTTACAGATGTCCCTGGCACATTCATACAAGGATATTCCTTTTCTTTGTTTCTTTAGACATGCATGTGGTTCACCATGAGATCCACATTGTTCCTGAATGAACCCATTTAGTTGGGGAAATATATGCTATCTAATTGTATAAACTCAACAATTCTAATGCCAGGTTGAGAACATTTAGGCCAAAGCTCTCTCTTCTGCCTCAATCATGACTCACAGGGCCTCAAAATGCCTAAATTAGAGGGAGAACAGAAATGAAATGATCAAGGAGCACAGCAATGTTTGCCAATAATTCCAACTCATTTATATTTCTTCCTCTCAACAGGGAAATCCTTAACACTGTGACCCAGGTGTCTGCTAGCCATACCACTTATTGGTTCTCACAAGGCTGCACACATATTTCTGGCATCTGAGAGGCAGTGATGTGGAAAGCCTCAGGCACCACAGCATGTTGGTAGGGTTGAGACTGACAGAAATCCAGAAAATGATGGACAGACAAAGATAGAGAAACTTTCTTTTGATGGGTTTGTTGAATGGTTAATACTTAAATGTAATAATAGACAGTTTTCTAAAATATTTATGAGGTAGACACATTTTCTAAGTATGTCTATGAATATCACCACCTTTTGGAAGCTAAAAAATATTATACAATGAATTTATATCACAGATGTTTCCTCTATCCCTCATTATAGAGATTAGAGTGGTTCTCCTGTGATCAGAAAGTCACTGGTTATTCTTTTTTAGATTTACTAATTCAAATAATCTGAGATATTACCTATATCAAGACTCTTTTTATAGATGAGAGATTTTAAGACCACACATATACCGCATCATGTTTATTTGGTAATTAACATTTAATTCAATATAACCCTCTAATGAGAAAAGAAAAGTTTAATAACTATTTCTACCATGGTTATTGTTTCCTAATTCTGGGCTCTTGCCATTAGATAAGGCTGTCTATGAGTACTTTCCCATTTTTTCTACTTCGTTCATTCATTCATTCATTCAACAATTTCACTCACTTAATAGAAAGCTGAATCTCTCCAACCCCTCTCATCTCATGTCAAGCTCAATGGACTCTTGCTCTGTTGTCCAAATGTGCCTTTTCTTAAGCACAGTGGAGAGATAGAAGCCTTAACAGAGTTCCAGGATTCATGCATGCAGTGACCATATCAAGAGCAGACACCAGCCAAAACCGGTTTGGCTCATTGGATAGAGTGTCGGCCTGCGGACTGAAAGGTCCCAGATTCAATTCCGGTCAAGGGCATGTATCTTGGTTGTGGGCACATCCCCAGAGGGGCATGTAGGAAGTGGCTGATCTATGTCTCTCTCATCATTGATGTTTCTAAACTCTCTATCCCTCTCCTTTCCTCTCTGTAAAAAGTCTATATATATATTTGGAGAGAGAGAGAGAGAGAGAGAGAGAGAGAGAGAGAGAGAGAGAGAGAGCAGACAGTAGGATAAGGCCACTAAAATCTTGGTATTTCACCAGTGATGCTGAATTATCATTTTCTTTCTCCTGACTCATTTGAATGTAGGTATCTCAGTGCCCACCAACACCCACTATATTTATTTGTTTGTTTATTGATTTTTCGATAGAGATGAAGGAAGAGAGAGAGAAAAAGAAATATCAACGTGAGAGGAAAACATCAATTGGTTGCCTTCTGTATGTACCACAACCAGAGGTTTTGCCTGCAACCTACTTATGTGCCCTGACCAAAAATCGAACTCATAACTTTTTGATGTATGGGATAATGCTCCAACCAACTTGGCCATACCAGCTAGGGCACTATATTATTTTAATTAAACATTTTTATGTCTTTGGTGGGTTTTGGTTTTCTTCTTTTTATTTCTTTTGCCTCTATACTTTGATGTGGTCTACTACATTCTATCTCCAATTTTGCTCTGATCCTTATTATTGTATAGTTTCTGTCATCTCCATCACTCTCTATATTTTATTCTGGATTTCTACTGGGAAGTTGGATTGATATTTGGTACTGCAACAGGGACAAGTCATTTCCTGCATGTCCTTCTGTTGTCCTTTACCCTTTCTTGGATTTATTTTTTGGATCTCTGTTTGGTTTTGTTTTTCTTTTTTTGTTGTTTATTGTAATTTTCTTGAATTTGTATAACCGCAATGCATAATTTTCTATGAAAGCCACTACCATTCCCTATCACCAGCTAGCACGTACTGAATTCTTACCCACCAGCAAGCATGGTGTTGATGACCTAATATTTATTACCTCACTTAGTCTTTCTAAAATCAATGTGAAGTAGCCACTGTCCCACATAAGGGTTGATCCTTAATAGACTCCTAAATATTTCTAGAATGACTGATGAATGAATCTTCATTCTACAATAGAAGAACCTGGTGCTTAGGAACACTTTGTACCTTCCCTCAAATTAGGCAACTAGTAATAATAACAGTTACCTTTTATCAGAAACTTACTAGATGTCATGTAGTATTCCAAGTCTTTTACAAGTATCAGTCATGTTGTTTATTTTTGTTTTTTGTGGTTGTTGTTTTTTCCTCATCATCCATGAAGGGGAAATAAAAAAGGCTTCTGTGCTCTTAAAGGAATAAATTAGGACTGTAGAGAATGAAAACCTTTTCCTCTATCTTCCTAGAATTGATGGCTGAGTCTGTAAAATAACTGACAGCAGGCAGATTAACAGAAGACAAGGTATATACATTTATTATTTTTATTTATTTTTATTTTTTTCAATGTTATGTACACAGGGACATCACAGGAAGAAAAAGTAGTAATATCCAGAACAGCAGTGAGACTTTGGGAACTTATTAATCATCTTAATAGGGGAAGGGGAGGGGTAATATAAGGGAAAACAAATACTTTTAAGAAAGATGAATGGGCCCTTAGGAGAAGAAAAGGGGGATGTAATAGTTTATGGTAAAGTTTGTCTGGGTGCCATGTCAGCTTTCAGTTTCCTCTCTTGTGATCAGAGCCAATCTTACCTAATGGATGAAATTCTTGAGAAGGGGCTTGATGACAATTAAGTTTTCTTTGTTTCTGTTTTTTTCTTTTGGAGGTTCTGACTTTAGGGAGATAAGAAGCACTCAGAGAAAGCCTCTGTTTGCATGAATTCATGTGCGTGCATGCGTGCGTGTATGTGCTTTCTTCAAATCCCCTCCGTGCAAAATAATCAATATGCCAAAGTGGCATAATTGGAGGTAGCATGTCCTGACCTGTTCCAGGACAAGTGGGCAGAGATTTCAGAAACGCAGTAAGTTCAGTGAAAGCAAAACTCAGTATAAGCCACTTCTTATCCTAATGATACTTTCCACCAGGATACATTCAAACAAAGATGTGCCACTGCTCTCCAAGGTGCTATGGAAGGAATCCCAGCACATGTTGGGAATTTAGTGCTATCTGTGCTGTTATTTGTAAAATTTCTTGTCTTATGGCAAGACACTTGGGCAAGATAAACCTAAACCAAAAAGGAGAGATGATCGGGCATTCTATTAATTCCTTATTAAGTAAGAAAACATGGCACAGAAAGCCATAATGGGAGAAATCTTGAATAAGCAGAAATTCAGGTTATGAAGAACAATGGTTACTTTTGCCAACTACTCTTTTCTGTGATCAAAGTTTCATCATCTCAATAACAAATATATTCACAGAAATTATTTTTCCACTCAGTTTCCTCAAATCCCTTTCATTAGTGCAACTAGAGACCATGGTCTTTTATGTTAGTGATCTTCCGAACTTCACAATTTGATTATTTCATGGTGTTTGCACCCTTCAGCAAATCACTTGTATATATTTTTTAAAAACTTACTACAGTGGTACCTCGAGATACGAGTGCCCTAACATATGAGATTTTTGAGATACGAACCGTCTAGCGAGCGATTTTTTGTTTTGAAATACAAGCAACATTTGAGATAGGAGTAATCCTGCAGATCAGCTGGCTGCACACAACCCACCAGTTTACCGCGACTCCAGCATCTCATAGTTTCCCATGCCTCAGTCAGTGTGCTTGTTTACCTCCTTGTCGAAGTATCTTTTGTGCATTTACATACTTTATCACATTTCTTTTTATAACCATGGGTCCGAAGAAAGCGAGTGGAAAGGTCAGTGCTCAGAAGAGGATGATATCTATTGAATTAAAGTGTGAAATCATAGAAAAATAAGAGCAAGGTGTGCGAGTGGCTGACTTGGTGAGGCAGTACGGGCGTAGTACTTCAACGATATGCACTGTGCTTAAACAGGAGTGGATAAAGGGTATAATGCCAGCTAAGGGTGTTACAATAATTTATAAGCTCCGTAGCTCTCTCCATGAAAAGATGGAGAATCTATTGATGGTGTGGGTGATGGAAAAGCAGCTTAAAGGAGATACATTAACACAGGGCATCATATGCGAGAAGGCGTGAGCGATTTACGGTGATTTGCTGGAGCAGACCCTGAGCACTTCCACTGAGGAAGCATTGGAAGACTCCTTTAAAGCCAGTAGAGGCTGGTTTGATAACTTCAGGAAAAGATCTGGCATTCACTCCATCGTCAGGCATGGTGAGCCAGCAAGTTTGGATGTGAAGGCAGCTGAGGATTACCTCAAAACTTTTTCTGAACTGATAGAAGCCAAAGGATATATCCCCCAGCAAGTCTTCAACTGTGATGAGACAGGGCTTTTCTGGAAGAAGATGCCGAATAGGACTTATATAACTGCAGAGGAGAAGGCGATGCCAGGCCACAAACCCATGAAGGAGAGGCTAACTCTCGCACTGTGCACCAATGTGAATGGCTACTGCAAGATCAAGCCTTTGCTCATATACCATTCGGAAAACTCCAGAGTCTTTAAGTCACATAAGATTTTAAAAGATAAACTGCAATTTATATGGAGGGCAAACCTGAAGGCATGGGTCACCAGGCAGTTCTTTGTGGAGTGGGTAAACCTGGTTTTCGGCCCTTCTGTTAAGAAATATCTACAGGAAAACAACTTAACCATGCAAGCCCTCCTTGTCCTGGACAATGCTCCTGCTCACCTCGAAGATGAACTGCTCGAAGAGTTCAAGTTAATAAAGGGTGTCTACCTACCTCCCAACACCACTCCTATCCTGCAGCCCATGGATCAGGAGGTGATTTTTAATTTAAAAAAGCTGTCCATCAAGCACCTGTTCTGGTGCTGCTTTGAGGTGACGGAGAACACAAACCTCACACTTTGAGAGTTCTGGAAGAACCACTTTAACATCGTGATATGCCTCAGAATTATTGATCAGGCCTGGCTGGGTGTTACAATGAGGACTTTGACCTCTGCATGGAAGAAGCTGTGGCCTGAGGCCGTAGCCGAAAGGACCTTCGAAGGATTCGAACCCAAGGTGCCAGTGGAGGAGGAGATAGTGTCTCTGGGAAAATCCATGGGCCTGGAGGTGGATGAGAGAGACGTGAATGAGCTTGTCAAGGAGCACTCTCTGGAACTCACCACGGAGGAGTTACAAGAGTTGCAGTCTCAGCAACATGCGGAGGTTCTCCAAGAAATTGGTTTCAAGGAGGAGCCAGAGGTGGAGGAGATCTCTATAAGTGAGATAAAGGAGATCTTAGGAATGTGTGGGAGAGGGTGTCACACTTCGTGGAAAAGAAACACCCCGAAAAAGTTGCTACTGGTCATGCATCGGAGCTGTTCAATGAAACTTGCCTCACCCATTTCAGAAACATTCTGAAAGGGAGGAAGAGGCAAATCTCGTTGGACACGTTTTTTTTGAAATCAGCCAAATATGCAAAGACCAGTAGCAATTAAGTTCAGTGAAGATTAGTTAAGTTACATTCAATTTAGGGATAAAGTGGAGCATTAAGAGTGTAATGAGTAGGTAAATACACTTTATAAAACCAGTTTATTCCTTTACATTCTCTTTTATTATGTTTTTATACAATATTTGTTATTTATAAATACATTTTTCTTTTTCAAAAACACGTGACAAGAACAACTGGGGTGGCATTTTGGGGGCTGGAATGCATTAACAGCATTTCAATTGATTTCAATGGGGAAATTTGCTTTGAGATAGGAGCAACTTGATATATGAGCAAGGTTACGGAACGAATTAAACTCGTATCTTGAGGTATATAGTGTTTGAATCTTGCAGTAATTTCTTGGATCAGAAAATATGACTTAATAAAACTGAGTGAATTTGCTGCACCTGAATTTAATAAGCAGTCAATTGAATAATATTTCAAAGATTTTTTCATACATTCAAACAATATATGTATATACCAATTTTTACTTTTTTTTTTTGGTCAATCTTTACAAAAAAATCAATATATGTAAACACTTAATCCTTTTTTCTTAAGTAAGTTTCCAAAGGAAAGTGTTTTTTATTCAAGTTATAATTAATAGGATTTTTTCATCCTGTTTTTAGCATACCTTGTCCCTAGGCTACATCTACAGCTTTGAAACAAGACAACAAAAGATTTCTGAAAATTATAGTTGACATTGGAGTTCTAAGGCTATATTTATATAAATGTTGGTTATGCTGTCTAGTATTTTGCAGATTAGGTCATATTCTTTCTGGAGTTAAGCTGCAAAGTGTGATGGAAAGAACCTGTTTTTTGTTTCTTTGTTTTATTTTATTATATTATAAATAAAATTAAATAGGCTTTAGGTGTACAGTGCCAGAAATCAAACATTGTCTCACTAATAGAAAGATGTGGACAGGAAACTGGGAAAGCTGGTCAACAACCCTAATTGCTCTAACCACTCACTGTTTAGTTGAAACATTGTTAGCTGAAGCACTCTACCTGTTTGTCTTATGTATTTTTGTTATTGGAATTTCCTGACTAAAGACTATGGATGTAGCCCATAGTCTCAATAAAAGGGATAGCAAGGCCAGAGCAGAGAGTAGTCTTCCCACTAGAGGTAGGCTCCCACCTGCCCTCCCCCCCAATATTGCCAAATTAATACTTTTCTAGTCTCTTTTCATTTGTGTGTGGCCTCCTGCAGAACCTGAACCCTGAACGGGAACCCTGAACCATGCGGGATGAGAAAGGGTTTCCCACAGTACAATTCTATAATACATCCTCTATACATTGTATTGTGTGTTACTGTCCAAAGTCAAGTCTCCTCCCATCACCATTTATCTATCTACCTTTTACCCTTCCTCCCCCACCTCCTTTAACCTCTGGTAATCACCATTCTATTCTCTATGAATTTTTATTTGTTTTGCTAATCCTTTCATTTATTTCACCCAGCCCTGCAAACTACCCGCTTCTGACAGCTGTCAGTCTGTTCTTTTTCCATGAGTCTGTTTCTATTTTGTTAGTTTATTTTGTTCATTAGATTCCACATATGACTGAAGTCATGTGGTACTTGTCTTTCTCAGAACCTTGTTTTTGTTCTGAAGTTAGAGAACTTATTGTGCTCAACTTTTCACCTGCCACTGGGTGACCTTAGACTAATTAACTCATCCACAAACTAGGAAATGGTAATGACATATACTTCATGGGGTTATTATAAAAATGAGTAGAATAATGTGAAAATGTTCTTATATTTATTCAAGAAGCATTTACTGATACTATGTTATGTATGTGCCGGTTTACTAAGGATATACAGTTAAAGTAGTAGTTTGTAAAATTTAAATATACACATTATGTAGGTTTATTCAAAGATCTTAGTTAACACATCATTGCCTTATATATAATTTAGTCCTAATATTTAACTCCAGAGTTTCAAAATAATATCCTATCTAATAAAAGAATAACATGCAAATTGACCATCACTCCAACACACAAGATGACTGCCCCATTGGTCAAAGATGGCCATTCTCATGTGTATATAAGATGGCTAATAGCCACCACAAGATGGCCAGCAGGGGAGGGCAGTTGGGAATGATCAGACCTGCAAGGGAGGACAGTTGTGGGGGACTCAGGGCTGTAGGGAGAGACAATTGCAGGGGACCCAGGGTTAAAAGGGAAGAAAGTTGGAGGGGAACCAGGCCTGTAGAGGGGAATAGATGTGGGATACTAAGGCCTAGAGGGGAGAGCATTTGGGGGAGAACCAGGCCTGCAGGAGAGAGCAGTTAGGGGGAACCAGGCTGGCAGTGGGGGGCAGGTGAGGTGACCAGGCTTGCAGGAGAGGGCAGTTAGGGGGAAGTGAGCTTGCAGAAAAGCAGTTAAATGTTGATCAGGCTGGCAGGGGAGTGGTTAGGGATAATGAGGTTGGCAGGCAGAAGCAATTAGGGGCAATCAGGCAGGCAGGCAGGCCAGCAGTTGGGAACCAGCAGTCCTGGATTGTGAGAAGGATGTCTGAGTACCAGGTGGGATCAGGCCTAAACAGGCAGTTGGACATCCCTCAAGGGGTACCAGATTGGAGAGGTTGCAGCCTAGGCCGAGGGACACCCACCCATGCATGAATGTTGTGCACTGGGCCTCTAGTTAATATATAATATACTGAACAGATCAAATGTGACCTGATTTGCAAAGAAGAATCAGGTCTAATAGCCTCCTTTATCTGCATCTTCTCTTTCCACAGTTTCCATTATTATAGTCAACTGTGATCCAAAGCTATTAAATAGAATATTCTAGGAATAAACAATTCATAGATTGCTCATGATTTATGTAATGACTAACATAATGAAATCTTGCTTCATCTTTCTCTGTCCTGCCAGTATGCAAATCATCCCTTTGTCCAGTGTATCCATGGGGTAGCTATAGCACAAGATATTTGGAGAAAAAGGAACACCATATTCACATTGCTTTTAGTATATTATATTTTATAATTGTTCTATTTTATTATTAGCTATTGCTGTTAATTTCTTACTCTTCCTAATTTATAAATTAAACTTTACTGTATACATGTGTAGGAGACAACATAGTATATATAGGATTCAGTACCATCTGTAGCTTCAGGCATCCAGTAGCGGTCTTAGAACATAGCACTGGGAATAAGGGGGGACTACTGTATATAATTTTTTAACAATCTACACCTTCAGTCCTGCCCATATAGTCTTTTCTCTGTATTAACTTTCAAAGTTAATTCAAAGTATACAATATTCCTTTCTGATCTTGCTTTCCTTATTATGCAACTGTTTTGCTTTCTCAAATTATATGAATTGAGATGATGATGCTTCATTGTTTTGCTTATTCTGGAATTAAACTGCACAATGACAGAAAGACAACAAATTATCATTGTTTTGGATGTTAGAGTACAATTGATGCTTGCACTTCAGAAGAGGAAATGTCTCCAATGCCTATAATAAATGCAGGAAATCAAACAATTTAGGAGTATCAACTAGCAAACCCATCATGACACATTTGTTGTGAAATTGTCTCTACTGTTCTATTGATGTTTCTAAATGGCTAAGAAATGATTTCTCAAAATACGTTGTGTGATGAGCACCAGGTAAGAACTATTTGGCACCAGGTAAGAACTACTTTCCTCATTGATCATTTTCAAATGGCAATTGGAGATGCTAAGCTCCCCCTGTGTTTCTCTTTTCAAAACTAGGGAGTTCCTTGTGCTGCATATTTAGCATTGTATTGTCTACCTGTTATCTTAAAGTGCTGTGCTGAGGATATGGCCTTAAGGGCCCCAAGGGTCCCCTCAGCAGGTTCTGGAAATTGAAGAAAAGGAGAAGGCTGCTTATATTTGCTCAAGGAAGTCATTTAGCTAGGTAGTTTAAGCAGACAATTTTATTCTGAAATAATAGGTTGTGTCCTGGCTTTGCCTTTATTTATTTGATTTCCTAAACTTTAGTTTCTTAAATTATATAATGAAACTACAGGGCTCGTGCATGGAATTCATGCACTTGGGGTGGGGGGGACCTTTGTTCTGGTCTGCTCCCTCTCACAGTTTGGGAGCCCATTGGGGAGGTCTCCAGGAATCCTGTGGAGATGCCAAACATCCTCATTGCTGTCACAGAGGCAGGAAGGGGTCCCACCACTGCTGCTGCACATGCCAGCCATGAGCCTGACTTTGGGCTGAGTAGTGCTCTCCCTGTGGGAACACACTGATCACCAGGGGGCAACTCCTGCATTAAGCATCTGCCCTCTGGTGGTTAGGGAATGTCATAGCAACATTAGTTCTACAGTTTGGTTGATTTGCATATTACCCTTTTATTATATAGGATAATCTTTTTTTTTTCCTTTCTTTTTTTACTGTATTACATGTATACATATCTTCCCATTGCCAGCCCCCATCCCAGGCATAACCCAACCTCCCAGTGTCTGTGTTCATTGCTTATGCTTATACGCATGCATACAAGTCCTTTGGTTGATCTCTTATCTACCCCACCTCTCCTTAACATTCCTGCTGAAATTTGACAGTCTGTTTGATGCTTTACTGCTTCTGTGGCTATCCTTTTGTTCATCAGTTTATAATGTTCTTTATTATCCACAAATGAATGAGATCATGTGGTGTTTCTCCTTCAGTGACTAGCTTATTTCACCTAGCATAAGGCTCTCTAGTTCCATCTGGGGTGCTGCAAATGGTAAGAATTCCTTCTTTTTAATGGCAGCATAGAATTCTATTGTGTAGATGTACCACAGTTTTCTGATCCACTCATCTGCTGACGGGCACCTAGGCTGTTTCCAAATTGTACCTATTGTAAATTGTGCTGCTATGAACATAGGGGTGCATAAATCCTTTCTGATTAGTGTTTCTAATTTCTTAGGATATATTTCTAAGAGTGGGATTGCTGGGTCAAAAGGGAGATTCATTTTTAATTTTTTGAGAAAACTCTATACTGTTCTCCATAGTGGCTGCATCAATCTGCATTCCCACCAACAGTGCACAAGGGTTTCATTTTCTCCGCATCTTTGCCAACACTTGTTGTTTGTTGATTTGTTGATGATTGCCATTCTGACAGGTGTAAGATGGTATCACATTGTCATTTTGATTTGCATCTCTCAGATTATTAGTGACTTTGAACATGTTTACATGTGTTTCTTGGCCTTCCTTCCTTCATCTTTCGAAAAGGTTCTATTTAGATTCGATACCCATTTTTTTCTTTGGTCATTTATCTTCCTTTTATTAAGTTGTATAACTTGGCTGAAGATTTTGGAGATTAACATCATGATAACATTTGCAAATATGTTCTCCCATACAGTGGTCTTTCTTGATGTTTTGTTGATGGTTTATTTTGCTGTGCAAAAGCTTTTTATTTTGATGTAGTCCCATTTGTTTATTTTTTCTTTAGCTTACATTGCCTTTGGCACAGTATCGGTGAAGAAGTTCTTTCAGCATATGGCTGCGATTGTGCTGCCTGTGAATTCCTCTAGTATTTTTATGGTTTCCCGGCTAATGTTTAAGTCCTGTATCCATTTTGAGTTTATTTTTGAATTTGGTGTAAGTTGGTGGTCCAGTTTCATTTTTTTTGCATGTATCTGTCCAATTTTCCCAACACAATTTATTGAAGCTAAATGGAGCTATCCTGGCTCCATTGAATGTTCATGCTCCTTTTTCAAATATTAATTGAACATAGTGGTTTGGGTGGATATCTGGATTCTCTATTCTATTCCATTGGTATATGTCTGTTCTTGTGCCAGTACCAGGCGGTTTAGAGAACAGTTGCTTTGTAATATAGCTTGAAATCTGGTATTGAGATCCCACCTACTTTATTTTTCTTTCTCAGGATTGCTGTGGCTATCCACAGTCTTTTTTTTTGTTTTTGTTCCAGGTGAATCTTTGAAGAATTCTTTCTATGTCAGTGAAATATGTTGTTAGTAATTTAATAGGTAGTGCATTAAATCTATAGATTGCTTGGGGTAGTATGGATATTTTAATGATGTTGATTCTTCAAATCCATGAGCATGGTATGCTCTTCCATCTCTTAACATCTTCCTCTATCTCTTTATTCAGTGTCCTGTTGTTTTCTACATATAGGTCTTTTACCTCCTTAGTTAGGTTTATTCCTAGGTATCTTAATGGTAAATGGGATTGCTTTTTTAGACTCTTTTTCTGTAATTTCACTATTAGTGTATAGAAATGCTACAGATTTCTTGGCATTAAGTTTTTATCCTGCTACATTGCCAAATTCATTTATTAAGTCAATTATTTTTGGGATTGAGTCCTTCGTTTTTTTATGTATATTATCATATCATCTGCAAATAAGGATAGCTTTACTTCCTCTTTTCCAATTCAGATGCCTTTTATTTCTTCTTCTTGTCTAATTGCAATGGCTAATACTTCCAGTACTATGTCAAACAGGAGAGGTGAGAGTGGGCATCCCTGTCTTGTTCCTCTTCTTAGGAGAAATGGTTTTAGATTTTGCCCATTGAGCATGATGTTAGCTGTGGGTTTATCATATATGGCTTTTATGATGTTCAGGTATGATCCTTCTATTCCCACCTTGCTGAGAGTTTTTATCAAGAAGGGTGTTGGATTTTACCAAATGCTTTTTCTGCATCAATTGATATGACTATGTGATTTGTATCTCTCAATATCTTTATGTGATGTATCACATTTATTGATTTGTGGATATTGTATCATCTTTGCATTCCTGGGATGAATCCTACTTGGTCATGGTGTATGATCTTATTGATGTATTGCTGGATCCGGTTTGCTAGAATTTTGTTGAGGATTTTGGCATCTATGTTCATGAGAGATATTGGCTTATAATTCCCTTCCATTGTGTTGTCTTTATCTGGTTTTGGTACTAGGGTGATGCTGGCTTCATAGAAGGTGTTTGGAAGTGTTCCTTCTTCTTGAATATTTTTGAATAGTCTAAGGAGGATAGGTTTTAATTCTTCCTTAAATGTTTGGTAAAACTCTCCCATGTAGCCTTTTGGACCCGGGCTTTTGTTTGCTGGAAGCTTTTTGATGACTGCTTCAACTTATTCCATAGTTATTAGACTATTGAGCTGTTTAGATGCTTCCTGATTGAGTTTTGGAAGGTTATATTTTTCTAGGATTATGTCCATTTCTTGCAGGTTGTCCAATTTGTTGGAATAGAGTTGTTCATAGTTTTTTTTTTTTTTAACAATCTTTTGTATTTCAGTGGAGTCTGTTGTGATTTCTCCTCTTTCATTTCTGATTTTGTTTATTTGGGTCTTCTCTCTTTGCTTCTTGATGTGCATTGCTAGAGGTCCATCAATCTTTTGTATCCCTTCAAAGAACCATCTCTTGGTTTTGTTGATCTTTTAATTGTTTCTTTGGTCTCCATGTTGATTATCTCCACTCTGATCTTTACTATGACCTTCCTTCTGAGTACACTGGGCTTTTCTTGTTGCTCTCTTTCTAGCTCTTATAGTTGTAGTATTAGGAAATGTATTACCATTGTTTCCCATTTTTTGTAATAGGCTTGTAGCACTATGAACTTCCCTTTCAAGACTGCTTTCACTGTGTCCCATAAATTTTGAATTGTTGTGTTGTCATTGTCATTTGTTGCCATGATGTTTTTCATTTCTTCCTTGATCTCTCTGGTTACCCAGTCATTGTTTAATAGCATGTTGTTTAGTCTCCATGTGTTTGATTTCTTTCTATTGTTTTTATTATGGTTGATTTCTAGTTTTATGCCAGTATGGTCTGAGAAAATGCTTGATATTATTTCTATCTTCTTCAATTTGAAGAGACTTTCTTATGACTCACTTACAATCTATCTTGAAAATGAGTCCTGTGCTTTGGAGAAGAATGTATATTTTGTGGCTTTGGTGTGAAATGTTCTGAAGTTGTCCATTAATTGCATCTGGTCTAGTGAGTCATTTTGGATTGATGTTTCTTTCCTGATTTTTTGTTTAGAAGATTTGCCCAGTCGTGACAGTGGGGTATTAAAGTCACCTACTATGATTGTATTGCTGTCAATTTCTCCCTTAAAATCCTCCAGGAGTTTTTTTATGTATTAGGTACTCCTATATTGGGTGCCTATATGTTTACCGCAGTTATTTCTTCTTATTGGATTTTTCCCTTTAGTATTATGAAGTGGCTTTTTTATCTTTTGTTATGTCCTTCATTTTGAGATCTAATTTGCCAGATATAAGTATTGCGACCCCAGCTTTTTTTTCATTTCCATTTGCCTAAAACACCATCTTCCATCCCTTCACCTTCAATCTGTGTGCATCTCTTTTCCTGAGTTGGGTTTACATTTAAACTTATTATTGATAGGTACTTATCTGTCACCATTTTTAGTCTTTACCCCCAAGTTCCTTCTTTGCTTCCTACTTCTTTTTATTACAGCAGACCCTTTAACATTTCTTGCATTGCTGGTTTGGTGGTAATATATTCCCTTAGTTTTTTTTTTTTTGTCTGTGAAGCTTCTGATTTCACCTTCAATTTTGATTGAAAGCCTTGCAGGGTACAGAATTCTTGGATTCAGACCCGTCCTTTGCTTGACTTTGTATATTTCATTCCATTCCCTTCTGGCCTGATGAGTTTCTGTTGAGAAATTAGTTGCTAGTCTTATGGGGGTTCCTTTGTAGGTAACTTTCTGTTTCTCTCTGGGCACTTTTAAGATTCTTATTTTGTCATTGGTTTTTGCCAATTTAATTATAATGTGCCTTGGTGTTGGTTTTTGGGGGTTCATTTTGCTTGGGATTCTGTGAGCTTCTTGGATTTGTGTGGGTTTTTTCTTTTCTATATTAGGCAAGTTTTCTGTCATTATTTCTTCAAACAGGTTTTCTATTCCTTGTTCAGTTTCTGGTCTTTCTGAAACCCCAATTATGCAGATGTTGTTTTGCTTCGTGTTATCCCAAAGTTCCCTTAGGCTTTCCTCTTGCTTTTTATTTTATTTATTTTTTTTTTCTAGAAGCTGCTGTACATGGGTATTTTTTCCTAACTTGTCTTTTAGCTCAGTGATTTGGTTTTCTGCTTCTTCTAGTCTACTTTTAATGCTTTCTATTGAGTTCTTTATAGCAGTGATGTCATTTTTCATTTCTTCTTGATTATTCTGCATTTCTTCTTGTTTCTCCTGCATTTCTTCTTGATTCTTCTTAATTTTTCTTGGGTCTTCTTCATTTCCTCTTGGCTCTTATTCACATTATGGATTTTGTCTTCCATTCTTTTTAACCACCTTATGATCATTTCTCTGAACTCTTTCTCTGGCAGGCTTATTTCTGCTCCTATTTTGTTTACTTCCTTTTCTGGTGATACCTGCCTTTCTGTCATATGCATGCTGTTTCTTCATCTGCCCATGGTCTTTCTTCTCCGGGTGTCTGCTTATGTAGTTCTCTCTCCTTATCCTACTCGAAATGTGACCTTTCTGTGTGCCGTGTGGAGCTCCCCTGAGTCTGCGTGTCTGCGCCGATTTGAGAGTGGTGTTCTGAGTCTCCCAGCTGCTTCAGATGCAGCTTTCAGACTGCCGCAGACATCCACCTCCCTCTGCAAGATGGTGTGGTCTCCGTGTTCGCGCTTTTAGCTCCAGCAGACAAAACCCTTATGGCAGTGGGGTTGCCTGGTCAAGGAAGGCCTGTCCAGCAGTCCCCCATCTTCTCCTGGAGGATAACTAACTCTTAACTTGCCAACAAACACTCCCAGTGTGTCTCTCATCTGCTTTCTCTCCCTCTGCCTATCGACTAGGCTCCAGATGCGTCCTTCTATTCCTCCACCATTTTTGGATCTCTATATAGGATAATTTTTGTCTTTTTCTTAAGTGGTTGTAATGACTATTTAAAAACTCAATGAAATCAATGAAATGTTTACCATATCTGATATTTAGTAATACCTCAATACATGTATATTGTTGTTTACTACAGTCAAGATTATAAGTATCTTTTCATGGCCTGTGACCTAAGTAGAACAAATGTATCAGATTTGGGAACACATAGGAAGTGTGCAAAAACCCAGAAAAAAAAAAAGAAGCCACCCAATTACCAAAGGAAGAGAAAATGTAAAATGTAACACACATTGTCTCACTAAATTGAATTCTAACAAACTTTTTAAATAAAATAATTGTATGTAACTTATTTTAACAAAAAGGGATCTGAGAGAGAAAGAAATTAAACAATATACCTAAGATTATATCACTACTGTGGTGCAGAGTTAGCATTTGATCCTGTTTCTGTTTGAATTAAAGTCTTATTTTTTTCACAGAAGCCAAACCTATCTAATAAAAAGCAATATGGAAATTGACCATACCTCTGCTACACCCACAATCCAAGCCTACCGGCCAATCAGGAGTGAGTATGAAAATCATCCCAATCAAGATGGCCATGGTCATGAAGTGAGCAAGAGTCTTGGGTTTCCTGGCAATGGAAGAAGCCAAGCTTTCCACACACCTTGGGTGGCCCAGGCCTCTGCTCAAGGCTACAAAGTTTCAATTACAGAAGATAAATAAATCCCAGATACCAGGGCCTCTGCTTGGGTCACTGAGGGGCATTGCTGTCCTGAAAACCACCACAGGTCCCTCGCCTAGGTTGCCCTATGACCTTAGCAAACCCCAACTCTGATCTTGGACATTGTTCAGGGAAAACCAGCCAGCTCCCACCCATGCACCAGGCCTCTATCCTGTCTAAAAGATTAATATGCAAATTGACTATCACTCCAACACAAAGATGGCTGCCCCCATGTGGATAAAGATCCTGCCCCCATGTGGATACAAGATGGCCACCATAAGATGGCCAGCAGGTGAGGGCAGTTGTGAGGGACCAGGCCTGAAAGGGAGGGCACTAAGCGACAATCAAGCCTGCAGGGGAGGGCATTTGGGGGTGAATAGGCTGGCAGAGGACAGAAGTTGGATGTAAGTGGGCCTGCAAAAAAAGGCAGTTGCAGGGTACCCAGGCCTTCAGGGGAGACCAGTGGGATGGGGGGGGACCAGCTCTGCAGGGAGGGAAGTCAGGGGTAACCAGGCCTGCAAGGGAGGGCAGTTAGGGGCAAACAGGCTGGCAGGGAAGCAGTTAGGCATCAATCAGTCTGGCAGGGAGTGGTCAGGGGGTGATCAGGCTGGCAGGTAGAAGCAGTTAGGGGTATTCAGTAAGGCAGGCAGGGAAGCAGTTGGGAACCAGAAGTTCTGAATTGTGAGAGAGATGCCTCTGTTTGGAGAGGTTGCCGGCTGGGCTGAGGGACACCCCCCACCACTACCACCATGCATGAATTTCATGCACTGGGCTCTAGTATTAAATATCAGGCATGCTCAGATTAGGAAACTCTAGATAATACATATTCATATAGGCTCATGGCTGTGACTGGACTGCATTTGAGAACACTGATATATCTATGATTCTTTAGTAAAAATTATTTCCACAGGAAATCCTTGGGGACTTTCCACCAGGGTAAGACATGAATGTCAGATTCTCAGTTTATGAGTGTTTGTACAAGTGACCATGGACATCGGGGTAGAGAAATCAAAGACTGGTATTGACAGATTATGCCCAAGAAGCAGAGTGCCAGTGACTCTCAGACTGTCTCAACATCCATGACAGCAATATAAAATAGATAGGCACTGTAACAATGATGAAGTAATCATATTTATTATAGCATTGTGTTTCTATTTTAGACACTGCAAAAATGCCTTCCTCATAGTAACTCTAATTTTTATAATAACTCTGCAAGAATGAGGTTAGTATCCTATTTTAAAAAACTAAAATTTAAGGTTCTAAAAGATACTATAATTTGCCAAGGACTGTAATTAAATAATGGCAGGAAAATCACATATATTAGAAATTAAAGAGACTTGGTCAGGAGGCAGGGCAACTGAATTCTATTCATAACTGAGAATTAGTAAAGCCTTCAGTAGACCATTTTATCTTTCGATATATAGCAGCATGACATGAAGAAAGAGCACTTGACATTGACAAACTATTCTTTGTCTCTAGTTTTGCTTCATGTTATAAAAAGCAGCCTTGAACATATCATCCATTTAAACTATTTGACCCTCAGTATTCTCAGTTGTAAAATATGAGAATAATATTTTCCATCTCTTCCACTGTAATTAAATCATGAATAGGGACTACATAAATTCAAAGATAATATGCAAATGTTACATTATTTTTGCCTATCTCTCTAGACCTATATTTGAATAAAATGCATTAATACTATTCCCCCTACCCAATTCTAATGAAAAATCAAGAATCATTAAGGATAAGTGTAACCATTCCTGTAACGTATATAGAGGTATGATTATTTTTATGGGAAAGTAATTGGTGTGCTTTATGTTCTTACTGTTATATGATCAAAGGATTTTTAAAAACAATTATATTTATCATGAATTCTATATTTTTAACATAAAGAAAACAATGGGGGACTTTCATTCAAGATGGTGGCATAGGAAAAGATGATACTCAAATTCTCCTACAACCATATAAAAATTACAATTATACTGAAGAAAATCAATTATTTAGAGTTGCCAGAAATCTAGCTGAATGAAAGTGCTATAACTAGAAATTTAAACAAAGAAGCCACCCCTAGCTGGCTTGGCTCAGTGTGGGCCTGCGGACTAAATGGTATCAGGTTTGATTCTGGCCAAGGACACACGCCCGGATTGCAGGCTCAATCCCCAGTAGGGGGCATACAGGAGGCAGCCAATCAATGGTTTTTCTCATCATTGATGCTTCTATCTCTCTCTCTTTCCCTTCCTCTCTTAAATCAATATATACATTATATATATATATATATATATACATATATATATATATATATATATATATATAATGTTACAATTAAAAAAGAATCCTCATCAAGACTGGCAGAACTGACAGAGATACTGAAAGGGCTGGTCTGACACCCACATGTGCTGGATAAACAGTGGGATGGGTATATCAGTTGTGGAAGTCCCCCCTGAAGAATGAGGGGGTCTCAGCCTCAGACTAGGACCCTAACCCAGAGTCCAAGTGCCAGGAAGAAAAGTTCCCACAACTTTTGAATGTAAAAACCAGTGGGAATTGTGGCTAAGACAGAAGGATGCAGGAGTCCCAGGAAGTTTTTCTTAAAGGCCAGCACGCAGACTTACTGGGATTCATTTCCTCTGAGTTCCAGTGTGGGGGCATCTTTTTCTAACTTTCCCTAATATTAATTTTTAAAATAGGTGAAGAGATTAAGAAGTACAAATTGGTTGTGAAAAAATAGTCATGGGGTTGTAAAGTACTGCATAGCAGATATAGCAATAGTATTCTATTGATTTTTTAGATGGGTACAGGATTTGTTGGGACCATTACTTAGTAAGTCATATTTAATCACTAGGATGTATAACTGAGACTAATATAATATTTCACATCAACTGTATTGGAAAATAAAAAAATTATTAAAAAATAAAAGAATAAAAGAGACAGCTGACATGTTTAAGTGATATAATTAGTCAGTAATAATAATCAGATTATAATTAATATTCTACTTCACAATTTTATTTCATTTCCCTACACAATGCTGTCTTCTTATAGAAAAGGAAGGATATTTATATCTAGTGGGAAGATGGTAGAAAAATTAACCTAGTTTCTTCAGAGTATTTCTATTTTCAGAGCCATCTTTCAGACTAAAACTTTTTAAAAAAGCACTTTTAGCCAATTATTCTGGTTCTTTGATGAATTATATGACAAGTTTTCTTTGCTGCTTTGATGGATCTGATTTCTGTACTGGATTCTATTCTTGAACTTTGATGGGCCCAAAATTCTCCAGATTCTGAAGACTCCCTTTCCTGGTTCTCTGGCTAGTAAGCCAAGGCTATAAAATAACCATTTTGCTGTGCAGTTCCTCAGACTATATTGGGCTGTGTCCACATGGCAGAAGGATATAGAGAGGTAAAAACAGTGATTCCCCTGACAATTTTCTGGGCCACAGTTTCTCTGGTTGGAAATAAGAACTTCTATGTGTCAGTGTTTCCTGTGCCACAGAATTGCAGCACTAGGAGTAGGATTTCCCTAAAGGGACTAACCTTCCTGTTCATTGGCTTAGAATAGAGCTTCTCTTGGAGATTATCCAATCCTCAATCGGTGCACACTGATGGCTTTCGTCTGCCTTTAATGTCAGGCTGGAAGAAATAGGAGTAGGGAAATATAAAAGATATACAAGAAACTTACCATCACATAATTCATACTGTTAAAGAGTCACTCCTGCAAATATGTTTTCCTCAGGTCTCTAGTTAGCTTAGCATCCATCCCAAAGTCAGATTCTTATATAATTAGTAGAGGCCTGGTGCAGGAAACTCATGCACGGGGTGTGTGTCCCTTAGCCCTCTCCAATCTGGGACCCCTCAAGGGATGTCCAACTGCCCATGTAGGCCTGATTCAGGTAGATTCTACCTGATTCTACCTGAATCAGGCCTAAAAGGGCAGTTGGACATCCCTCTCACAGTCCAAGACTACTGGCTCCCAACTGCTTCTCTGCTTGCCTTCCTGATTGTCCCTAACCACTTCTGCCTGCGAGCCTGATAACCACCCTAAAACATTCCCCTGCCAGCCTGATTAATGCCTAACTGCTCCCCTGCCAGCATGATTGCCCCTACCTGCCCTCTTTTGCAGGCCTGGTCACCCCTACTGCCCTCTCCTAAAGCCTGCCCCCCCCCGCAACTGCCCTTCCCTGCAGGCCCAGTCGCCCCCAACTTCCCTCCTCTGCTGGCCATCTTGTCACAGTCTTCTTGTGTCCACATGGGTGCAGCCATCTTGTGTGTTGGAGTGATAGTCAATTTGCATATTACTCTTTAATTAGATAGGAAAGAGCCCTGGTGCATGGGTGGGGGCCAGCTGGTTTGCCCTGAACAGTGTCCCAAATCAGGGTTGGGGTTCAGTTGGGGTGTGAGGAGGCCTGAGCGAGGGACCTGTGGTGGTTTGTAGGCCAACCATGCCCCCCAATGACTCAAGTGGAGGTCCTGGTATCTGGAGTTTATTTATCTTCTATAATTGAAACTTTGTAGCCTTGAAGATAGGCCTGGGCCAGCCAGGGAAGCAGGGAAGCTTGGCTTCCTACATCACTGGGGGCAACTCAAGTCTCCTGCTCTCTCCAGCTCCATGGCTGCTGCCATTTTTGTTGGGATTTATTATCTTCTATAATTGAAACTTTGTAGCCTTGGTTGGAGGCCTAAGCTGGTGAGGGCAGCAGGGAAGGTTGGCTTCCGCCATTGCTGGAGAAACCCAAGCCTCCTGCTTACTGTAGCTTCATGGCCAAAGCCATCTTGGTTGGGTTAATTTGCATACTTGTTCCGATTGAGGGGTGGGTGTGGCTTGTGGGTGTAGCAGAGATAGAGTCAATTTGCATATTATTCTTTTATTCAATAGGATTAGAAAAGCTCAGAACAAAAAGACGTGGAACTCTGATATATAATTCACTAAATGAATAGTTTTTTTTGTTGAGATCTAAGGTGTCAGCATATTTCCCCTGGGTGACATTCTTTTTTCTGAGGTTCAACAATTTCTTTTTCAATCGCTAAACTTAAAATTTATGTCTGCAGCTTTATTAAGGTATAATTGACATACAATAATTTTTTTAAATTAAATCTTTATTATTCAGATTATTACATTTGTTTCTCTTTTTTCCCCTCAATAGCACCCCTCCACCCAGCTCCCACCACTCCCTCTGCCCTTAGCTCCCTCCCATTGATCTCATCCATAGGTGTTTGATTTTTGTCCAGTCTCTCCCTGTACACCCCTCACCCCTTCCCCCCTGAGAATTATCAGTCCACTCCCTTTCTGTGCTCCTGATTCTATTATATTCACCAGTTTATTCTGTTGATCAAATTTTTAATTCACTTAATTTTTAGATTCACTTGTTGATAGATATGTATTTGTTGTTCATAATTTTTTGTCTTTTACCTTTTTCTTCTTCCTCTTCTAAAAGAGTACGTTTCAGCATTTCATATAATACTGGTTTGGAGTTGATGAACTCCTCTGGCTTTTTCTTATCTGTGAAGCTCTTTATCTGCCCTTCAATTCTGAATGTTAGCTTTGCTGGATAGAGTATTCTTGGTTGTAGGTTCTTGCTATTCATCATGTTGAATATTTCTTGCCACTCCCATCTGGCCTGCATCGTTTCTGTTGAGAAATCATCTGACAGTCCTATGGGTGCTCCCTTGTAGGTAATAAACTGTTTTTCTCTTGCTGCTTTTAATATTCTCTCTTTCTCTTTTGCTCTTGGCATTTTAATTATGATGTGTCTTGGTGTAGTCCTCTTTGGATTCCTTTTCTTTGGGGTTCTGTGTGCTTCCTGGACTTGTAAGTTTATTTCTTTTACCAGATGTGGGAAGTTTTCAGTCATTATTTCTTTAAATAGGTTTTCAGTATCTTGCTCTCTCTCTTCTTCTGGCACCCCCACAATTCTGATGTTGGTACGCTTGAAGCTGTCCCAGAGGCTCCTTACATTATCTTCACATTTTTGGATTCTTTTCTCTTCTTGCTTTTCCAGTTGAATGTTGTCTGCTTCTTTATATTTCAAATTTTTTACTTGATTCTTGCCTTTCTCTAGTCTGCTGTTAGGACTCTGTATAATATTTTTTATTTCAATCAGTGTATGTTTAATTTCTATTTGGTCCTTTATCATCTTTAGTAGGACCTTTTCCATCTCTAGTTGGCTCTTTTGTATCGCTAGTTGGTCCTTTTTCATCTCCTCTTGGGTCTCACTAAATTTATCGAATTTTTCTAGCATATTCTTGAAAAACCTTACAAGCGTGGTTTTGAACTCTATATCCAGTCGTTTTTTTTTTCTCCATTTATTTTGTTTGTGATCCCTTCCCTTGTTTCGGCATTTTCACTATGCCGGGGAAACTTCTGTGTTGGATTCAGCCTTATGATACCAGATGCAAAACCGAAGAAGCCTCTGTTGAGCTTGGGAGGGATGGAGTTTCAGGGCTTAAGGGACCACATTGCCTTCCAGTCGGCCCCGTCCTCCACGGCCCCTGAGTCTCACGTGACTGGGTAATCCCTGGAGCGGTCCTTGTGCGCGCGCGCACCCGCAGTGACTCTAACCGCTGCCTTTCCAGCTCCCCTGAGCACTAGGGCCACACGAGTCTAGGTCCCCAGGGTTTTGCCGAAACAGGGGCTTAGTGGAGTCAGAAGTGGCACAGTTCGGAGGGTCTGTCTCCCGCCCACTCGGGAAAGCCAGCGGCATAATCAGCAATCTGTCCTGCGTGCAGCACCATTCGCGTGCAAGACCAGACCTGATCTTCTGTGACTCCCCTAAATTTCCATGCACCTCTCCCTTTTCACAGTCCAAACTCCCCCTGTATGAGTTTCTCTGGATCTGGGGTTTAGTGTCGTAAAATAAGGGGTTCAATGCCTTTGGGAGTCTCCGTTTCCCTCCCGCCAGAGAAAGCCAGCCAGGTACTCAGGCACCCGCTCTCTCAGCGCGCGCATCTCAGTACCTCGGCTTTTTGCAGCTCCTCTGGGTCTCCGTGAGCCCCTCTCTTTCCTTCTAGCTGTAGAACTTACACTCCGCCAGCTTTCCTGTGGTTCTGGATGATGTCCGTTCTGTCTTTTAGTTGTAGTTTTAAAATTGTTGTGCGAGGCAGCAGTGTAGGTGTTTACCTATGCCGCCATCTTGGATTCCTCCACAATAATTTTTAAGTGTAAAGTTATACAATGTGTTTACTTAATACACATATATTTCAAAATGATTACCACCTAGTGTTAGTTAACATCTCCAACACATTAAATAAATGTCTTTTTTTTTATGGTAAGACATTTATCAATTTACTCTCATAGTAACTTGTAACTGTGTAATATGGTACTAGCTATAGATATCATGGTGTGCATTAGATGGCCAGTACATACTCAACTTATAAAAATGTTGCACTTTGACCATTATTCCACACACACCCTATTCTTGATAGCCAGTAGTCTATGATTTGTTTTCATAAATTTGACTTGTTTAGATTTCACATATAATCAATATCATACAGTATTTGTCTTTCTTTGTCATATTTCACCAAGCATAATGCCTTTAACTCTCAAGCAAGTTGTAGCAAATGGTAGGATTTTCTTTTTTCTCATGGTTGAATAAGATGTGTGTGTATGTGTGTATTTGTGTGAATGTGTATGTATCAAATTCTTTGTTAATATATTCAAAGATGTTCACTAAAGTTGTTTCCCTACCTTGGCTATTGTAAATAAAATGGCAATAAACATGGGACTGCATATATCTCTTTAAACCATAGTTTTATTTATTTATTGCTTTTACTTTTAAGCGGATTGTTGGCTCATATGACAGTTTTATATTTAATTTTTGAAAAAGTGACATACTATTTTCCATAGTGGTTGCACAAATTTAAATTTCCACACCACAGCACACAAGGATTCTCTTTTTCCCACAACTTTACCAATAGCTGTATAGCTTGTCTTTTTTATGACAGCCATTCTAACAAGTGTGAGGTGATATCTCATTGTGGTTTTGCTTTGCATTTTCGTGATGATTAGGATTGTCCCACATATTTTCATATACCTGTTGGCCATCTGTATGTCTAATTTAGAAAAAAGATCTATTCACTTTTTCTGTCATATTTTCCACTATTTATTTATTTTTTGGTGCTTGTGATTTTGATTTTATGTCCAAAATAATGTTGCCAAGCCTAATGTAAAAGAGATTTCCCCATGTTTTTTCTAGGAGTTTCATTGTTTCAGGTATCACATTTAGGTCTTTACTTCATTTTGAATTAATTTTAGTGAGTGGTGAAAAGTAGGGGTCTAGTTTCATTGTTTTATATGTGAATATCCAGTTTCCTAGTACTGTTTATTTTATTGCTTTTGAGGATTACTTCCCCCCCCCCCACTGGTGCTTTTAATTTTTTTTTCTTTTTCTTTGATTTTAGATAGTTTTAATTATAATTTGTATAGAAATACTGTTTTCAGATTAGGATTTTTGGATTACCTATTGGTTGCATGTATTTGGTTGTCCAAATCTCTCCCCAGGGTTGGAAATTTCCCAGCCACTATTTCTTTAAGTGAGCTTTCTACCCATTTCTCCCTCTCTTTTTCTTTGACTCCAATAATATATACATCATATACATGGTTTCCGTAAGTCTCATAGACTATCTTCATTCCTTTCTGTTCTTTTTAATTATTGCTCTTTTCGTTGGGTAATTTTAATAGATCTTTCATATAACTCTTTGATTCTTTCTTCTTACTCAAGTCTGAGGTAACTCCCTATTGAATTCTTCAGTTCAGTCATTGCATTCTTCATTTTGTTCTTGCATTGTTTTTCTAGTATTGTTAAAGTGCTTCTGTGCTCTTACAGCTTTCTGATTAGGTTTGTGTGGGAGCCCCTTTCCACGTCCTGCATGGTTCAGGGTTCCCGGTTCAGGGTTCGGGTTCTGAAGGAGGCCGCACACAAATTAAAAGAGACTAGAAAATATTAATTTGGCGATATTGGGGGGCCAGGCGGGAGCCTTCCTCTAGTGGAAAGGACTGCCACTTGCTCTGGCTTTTTTCTCCCTTTTATTAAGGCTTTTGGACACACCCGTAGCCGTTAGGCAGGAAATAACAAAACAGAAATTAACATGAAACAAACAGGTAGAGGCTGCTTCAGCTAATAATGTTTTCAACTAAACAGTAAGTAATTAGCTCTGACCTTTCAGAGCAATTAAGGTTGACCAGCCTTCTGGTCTCCTGTTTACATTCATTTAGTGAGAACAATATTTGGTTTCCAGCAGGTTTGAAGTAATTATTTTGAATATTTTATCTAGCAATTCCTATATCTCCATTTCTTTGGAGTTAGTGACAGGCATTTCTTTTCTCTATTCCTTTAGTGTAGTCATTTTTCCCTCAGTCTTTTTGATCTTTGCAATCTTGCATAGTTTTCTGTTACCTCTTCCATACCTTTTGGACTGACTTCAGTAAGGGAAGCCTTTCAACTGAAGGGGATGGGCATGTACGGGTGTGGCTCTGACCATAGGTCTGGTGCTGCAGGGTGGCACCATGTGTGGGTATATGATATCTCTTCAGCTCAAGCTGTTTCAGTCCACAGTATCAACAACTGTATGGTTTTAGCAAGTAATGTGGGAAATGTGCAGTGGTTGCAAGGACTGATGAGGTCCTAGGCAGCTCTTCCAGGACAAGTGGGTAGGAATCAGGACAAACAGAATTGGTGACCAGAGCTAGTGTTGTGTACACACTCAGGTGCAGGTGCTGTGTAGTGATGGGGACTGGTTGTAGGCATACCTGAAATGATGTGCACCTGCAGGTGCAGAGGTCCTGGCTGTAAGCATCCTGTCCTGTGCTTTCCCAATCTTCCTCTAAGTATGCACTCTGCAATGAAAGCTGTTGATGGGTATGCAGTAGGAGGGGCTTAACACAGGTGCACATAGTAGTGTTGGCTAATAACAGAAAGCAGGGCCAGATGGGATCCCACAAACAGCTGCAGGGATCCTGGATGTTGACTGCACACTTTCCCGCTGAGCAAGTGTACTGTAGTAGAGACTGATGATGAGTATGAGGCTGGTGGAATTCAGACACACAGCCAGAGTATCTAACCCTGAGTATGGAACAGCTGTGATGATCAGCCTCAAGTGTGGAGGCCAGCATATTACATTTGCAGGGCCACAGAGGCCTGAGTAAACTCTGCTGCTTTCTTGCCAGCTTCTTACCCTAGGATAGCCCAGAGGACTGGGACGGCTGCTGGTGTGGTGCCTGGACTCCTGAGGGGGCAAGGTTGGGAGGAGGGATTGGGGAGACTCAGGCAGCTGGTATTAGTGGCCCAAATAACTATGGGACAAAAATGGGTGAAATCTGCAGAGGGTTCACAGTGGCTGTGTTGGCTTTTGGCTTAGTCAATGGTGAAATCTACTGCGTTTGTTTGCAGAGCAGGCTTCTGTGAACAGTCACTCCTGATGCATGCATGCTGATAAGAGTTCCTGCTTTTCTTATTCCTCATTTTATACATTTCTGCTGCATTAGTCTTGTGGGGTGGAGTGGGGCGAACACAGTACCTTGAACTGACTGGAGAAACTGATAATTCACCCAGCACTTCCTATCCTGGTGAGGAAGACTCTCTGGCTGAGGAGTTCTTTTATGTTGTTAAACCAGGTCAGCTTGGGGCGGGTGAAATGATGCAGGCCAAAATATAGTTACTATCCTACTTTTCTTGTGCAATTTTTCTCAGATGTTTTCATTCTATTATGATGCTAAACTTTCCAAAGTGAATTCTGGATGTTTCCTAAGCTGTTTTTGTTTGAGGATAGCTATCCAATCTTTGATCTTTGTGGTGGGATAGGAAGCTGAGTTTATTTATGTCACCATGTTGGTCTTCCTCAGCATTTCTTATTCCCATAGAACGGGAAGCTCTCTATGTCTGTTTTCTTGTGAAGTAGAATTTTACCCACCACATTTACCTGTACACATGTTAGCATTTGTTCAAATTTTATACCAAGATACAGCTGGATTTAATATTCAAAATTGTGCTTCAAGAATGTAAACAAATTTTCCTAACTGGAAATTTGACAAACAGTCCTTTGTAACTAAAGTAGATAATAATTGTGACTTTTTTCCTCTGGTTGAGGTTGGTTATATGATCTAGGGTCCAGAAGGTTGTTATTTTGAAATGAATTAAATATTTGTGAAAATATTTCTACCCTTTTAACCAGAATGAAGTATTTATTATCACCTATACCAGCAGCAAACATAAAGCCTTAGAAAGAGACAATACTTTAAAGACATTGAAAAGTTATTATAAGATTATCCATTTGAAATTCCTTTCTTTATAAAAACAAGGTAATCAGTCAATTACATTGAAATTAAAAGTGTTTTACTACTTTGTTTTCTTATTCAGTAAACACATAAGGACACTCATTTATGTTCACTTAAAATCACTTCTTAATTGACAACCATAAAATTGTAACTTTCTCTAACAGGCAAAGAATTTGATATCCACATCTCAAAAATAACGACTGTTATATATCTTTTTCAAGTGGGTCCTATCTGGTATCTTGAAAAAGATAGCTTTTTGCTTGATGATAAATGGCAGCTTCAAAAAATAAAATCCATCAATAAACTTCTAACATTAGCTAATCCTTCTAAATGCACACTTTTTGTTTGGATTCTAACAATGCATAAAAACTTTACATACTTTAGAAGCACAATAAATAGAGATAGTAGGTACTTAGATAAGAGAAAAATGATAAGTGACTTACAAATAGATGATGGATAGATAGATATAGATAGATAGATAGATAGATAGATAGATAGATAGATAGATAGATATAGATAGATAGATGATAGACAGATGACAGGTGATGAAAGTTAAATATTTTTAAGGAATTATCTTCCCTAATAGGCACTGACTTGGGAAAACTTAGGGGAAGATTCCAGATGATTGAAGACTGACATAGGCATTATTCATGAAAGAACCACATATTTCAGAAAAAGGGAAAAAATAAAACTGCTGCTAGTGATTTCAAAATCACCATAGCATTAAATATAATAATACCATGAATACAGTGCTTTCTTTGAATAAGATTGAAGTTATTCATTAGTTTTATTAATAATCCGCATTTTGTAGACACATTAAATGAAGTTCATTGAAGTTGGATCCTTCTTCCAATGTCACACAGAAACAACACATTATTATAGGATTTTGATGCTTTTTTTTTTTTTTAACTCCAAAGCCTGGGAGCTCTTTCCACTGTTCTATGATGCAAGATTCACAAAGGAATCAAATTCTGGAGAGTTGAAAAGTAGGAATAAAAATCAATGTAAAAGCAGAAAGAATATAGATGAAGTGTGAGCAATTTGGGAGTGTGAAAAGCAGACAGATATCCTGAAATCATCTAGAAAGTTAAGAATTTGAGCTTGTCTTTAACAAGATGATGTGAGTACATCGGCTTGATTATAGGTTCAGGGCTGGGTTGGATAATAATTACAGTAAAACAAAAACTTGTTTTAGATGATTCTCTAAATAGTTGAGCATCAGGAAAAAAAGGTGGCATTTATATCTGCATTTCTGCCAAAATGCTTCTCCCTTTCTTAGTTATGTTATGACAGAGGGAATGTAAAGCTATGGATCATTTGCTTTAGCAATTGTCTTACCTAAAACATAATTTAATTAATCACATTGTATTTTCTCAATTTTGTTTTTCTTTTTTAAACAGAGGAGAAAAACATATTTTATATCTAACTGTTGGAGTTCTTAGCTGAAACCCTCTGTAATAAAACAGAGATTAACAAGAAAAAAGTGAACAAAAGTTTATTAACATGTATACCTCAAATACACATAGGAGATACCCAGGAAAACTGAGTAACTCCCTAGATGTCTAGGCCACCATCTTAAATGTCATCTTCAGCTGAGATAAAAAAAACAGATGTTGGGACAGGAGGGAGTGGTAGTTGTGAGAGATTACCAGGGAAAGCATGGTAAATGAGGATAGAGTTTGTTATGCAGATATAATTCACCTTCTCTGCTGATCAGATTCTCTTATGATTTAGTCATCTTTTTCCTTCTGGCACAAAGAAAGAGAGAGAGAGTCCCTTACATACAGGAATTTTCTTTATGAATGTAAGGCTCCTTACAAAGGGTGACCTCTATCTGCAATTTCTCAAAATAATCTTATTCAGAAGAGCACATTCTGGAGCTACGTACTCTGCTACTCTTCACGTTCTTCTCATTTCTCAAAAATATTGAAGTCCATATCTAAACTGAATTCTAAATAATCTTCCTGCCTACCATTTTAAACTCTCAGTTTTTCTCCAGCATTAATTTTCACATGTTATCTTTAAATCAACTTCCTAACTGTCTACTTACCATTTAGCTTCTCAACTCAGAAAGTTGAAAGAGGCCTCAGGCTCATCCTATTAGGATTAAGATACAATGCTCTCCAAAATAATTTTTGAAAATATATCTTACATAGTTTTCCTGCTTTCCTGCTAATGGCTCCTCAGTTTACACAGCTAAGGTCTCTAGCAGATCTTGTTTTTAAGCTGAACCATCCTGTGTGCTCTAGTTGTCTCTGGTCTTTTAGCAACTGGTCATTATTCTCAGTTTTGATAAAGAAAAACTAGTCTTTGAATATGACTCCTAAGTATGTTTTAAATTTAGCAGTATCTAAATTACAATGTCTTATGATATATCATCTATCTTTGAATGTTTAAGTATTTCTTTGTAGTGCTAATATCAATTTAAATTTAACTTGCTTTAAATAATGCTCAAAAATTGAGTTGTACTTTTGCAATCACATTAAATTTTTCATTTTGAAATTAAATTTAAAAATGATCATTGATTGCATGTTGTGTAGAAGACACAGGATAAAATCCTACTCAAATCCTGTATGACTCTTCTAATCTCTTTGAATACACTGTCTTTTTTCTTTTCTTAATTCCCACAGATTGCTTTTCACATAAAATCCCGTTTTCTATGTTTTATTTCTCAAAATTATAGCTCCAACTATGCTAAGAAAATCTGGCATTGTTAACATTAACATATACTTTTATCAGAAACATAAAATGTATATTTTGATTCCTTAGTGATGTAAATGGCTGTCAAATGTGAAAAAAATGCACTATTTCAAAATGTATAATATGATTTCTGATTTATTTAAAAATGAAATGGCCACTTAGGCTCAGTAATCAGAGCATGGGCCCCACAGACTGAAGAGTCCCAGGCTTGATTCCAGTCAAGGACACTTACCTGAATTCCAAGCTTGATCCTAGACCCTGGTTAGGGCTCCTGCAGGAGGCAACCAATTGATGAGTGTCTCTGATATTGATGTTTTTTCTTTCTCTCTGTCTCTTCCCCTCCCTAGCACTCTTGCTAACAATCAATGGGGAAAAAATATTCTTGGGTGAAAATTAACAAAAGAAAAAGAAAAAAAAAAGAGAAATTGCAAAAAACAAAAAAACTAAATCATAAAATGTATTTAGTACTTAAAATAAGAAAACTGTTTCCTAGTAGCTTCTTTTAGAACTCATAATCACGTTTGTTTAAATTTCCACACCCAGCAACTTCAGTACAGAGCACAAGAGGACTAATAGCAAGCTAACTATCAACTTACCTCATCACAAGGATTTGGCTCTCATCTTAAAAGCTGTAATAAATTCTCACATTTCCACACACAGCTTATCCTTACTTTGCTGAATCAGCATTCTGGGCTATGCCAGCTCTATTTCCAGAAATATGCATTTCAAAAGCAGTATTTCCAGATATGCTGAATCAGCTTGCTGAAGGGCAGGCAACACAGAGATATATCTGAGCCCAAGTCTATCAATAGAGATGAGTATTTGTCCTGTACACAAAACATGCAGGAGGCAAGAATCTTTTTTTTCTTTTTATTGTGTTACATGTATACATATCTCCCCATTGCCACCCAACTTCCAGGCATACCCCAACCCGCCAGTGTCTGTGTTCATTGGTTATGCTTACATGAATCCATACAAGTCCTTTGGTTGATCTCTTATCTACCCCACCTCTCCTTAACTTTCCTGCTGTAATTTGACAGTCTGTTTGATGCTTTACTGCCTCTGTGTCTATCCTTTTCTTCATCAGTTTATAATGTTCTTTATTATCCACAAATGAGTGAGATCATGTGGTGTTTCTCCTTCATTGGCTTATTTCACTAAGCATGAGGCTCCCTATTTCCATCCTGGTTGCTGCAAATGGTAAGAATTCCTTCTTTTTAATGGCAGCATAGAATTCCATTGTGTAGATGTACCATAGTTTTCTGATCCACTCATCTCCTGACAGGCAACTAGGCTGTTTCCAAATTGTAGCTATTGTAAATTGTGCTACTATGAACACAGGAGTGCATAAATCCTTTCTGATTGGTGTTTCTAATTTCTTAGGATATATTACTAAGAGTGGGATTGATGGGTCAAATAGGAGTTCCATTTTTAGTTTTTTTGAGGAATCTCCATACTGTTCTCCACAGTGGCTGCACCAGTCTGCATTCCTACCAAGGGTGCACAAGGGTTCCTTTTTCTCCGCATCTTTGCCAACACTTGTTGTTTGTTGATTTGTTGATGATTGCGATTCTGACAAGTGTAAGATGGTATTGCATTGTCATTTTGATTTGCATCTCTCAGAAAATTAGTGACTTGGAACATGTTTTCATGTGTCTATTGGCCTTCCTACAGTCTTCTCTCATAAAGGTTCTGTTTAGGTCCATTGCCCATTTTTATATTTGATCATTTATCTTCCTTTTCTTAAGTTGTATAACTTGGATGTAGATGTTGGAGATTAAATTTTTATCAGTGATAACATTTGCAAATATGTTCTTCCATACAGTGGTCTTCCTTGTTGTTTTTTCGATGGTTTATTTTGCTGTGCAAAAGCTTTTTATTTTGATGTAGTCCCATTTGTTTATTTTTTCTTTAGCTTCCATTGTCTATGCCGCAGTATCAGTGAAGGTGTTCTTTCAGCATATGGCTGCGATTGTGCTGCCTGTGGATTCCTCTAGTATTTTTATGGTTTCCCAGCTAATGTTTAAGTCCTGTATCCATTTTGAGTTTATTTTTGTATTTGGTGTAAATTGGTGGTCCAGTTTCATTTTTTTGTATGTAACTGTGCAATTTTCCCAATACCATTTATTGAAGAGGCTATCTTGGCTCCATTGTATGTTCATGCCTCCTTTGTCAAATATTAATTGAGCAAAGTGGTTTGGGTGGATATCTGGATTCTCTATTCTATTCCATTGGTATATGTCTGTTCTTGTGCCAGTACCAGGCTGTTTTGAGAACAGTTGCTCTGTAATATAACTTGAAATCTGGTATTGAGATTCCACCTACTTTGCTCTTCTTTTTCAGGATTGCTGTGGCTATCTGCTGTATTTTTTTGTTCCAGATGAATCTTTGAAGAATTCTTTCTAGGTCTGTGAAATGTGTCATTGGTATTTTAATGGGTAGTGCATTGAATTTATAGATTGCTTTGGGTAGTATGGACATTTTAATGATGTTGATTCTCCCAATCCATGAGCATGGTATGCTCTTCCATCGGTTTACATCTTCTTCTATCTCTTTTTTCAGTGTCCTGTGGTTTTCTACATATAGGTCTTTTACCTCCGTAGTTAGGTTTATTCCTAGGTATCTTAATTTTTTTGGTGCGATGGTAAATAGGATTGCTTTTTTAGTCTCTCTTTCAGTAATTTCACTATTAGTGTATAGAAATGCTACAGATTTCTTGGCATTAATTTTGTATCCTGCTACATTGCTGAATTCATTCATTAAATCAATTATTTTTGGGATGGAGTCCTTCAGGTTTTTTATGTACAGTATCATGTCATCTGCAAATAAGGACAACTTTACTTCTTCTTTTCCAATTTGGATGCCTTTTATTTCTTCTTCTTGTCTAATTGAATGGATAATATTTCCAGTACTATGTTGAACAGGAAAGGAGAGAGTGGGCATCCCTGTCTTGTTCCTGTTCTTAGGAGAAATGGTTTTAGATTTTGCCCATTGAGCATGATGTTAGCTGTGGGTTTATCATATATGGCTTTTATGATGTTCAGGTATGATCCTTCTATTCCCACCTTGCTGAGAGTTTTTATCAAGAAGGGGTGTTGGATTTTGTCAAATGATTTTTCTGCATCAATTTATATGACTATGTGATTTGTATCTCTCAATTTGTCTATGTGATGTATCACATTTATTGATTTGCAGATATTGTATCATCCTTGCATTCCTGGGATGAATCCTACTTGGTCATGGTATATGATCTTTCTGATGTACTGCCTGATCTGATTTGCTAGAATTTTGTTGAGGATTTTGGCATCTATGTTCATGAGAGATATTGGCCCGTAATTCTCTTTCATTGTGTTGTCTTTTTCTGGTTTTGGTACTAGGGTGATGCTGGATTCATAAAAGGTGTTTGGAAGTGTTCCTTCTTCTTGAATATTTTTGAATAGTCTAAGGAGGATAGGTTTTAATTCTTCCTTAAATGTTTGGTAAAAACTCTCCTGTGTAGCCATCTGGACCCGGGCTTTTATTTGCTGAAAGCTTTTTGGTTACTGCTTCAATTTCTTCCATAGTTATTGGACTACTGAGCTGTTTAGAAGCTTCCTGTTTGAGTTTTGGAAGGTTATATTTTTCATATTTTTCTAGGAATATGTCCATTTCTTGCAGATTGTTCAGTTTTTGGAATAAAGTTGTTCATAGTATTTTTTAACAATCCTTTGTATTTTGGCAGGGACTGTTGTTATTTATTCTCTTTCATTTCTGATTTTGTTTATTTGGGTCTTCTCTCTTTGCTTCTTGGTGATCCTGGTTACAGGGCCGTCAATCTTATCCTTTCAAAGAACCATCTCTTGATTTTGTTGATCTTTTGAATTGTTCCTTTGGTCTCCATGTTGTTTATTTCCGCTCTGTTCTTTACTATTTCCTTCCTTCTGCTTACACTTGGCTTTTCTTGTTGCTCTCTTTCTAGCTCTTTGAGTTGTAGGGTTACAAAGTTTATTACCATTGTTTCCTGTTTTTTGCAGTAGGCTTGTAGGGAAATGAACTTCCCTTTCAAGACTGTTTTCATTGTGTCCCATAAATTTGGTATTGTTGTTTGTTGCCATGATGTTTTTCATTTCTTCCTTTATCTCTCTGGTTACCCAGTCATTTTTTAATAGCATGCTGTTTAGTCTCCATGTGTTTGATTTTGCTTTCTTTCTATTGTTTTTATTATAGTTGCTTTCCAGTTTTATGCCACTATGGTCTGAGAAAATGCTTGCTATGATTTCTATCTTCTTGAATTTGAAGAGACTTTTCTTATGACCCAATATATGATCTATCTTTGAAAATGACCCATGTTCACTGAAGAAGAATGTATATTCTTTGGCTTTGGGGTGAAATGTCCTGAAGATGTAAATTAATTACATCTGATCTAGTGAGACATTTATGATTGATGTTTCTTTGCTGATTTTTTGTTTAGAGGATTTTTCCAGTGGTGACAGTGGGGTATTAAAGTCTTCTACTATGATTGTATTGCTGTCAGTCTCTCCCTTAATATTCTCCAGGAGTTTTTTTATGTATTTATGTGCTCCTATATTGGGTGCATATATGTTTACCAGTGCTATTTCTTCTTGTTGGATTGTTTCCTTTAGTATTATGAAGTGGCCTTCTTTATCTCTTGTTATGTCCTTCACTTTAAGATCTAATTTGTCATATATAAGTATTGTAACCCCACCTTTTTTTTAATTTCTATTTTTCTGAAACACCATCTTCCATGCCTTCACCCTCAATCTGTGTGTGTCTCTTTTCCTGAGGTGGGTTTCTTGTAGACAGCAGATATATCGATCATATTTTCCTATACCATCAATTACTCTATGTCTTTTGAGTGAAACATTTAATCTATTTACATTTAAAGTTATTATTGATAGGTACTTATCTTTCGCCATTTTTAGTTTTTACCCCAGGGTTCCTTCTTCGCTTCCTATTTCTTTTTATTACAGCAGACCCTTTAACATTTCTTGCATTGCTAGTTTGGTGGTTATATATTCCCTTAGTTCTTTTTTGTTTGTGAAGCTTCTGATTTCACCTTCAATTTTGATTGAAAGCCTTGCAGGGTACAGTATTCTTGGATTCCGACCCTTCCTTTGAATGACTTTGTATATTTCATTCCATTCCCTTCTGGCCTGATGAGTTTCTGTTGAGAAATCAGTTGCTAATGTTATGGGGGGTTCCTTTGTTGGTAACTTTCTGTTTCTCTCTGGCCGCTTTTAAGATTCTTACTTTGTTGGTGGTGTTTACCTATTTAATTATAATGTGCCTTGGTGTTGGTTTTTGGGTTTCATTTTGCTTGGGACTCTGTGAGATTCTTGGATTTGTGTGGGTTTTTTCTTTTCTATATTAGGGAAGTTTTCTGTTATTATTTCTTCAAACAGGTTTTCTATTCCTTGCTCAGTTTCCGCTCTTTCTGGAACCCCAATTATGTGGATGTTGTTTTGCTTCATGTTATCCCAAAGTTTCCTTAGGCTCTCCTCTTGTTTTTTATTTTTATTTTTTTTAGAAGCTGCTGTACTTGGGTATTTTTTCCTAACTTGTCTTCTATCTCACTGATGGGGTCCTCTGCTTCTTCTAGTCTACTTTTAATGCTTTCTATTGTGTTCTTTATAGCAGTGATGTCATTTTTCATTTCTTATTGATTATTCTGCATTTCTTCTTGGTTCTTTTTCATTTCTTCTTGGCTCTTCTTCATTTCCTCTTGAGTCTTCTTCATTTCCTCTTGGCTCTTACTAACATTGTCGATTTTGTCTTCTATTCTTTTCATCCACCTTGTGATCATTTCTCTGAACTCTTTCTCTGGCAGGCTTATTTCTGCTTCTATTTTGTTTACTTTCTTTTCTGGTGATTCCTGCCTTTCTGTCATATGTGGGCTGCTTCTTCGTCTGCCCATGGTCTTTCTTCTCCAGGTGTCTGGTTATGTAGTTCTCTCTCCTACTTTGATTCAAAGGCACAAACTACAACACGACCAGGTACAACACACAAGACACTTATCCCAGGTGAAATGTGACCTTTCTGTGTGCCGTGTGAAGCTCCTCGGAGTCTATGTGTCTATCCTGATTGGAGAGTGGTGCTCTCTGTTCCCTGGCTGCTCAGTGGGTGCCTCAGCTGCAGTTTTCAGACCGCCGCAGACATCTACCTCCCTTAGCAAGATGGTGTAGACTCCCCATTCACGCTGCTGACTCCAGCAGACAAAAACCCCATGGCAGTTGGGCTCCCTGGTCAGGGAAGCCCCATCCAGCAGTCCCCCACCTTCTCCTGGAGGATAACTGACTCTTAACTTGACAAGAAACACTCCTAGTGCAACTCTGAGCTGCTCTCTCTTCCTCTGCCCAGCGACAAGGCTCCAGATGTTTCCTTCTATTCCACCACCATTTCCTGGTCATCAGCAAGAATTTTTTAACCTAATACTGGTTATATGTACCTAAGTATTGTACTTGTAGTTGTTTTCTTTATTTGATTATAGAAATTCTTATTACCTGTCAATAAGCAAAGACAAGCTATAAGACAGGCAAAGACAGACTATAAAACCACAAAGTGCTTTTCATAATTCTCCAAATTTGATGCCTTAATGTGATTATAAGACTTTACAAAGTGATCTCTGTTATTTTGTCCTATTTAAATCAACATATCTGTTATGCTACTATATCATTACAATATATTTATTTAATTTGTCATGTCAACTTCAGGAGTACATGGCTAATGATTGGTAAGGCAACCACTTATAGAAACTCAAAGAGCTGATGATCATTCATGCTTATCTAAACTTATGGTTATAAAGAAATTAATCTTGAGATGGTTATAGCTAACAGTTTTGGAATTGTTTGTGAGCTCTATCAATTTCTGACTTCTGTTACTATAAAATAGCAAGTTGAAAGGCTTCATCATCAGATGCCCATCTCATGCCTGGTTCAATTTCCATCACCAAAATATAAACACAATATCATACTTACTAATTCATAATGGCTCAAATATTTTGCATTAGTATGTTGTTTCCATTATAGGATCTCTTCAAAGTTTCCAATTAATATGCTTGAAGAACTTCAAGAATCTTTAAAACAAGCATATGGTATACAATTTTTAAATTTTCTGAGCCAATAAAATAATCTTATATTGATTTAAATAAGATCATACATTCAATGAGAAATGGAAATCTTACTTAGAATTGGTGCTGGTTAGAAGATAGATTGATTTATTTAAGAACTAACTAATTTGTATTTATATGTTAATTTTACATAATTAATTCTATACCTCAACAAAATAATTTATCCATCTAATGGAATTTTATAATTCTTCACAAAGATATAGAGATGTAAGTCCCATAAATGCAAAGAGTCTATTAAAGTCACACCAATCTATTGTTGTTGTTGTTTTACTAAATGTTCAAGCTCTACTTGTTAGATATTAATATTCATATCAAGTCTATTTGACTCTGCTGTTCACTCTAGTTCCATTTCTCAGATGAATAGAAAACAATTTCTCAGAGATGATTTTGTCTTTTATCGTCCTTCTACATCCTAATATATATAAAAAGCTTAGGTCCAAAATGTCCAAAATGACCCAACAGATGACCGAATGCCAGGCTGCACATACAGCAGGCTCAGGTGGGTGGGGACTGGCGAGCAGGTTGAACTGCTGAACTCTTGGTCCCTCCTGGGTTGCCACTACGGGTGCTGTGGTGACCCAACACTGACTGCAGCTGCCAAGATGGGTGCAATGTGATTGGATGGGGGGTCCCAGGCTACTTGACAGGCATTGATGGGCAGGGCCTTCCTTTGTGGGGTGATCACTTTTGAGGCTCCCGGACTGTGAGAGGGTATAGGCCTGCCTAAAGGACTCCGCCCTCCACTGAGTGCATAAATTTCATGCACCGGGCCTCTAATGTATTTATAATTTATTAAAGCACCCCTATTCCATTACAACCCCACCTTATTTGATTGTGTTGGGTCTCTTTCCTATAGATTTCTTGCTAAAGGAGGTGGTGGACCAAACAGAAGTTACAGAAACGCTGCCATTTTGAAGGTCAGTATGATTAAGCATATCTGAATCTATATCCAAAGAAATTCAGGGTATTTAAATAAATCTGTGATTTTCAGTCTTGTTTTAACAGTTTATCAAATCAAATCTTACAGATACCAACATATTAAGTATATAAAAATGGAATAATGAAAGACTGAAGGGCAGGAAGAGGCCTGTATGCTTGATGCTCACAGCCACTTATCCCCTGAGTCTTGAGGCACTTGTACTAAGTCCTGAGCTAATGCAGCACAGTAATTGTGAGACACTAAAATAGAGATTCCCTGAAGTCTCTTTTAGTTCCAGCACTTTAATTGCAATTATTAGATTTTTTTGTAATTTCTATATTTAATCTAAATTGTATATTAACTTTTTATTGTTTAAAATGTGGCTAAAATATATTTAGCATAAAGCATTGTGACATTTTTGCTTCCACTTTAGACTTAAAGATACTTTTCTGTTTTCTTCTTTTTATTTTTTTTCCATCACCATTTATTCCTTCTATGCCCTCTTCCACCTCCACCCACCACTCCCCACCACAGTCAACATTGTTGTTCATGAATTCTTTTTTTTCCTTCTTTGCTCAATCCCTACAGCACCCAAACAAACCCATCCCACCTTTACTCCCCCTCAACATACACCAGAGCTGTCTGCCTGTTTTCTATCTATGAGTCTGTCTCTATTTTGCTTGGTAGTTTAGTTTGTTAATTAAATTCCATATATGAATGAAATAATATGGTACTTGTTTTTCCTCTAACTGGTTTATTCCACTTAGCATAATGTTCTCCAAGTCCATCATGCAGTTGCAAAGGGCAACATTTCCTTCTTTTTTATGGCCAAGGAGTATCACATTATAAAAAAGTACCATAGCTATTTTATCCACTCATGGGCACTTGGACTGCTTCCAAATCTTGGCTATTTTAAACAATACTGCAATGAGCATAGGGGTACATACAGTCTTTTAAATTTGTGCTTTGGATTTCTTAGGATACATTCCCAGAAGTGGAATTGCTGGGTCATGAAATAGTTCCATTTTAAATTATTTGAGAAAATTCCAAACTGTTTTCCACAATGGCTGCATGAATCTACGTTCCCACCAACAGTGCATGATTATTCCTTTTCTACACATCTTTACTAGCACTTTTCTTTTATAAGGTAGTTTTTTTTTTAAGTTTTTAGATTTAGGTCTATGCTTAATCCCAATTAGCAGTTCTATATTTTTATCTTTGTTGAACAAAATAGAAGTGAAGAAATGGTTTCCTAAGCACCAGTATATAAGTGAAGGGAACACAGTAAAATTATTAGAATTTGCTTCTTTTTTAAAAAAAAATTATTGCCTGTGTTTTCTTAACCTGAAAGAAAAAAAAAAAGAAGCTCTAAAACAAAAACACTTTTATTGTGTATGTTTAGCTGATTCAAATTTGACTTGGTTTATACTTCTCAATTAATGAAAAAAATGAGAAACCTTACATAATGCACTAAGGCAGGAATTACCATCTTTTTCTGTAAAGCACCAGATAGATGCCTTTCAGACAATAGGGTCTCTATAGCAACACTCCAGCCCTGCCATTGTAGCACAAAGGCAGCCATAGACAACACATAAGTGAATAGGCAATATTCTGTTGCAATGCAATTAAAAAAGGAAACAATCAATGGGTTTGGACAGTGGGCTGTAGTTTGGTACTTTTTGCTCCACATGAAAAGAAAAACAGCTACCATTTATTGTGCATCTACTATACAACAGGTGTTGCATTCCAGAATATAAAATTAATGTGAACATTTAAAAATTAAAAATAAACCCTTTTTTCATTTCTGACAATCAATCAATCCTTTGGCTAGCTATCATATTGAATAGACTAGTAGCTAATGTGTGATTTGAAATGTTGCAAGTTTGAAGGGGGCAGTTCTGTAGGAGGTCCTGTGCAGCACAACACAGCACAGCACAACACAGCACCCACAACAGGAAGAGTGCAGAGCAAATCTGTCCTTAATGGAGTCCACAGAAAAGAACTTTAAGAAATGGAATACAGGATAAATGTGATCTGGAAAAGGAAACATTTTGAATTGCTAAATTTTTTTTTGAGTAGGTATTTTTTAAATTAATTTTTATTAATTTTTATACATATCTCCCCATTGCCCCCCTCCCTCCCAGGCATACCCCGACCCCCCAGTGTCTGTGATCATTGGTTATGCTTATATGCATGCATACAAGTCCTTTGATTAATCACTTATCTACCTCACCTAACTTTAATCTTTCTGCTGTAATTTCACAGTCTGTTTGATGCTTTATGATTTTTGTCCTCCTGAGAATTATCAGTCTACTCCCTTTCTGTGCTCCTGATTCTATTATATTCACCAGTTTATTCTGTTGATCAAATTTTTAATTCACTTAATTTTTAGATTCACTTGTTGA
>JAAGEH010000393.1:56229008-56276639 GCA_011751065.1 Lasiurus cinereus
AATATTCTCTCTTTGTCTTTTGCTCTTGGTATTTTAATTATGATGTGTCTTGGTGTGGTCCTCTTTGGATTCCTTTTATTTGGGGTTCTGTGTGCTTCCTGGACTTGTAAGTCTATTTCTTTTACCAGATGTGGGAAGTTTTCAGTCATTATTTCTTTAAATAGGTTTTCAGTATCTTGCTCTCTCTCTTCTTCTGGCACCCCCACAATTCTGATGTTGGTACGCTTGAAGCTGTCCCAGAGGCTCCTTACATTATCTTCACATTTTTGGATTCTTTTCTCTTCTTGCTTTTCCAGTTGAATGTTTTCTGCTTCTTTATATTTCAAATTTTTGACTTGATTCTTGCCTTTCTCTAGTCTGCTGTTAGGACTCTGTATAATAGTTTTTATTTCAATCAGTGTATGTTTAATTTCTAGTTGGTCTTTTTTCATATTTAGTTGGACCTTTTCCATCTCTAGTTGGTCCTTTTTCATCTCCTCTTGGGTCTCACTAAATTTATCCAACTTTTCTAGCACATTCTTGAAAAACCTTATAAGTGTGGTTTTGAACTCTATATCCAGTCGTTTTTTTTACCCTCCATTTCTTTTGTTTGTAATCCCTTCCCTTGTCTCGGCATTTTCACTATGCCGGGGAAACTTCTGTGTTGGATTCAGCCTTATGATACCAGATGCAAAACCGAAGAAGCCTCTGTTGAGCTTGGGAGGGGTGGATTCTCAGGGCTTAAGGGACCACCTTGCCTTCCAGTAGGCCCCGCCCTCCACGGCCTCTGAGTCTCACGTGACTGTGTAATCGCTGGAGCGGTCCTTGTGCATGCGCCCGCATTGCCTCTAACCGCTGCCTTTCCAGCTCCCCTGCACACCAGGACCACAGGAGTCTAGGTCTCCAGGGTTTCGTCCGAAACAGGGGCTTAGTGGACTCAGAAGTGGCACAGTTCGGAGGGTCTGTCTCCCACCCACTCGCGAAAGCCAGCGGCACAATCAGCAGTCTGTCCTGTGAGCAGTACCGTGCGCACCACCAGGCCTTTGATCTTTTGCGACTCCCCTAAATTTCCGTGCACTTCTCCCTTTTCATAGTCCAAACTCCCCCTGTATGAGTTTCGGCTGGATCTGGGGTTTAGTGTCGTAGGATAAGGGGTTCAATACCTTTGAGAGTCTCTGTTTCCCTCCCGCCAGAGAAAGCCAGCCAGGTACTCCGGCACCTGCTCTTTCCTTGCTTGCGTATCCGTCTCCGTACCTCAGCTTTTTGCAGCTCCTCTGGGTCTCCGTGAGTCTCTCTCTTTCCCTCTAGTTGTAGAACTTTCACTCAGCCAGCTTTCCTGTGGTTCTGGATGATGTCTGTTCTGTCTTTTAGTTGTAGTTTTGAAATTGTTGTGAGAGGCAGCAGTGTAGGTGTTTACCTATGCCGCCATCTTGGATTCCCTCCTTGAATTGCTAAAATTTTATTTAAAAGTTGAAATATGATTTCAAACACTCTTTCTACATACAGTAACAGAATTTCAGCTTACTACTAGCCCTGCCTTATTTACCCAAAGGCACACTTATTGATAGTTTTGAAAAGCCTTAACAGATAATGCTCTAACTTTTATGTTTATGGAAGGAATACTTGTAGTTGAATCCAGAAACTTTGTTTTATAAATTCAGTTTTTGCAAAACTTCCTGTTACAGTATTCTTATCCTCTTTGTTTTTGCATTCTTGCCTTGTATAATGAAACACCATGCACCTTGTAGTTCCATCAAATGACATGTAAAATATCTTCAGTTCTTTAGAAAAAAAGTTAAATGATTTAACATTTTTGAAATAACATCACTTTATATCATAAATTGTCCAAAGCAATGACATTTTTGGTAATAGTCTAGATTATGTCCAATCTCATTTAAAGAAAAGTGGATATTTATAACATAGTTTGAAAAAAACAGCCTGAAGATTAGTTTAGCATCATAGATCTGTGTAATCTCTAGAAATTTGATCTGAAGAACTTCAAAAGCCTTGGGGATATAATTTTAAAGATTCTAAAGTTTAAAATCAGGCAAAAGTGAAAAAAACAATGTCTTATAAAATCGAGAAATGAGACAAACAAATCCATTAATGGATGATCAACCAAGATCAAAAAATGCTTAGGAATTCTGAAGTATGCTGGGCCCGAAGCATGGCCTTCCTTTGCGTGTGTCTATGGCCTCTTTCTTTTCTCAGTAGAAGAGTGGAAGGCACTTGAATATGGGATTTCTAACTTGGACACGATAATGTCTAGTAAAAATAGAAAAATAACACCTTACCACATTGCCTAAAATATTAAACCTCCATTTCTCTCTGCCATCCTTTCACCTGCACACTCTATACTTTCCTTTCTTCTTTTTTTCCTTTTCTTTCTTTTTTCCCATAACACTTTATAATTTTATCATGTACTTATAGATTTATATTTGATTTTCTAGCTGCTTTTATTAAAATGTATGTTCATGGGCATTGCTTTTTCTAATTTTGGATTTTACCTGATTTCCACCTTTATTTTCCCAGCACAGATGTGTGAGATACTGAGCTCTGATGACGTAATTTATAAAAACTCTTCCTTCTTAAACTCCATGGGATGGCTTTCCAACTTCAGCACTGTCAACATCTGGGGCTGGCCGGTCTGTACTTGCAGGATGTGTAGCAGCATACCTGGCATCTTCTCACCAGATGCCAGTTCACCCACTCTCAGTAGTGACCACCAAAAATATCTCCAGAGGTTGCCAAATGTACCCTGGGGAGCAAACAGGGCTATAGAGGGTTTAGTCAAAACATATTAGTTGACAATTATTAAGAACTTCTCTATACCTGAATTCTGAAGCAGTTAAGAGCAAGAAAAAAGGATCATAGGAAAGATCAGAGACAAATACACTCACACCTGCATGTAAGTGGGTTTGTTACAGGATACAGATTAAATGCAATCTGCAAAATGAAACATTTTGCTACCCCTTGATTCAAGTTTAATCAGGTTTAACCACTCTGACACAAGTAGTCCTGGAAATACAGCCCTCCATCCCAGGGGCCGGCCCGCACTGCCCTGAGTTCCACATGGGAGATTGCTCAGCTACGAGAGTAGATGAGAACATACCTCCTCCAGAGGTTGGCAGATATCAAAAAAGATAAAGGAAGATTCTGACAGGCTTGGTCTCTCCAGCCTCAGGAAGGAATAAAAAGTGCAAGATGCAAGTGTCCACTCCATGTGCTAGATAGTCTTTCTGTTCCCTTCACTTCCACTATCCACCTCATTCCAACCCATTCTGTGTCCCAAATAACTGATGTCTGTCTATGGAATGTATCAACTGAGCTTTTCTGATCTCCAGGTTTTGATTGAGTTCACCCAGAGAGAGGCCCCAGCAAGACAGGGGAGGACAGGAAAAGAAACACCATAGCATTTGTTCCTTCAGCTATGTCTCAGCTACTTGTATTCCTCCACACATGGCCTGTCGGGTAGCATTCTTCTGTGCCTGAGAGACAATTCTCCGGGTTCTTCTGGTAAAGTTTCCCTCCAATTGGACCTTCAGATTACGAGTTAGTGTAGTTTCCTTGTTGTTGTTAGTGCTGCGGTGTTTTGGTAACTTTTTTGAGAGAGAGAGAAAGGAACATTGATGTGAGAAGGAGAAACACCAATTGGTTGCTTTCATTACATGCTCTGACTGGGGATTGAACTCCCAACTTGTGTATATGCCCTGACTAGGAATCAAACCTGCAACCTTTTGGTGCACTGGATGATGCTCCAACCAACTGAGCCACTGAGCAGCCAGGGCATGTTTTATTATTTTTGTTGTTTTTGCTTTACCACATCATCCCCTTCTTTAAGCTGTTTACTTACACTCACCTTTTGTTAAATTTTTAATTTTAAAAGGATTTTAAAAGTATAGATAATTTTAAAACTTGATATGAGAAATCTTATGATCTTTCATCTGCATTCACCAATTTATCATATTATATTTGTTTTAGCATATTCATACTACATGTGAATATATATTTATAAAATTAATTTTTATAAACCATTTTCCATAATACTTTAATGTGTCTTCTTTCTAACAAACATAGTCTTTTACATAACTATACTAAATTTAGGAAATTTAACATTGAAACAGTGGTCTCTAGTTCATATTAATTTTATTTTTCAATTATTTTAATAATGTCTTTTTTATGTTTGAACATTTTATAATAAAACTGGGGAAAATAACACAGGTTCAAAAGTGGAAGGCTGTAAACACATTTTATTTTGGTTTATAATGGTAGAAAGTTCACTTACATCATTGTAGTTGAGTAACTCACCTCTAAACTTGAACGATATTGTGAAAGTTAGCCAAAAAAAAGGGGGAGACTTATCTAAAATGTCTCTAGGCCATATTCCCAGCTGCCCAAAAGTGTTTTCAGAGTGAGCTGCTTCTGCTCAGACCCCTCTGAGGCACGCAAATCTGATTGGGGCAGGGGTGTTCTTTGCAGCAGTTCTCTTTACTCTAAGACCAGCTCTGTTGCAGAGTAATGTATTGGATTTATTGTTAGGTCTCAAACCCACTTGTGAGTGTGCTTTTAGCTCATGGGCCCATGAGTAATATCTATAATAATAAAAGCATAATATGCTAATTAGATTGGGCAATCCTTTCTTCCGGACAAAGCCGCAGCAGATGGGGCCAAGGCAGAGGTGGCAGAGGTCTCAGGCTGTGGCGGTGGCAGGTGGGGATCGGGACCAAGGCCTTTGCATGAATTTCGTGTATTGGGCCTCTAGTATTCATATAAAAGTGATGAATAAATATCCCCAGAAGTCCTTATTCATATTTTCTTTTTGAGCTTCACATGTAGCCTCAGAAAAGATTGTTCTCATTCATTCAGTTTTCATTATGTTTCTGCTCCATGCAGAACCATTAGAATGGGAAAGAGGAAGAATGAAAGAAATAGAAAAATAACCATAAGAGTTCGAAACTTCAAAGGTATGAGGGTTTTCATTTTCCCACTGAAACTTAAGAATGACTATAACTTGAACTTAAAAATTCAAAATGTTTTATTGGACAAATACCAGCACAGACTTCTGCTATTTCAAAAGCCTTGCTTGACTGCAGACATCAAAAACTAATCATGGAATATTTCTTCTGAGTCCAATCATGATCTCAGCAGCTTTCACAATACCATAAACTAAGAAGTTATTATCAACTGATCAAAGCACACATCCAGAATAAAATAATTCCCCCATCTCTGATGTAGATCCAAATAAGCAGTGCATTGTGAAAATCATTTGAAGGCTCCAGGTATGAATGAGGTACAAAACACCAGCCAGATCAGTCTGTGTAGACAGTTGATTCTGTAGAAAGAATCACCCAAAACAGGATTAGACCAGTAACTTCAGAAAATATGAACAAAAATATTTTTACTCATGTACCAGACAGTTTTGTCTCTCATGTTAAAGACAATCTGTCACCAGATTGCTTTTATACTTGGGTACTGAAGCAGGATCTGGAAAGATGCATAACCTTTAAAGAACAGGATAATGACCCAGCCTTACTCACCAGACTTACTACACAGTGAGTAGAAGAGAGTCCCCAAGTAATGTGCAAAATGACCCAGTCAAAACAGAGATGTAAATAATATCAGAACTCTAAACCTTTCAGCTGAAACCAGCAAAAATCACTAAGAGGAAGCAGAGTCCCTACCATAATATCTGAGTCATGGTAAAGAATTTTAACTATCAATAAATTTCATATGAAAGCAAATAAAGTTTGTTTGTTTTTCCCCATTTTCCTATGTAGGCAGATGTCACCAGATCAGAGGCTGATTAACATTCCAGAGATGACTAATAAACAGAGACAAACTCAAGAAATCTTGGATTTCCCCACGGGGTACCATGATTCCATAAGGCTTATGTGGGTGAACAGAGGGAGAACATTTTTATAGGCTTTGCCTCAGGACACTCAAACAAAAATCACATTTCACTGTAGTAATTGCATTTGCAACACAGAAAACAAAAGAAAATAATGTGACAGGTTGCACATGAAGCAAGCTTGCTCCCTATAATATGCTTGTCCTCAAAGTACATCTAACTAATCATGCAAATTTCTCACTTCTCACTTGGAAACACACACACACACACACACACACACACACACACACAACCTATATATATATTTAAAGTCCCTAAATTAAAAATAAAAGTGATAGAAACAAGAAGGAACAATGTTTGAAGCAACATCATAATGTTGTTGTTACTTCTCAGGAAAAGTAAGTTTACAGTTGTGAGTACATGAAACAGAGTTTACTCTTGCAGCCCTGGCTTCATCCAAAAGGTTGTCTGGTGTAATTAGCATTTTATGCTTTTATTATTATAGATTATAATTATCACCACTTCTGTTAGAAATATATCAAATTTACTTTTTTGGTAATTCTCAAGATGCTATAAATATTTTTATTCTTTTTAGAAATTTTTGTAGGAAGTTAATTTTTTTTTAAATATAATTTATTGATTTTTTACAGAGAGGAAGGGAGAGAGACAGAAAGTCAGAAACATCGATGAGAGAGAGACATTGATCAGCCACCTCCTGCACACCCCACTGTGGAGATGTGCCCGCAAGCAAGGTACATGCCCCCAACCAGAATCGAACCCGGAACCCTTCAGTCCACAAGCCAACACTCTATCCACTGAGCCAAACCGGTCTCAGAGGAAGTTAAATTTTTAACTGGTTTAATATTAAGAATTGGTAGATTCTAAGCAATGGTCAACTGGTAAACTGGTTCTCAAAAAAAAGAATAGCCTTCATTTGTAATTTACTTTTCAGATTAGTGTATATTAAACTCTTCCTCCATGGCCAATATCATGTCACTACACCAGAAATTTTCAAGACATCCAGTCGGGCTTCAGAGACTAGCTCACACTGGCTGTAAGTCAATTAAATAGTAGCCAATTATTGGAATAGCTAATTCACTAAATAACAAACTAGCAAATGATTAACTCATCAAATAGTAAAAATGTTAAGTAACCAATTCACAAGATGGCAATTTTCCAGAAGGTAAGTTGCAAAATAAATAAATAAATAAATAAATAAATAAATAAATAAATAAACAAACCATATAATCAATCTCCAAGTGACATTGCTTACAAAATTATCAAATATCTTAAAGAGGAATTAGGACAAATTGTGTTTTTAGTGACAAGAAAATGCAGAGGCAAAACAAGAAAAGCTTAAAATATATAAAAAAAGATAGGCACTTGCACATATAGGAAAATCCATTGGAATATAAAATATGCTACTTGAAATATGGAACATGCATGATCCTGACATTAAACCAAACTGGACTCAGAACTATGTAGTTAAAATGCTTAGTGTCAATGAATAATTAAACTTTGAAAAGAAATCCTAATCAATTTGGCAATTGATTAGTTTGCTATTTTAATCAACAAGCAATTTGATTTTTCAGTGAATTGTCTTTATTTATTCTTATTGGTCTTATTATATTTATGTGTTTTACATCTGACTATCCTGAAACATGGAAACTATGAATAATAACAAATTTAATCATTTCTTAAAAATATTCTTTTTTAATTATTTAAATTTATATTGAGAGGTAGAGAGGATGAGAGAGAGTGAGAGATAGAGAGGAGTAGAGAAAAAGAGAGAAATAGAGAAAGAGATATCTATTTGTTGTTCTACTCACTGAAGTCTTAATATAAACTTTCTGCCATTTTTAAGGTAATTGTCAAATAATTGATGTTTAATTATTGGTTTACAGTCAACTTAGAACTATCTACGCATGATTTAACTTACATAAATCACTCTGAATATAATTATTAAATATAGTCTGTCTAATCTCCACCCCTAATTTCCTGTCAGTGGCCATCTGTAGCTTTTCTATAATACAGGTTTATGCTTTCATTTACTTGCAAGCTTAAACACACCCTTCAGCTCAACACCTATACTGTACTTTCTTCTCAGCTTAATTACTCTCAGGAAATTGCATATTAGAAAGGATCCTAGAAGTATACATACTGAGAGATCTGAAACAAAATTCAGCATGTCATTTAATTTAAATTGGATTTTATTAGTGGGGAAACTACATTCCAAATAAGTGAGGTGAGGAGAAATCAAGGTGGCAGCATAGATAAACACCTGAACTGCTTCCTCACACAACAATTTCAAAACTACAACTAAAAGACAAAATGGACATCATCCAGAACCACAGGAAGGCTGGCTGAGTGGAAATTCTAGAGAAAAGCACACTGAGACTCAGAGGAGCTATGGAAATAAAGTGCAGAGGTATGGAGGTGGGTGCATGGAGAGAGCTGGCAACTGAGTATGTGGCTGGTTTGCTCAAGCAGGAGGGAAACAAAGCTCATAACTGCTCTGAGCTCCAATTCTGGGCGAGACTCTGGGAACCCAGACTCATATGGGGAGAAACTGGAGTGTCTGGCAGGGGGGACACTGGAGGGCTGCTTTCTCTCAGAGGTGCTTGCAGCGATTATCACAGGAGACTGAGACCCAGGGGCCTCTTAGAGCAGGGCTGATGGGAAGCCATTGCGGTTTGCTCCCCCTGAGATCCTGCCCCACAAGCCATTGCTGTTTGCTTCACTCTGAGACTCTGCCCCATCCAAGCCCAGCACAGGGCTTTTGCATAGAATGGCCTGGTCCTTTGAATTCTAAACTTACCTAACAAATAAGTGAGGTGATTTACAGAAAGTCAGAAGGAAGTGAGTTTATTCATTAGAATTTCATTATGGATAGAATATTTATGCTCATCATTTTTTATAGCTCCACTCATACAAAAAAAAATGAGCTCTGTTTCTTTATCCTCTTGAGTCTTGCTTCATCTTGTTACTTGATCTGACAAATAGACTAAGAAAGGAGTTGTGTTGTGTAAGTTCTAGAACCTAGGATTACAGGCCTTCCAGATTCTGCAATCTCCTTCAAATAATGTTGCCTTGAGCACACCAGGTCAGAAAGGCCACTTAGCCTGCTAGAGGATGAGAGACCACAGGAAGGGGAATCGGGACCAGCACCAACTATCCAACATAGCTGTGGGGCCATTCTGGCCATTCCAGACTAGCTGAATGAGGTAGCATGGATTGAGTCCAGGTGAGGCAGCAAAGTAACTAGCTACTAACCTTTGTAATTGTGAGAATTAATAGATTCCCATTCCTTTAAGTCACTATTTTGAGCTGATGTGATGCATAGCAGTTAACTGATTTCCCAAAATAAGGACATTTCAGGTGGCCAAAAAAATGTGTACAAAGGTTCAAAAGAAAGGCAAATAATTTAGAATATCAAAATGAAGAAAACAGTAAAGAAAAGAAAATGTGTATAGGCAGAGAAAAATATAGACTCATATCCAGGCATATGGTTAACAGTGACCTAAATAAAAGTATATGAGCTACTCAAGAGAAGTCAGAGGCACTTGAAGGACGTCATTCCATGAAGAAGAGACACTTTTCCCCTCATGAATGTTGAAAAACTATTCTTTGTGGGGTTCTCACATTTCTTCATGTTTTACTAGAAGGGACACTGCCTTTGTTTTGGACTACTTTTTCAGAACTGTTTATATAATAAAGAGCTTTGGAAGACAGAGGTAATATACTTTTAGAGGAGCAAAGGAAAGCTTGCTTACAATGAATATAAATACTCAGTTTCCTTAAATACAGGTTTCCATTTCTGTAAGACAATCCACACTATGCACAGAAATCATCTGCTCCTCTGAGCTGAGGCTAAGAAAACCAGTGTCAAACATGCTGATGCTGGGTGCTTGCTCTTCGTGTGAGTAATAAAATCATTTGTCTCTAACCCAGGAATCTTGTGTCATCTCCAAGTACTCATGAAACTCCAGGAGGCTAGCTTGTTAGCTTGCAAAAAGAAAGGAAACCTCAAATATTTTATAGTTTTAACAATAAAGTCCTCTAAGTCCTAGCTGAGTGCTTGGTTGGGTTGGTTATAGCATTGTTCTGATATGCAGAGGTTGCAGGTTTGATCCTGAATTAGGGCACATACAAGAAGCAACCAATGAATACATAAATAAGCGGGACAACAAATCTCTCTCTCTCTCTCCCTCAAGTTAAAACACACACACACACACACACACACACACACACACACACACAATGAATCCAAACAAACATACAATGAAGTCTTCCAAAAGACTCCTTCTAATAAAAGAGTAATATACAAATTGATCAAACCTCTGCTACACCACAAGCCACGCCCACTAGCCAATCAGGAATGGATATGCAAATTAACCCAGCCAAGATGGCTCCGGCCACAGAGAAAGCAGGGGGGAGGTTTGGGTTGTCCCGGAAATGGAGGAAGCCAAGCTTTCCACACACCCTGGTTGGCACAGGCCTCCACTTAAGGCTACAAAGTTTCAATTATAGAAGATAAATAAATTCCAACAAAAATGGCTGCTGCCACAGAGAGAGCAAAAGGCTTGGCTCTGCTCTAGGCTACAAAGTTTCAGTTGTAGAAGATAAATAAATCCCAGATGCCAGGGCCTCTGCTTGGGTTACCAAGGGGCGTGGCTGGCCTGCAAACCACCATAGGCCCCTTGCCAGGGCTGCCCCATACCCCAACGAAACCCCACCCTGATCTGGGCAAAACAGCTAGCCCCCACCTGTGTACCAGGCCTCTATCCTATCTTATAAGAGTAATATGCAGATTGACCATCACTCCAACACACAAGATGACTGCCCCCATGTGGACACAAGATGGCCACCACAAGATGGCCAGCAGGGGAGGGCATTTGGGAGGGACCAGGCCTGCAAGGGTGGGCAGTTGGGGGTGATCAAACCTTCAGGGGAGGAAAGTTAGGAGTGACCAGGCCAACAGAAGAGGGAAGTTGGGGGTGACTAGGCCTGCAAGGAAGGGCAGTTGGGGGGACCCAGGCCTGCAGGGGAGGGCAGTTAGGGCTGACCAGGCCCACAGGGAAGGGAAGTTAGGGGCAAACAAGCTGGCAGGGAAGCAGTTAGGCATCAATCAGATTGGCAGGGGAGTGATGTGGGGATGATCAGGCTGGTAGGCAGAAGCATTTAGGGGTAATTAGGAAGGCAGTCAGGTGAGCAGTTGGGAGCCAGCAGCCCTGGATTGTGAAAGGATGTCCACCTGCCAGGTATAATCGGGCCTAAAAGGGCAGTCAGACATCCCTAGAGGGGTCCCAGATTGGGGAGGGTGCAGGCTGAGCTGAAGGACACCCCCCACCTGTGCACAAATTTCATGCACAGGGCCTCTATTCCTATCTAATAAAGAGATAATATGCTAATTAGACCACACAGCAAAACAACCTTCCAGAAAGACCTTCTGGAATGACCAGTGGGTGGGGTCGTGGGGCAGAGAGGCAGCCAGGGCCACGAGGCAGCTGGGCTGTGAGGCTGAGCCCCTTGCACAATTTTGTGCCTCTGGCCTCCAGTACTTATAATCAATACCAAAGTAAAGTTGTTTGTTTTGTGAAGTGATTTTGTGTGTCATTCATTATTAAGAAAAGGGGGAGAAAATAATATAGAATACTGAATCCCATAGTTAGTATGTTTTTATTATGCATAATAGGAAATGTTATGATAAATACCAAAATGCTAATAAATGGAAATAGTTTAATTCATTATCCCTTTCATGGTTTGTAATTTGTAATAAGAGAAAATCCCTTAATCCAAATAATAAACAACCCATGGGTAACTGCAGGATTAAGCAAATGAATGAGAAAATATTTTATGGCAGAGATGTCAGACTTCCCACAGTTCACATGCTTCAACCAGCTGTTTTTCTCATCTGCAATATGGAAAAAGTTAAGAACTTGGCTTTGAAGTTAGAGAGACCAAGTCCAATTGTGATTGAAGAGCTTCTAAGTTGTACAACTTTGGGCAAGTAATATAGTTTTATTAGTTTCAGTTGCTTATCTTTAAAAATCTGATGAATTGTAAATGTAATGACACAAATACAACTACATTATTTTGAGTATTAGAAAAATTTGTAGTTTATTTTACATCAATATATATTTAAAAGTCTACATGACCGTTCAACCACTCAACCATTTGACTGGTGGCTATAATGTGCACTGACCACCAGTGGGCAGACACTCAACACACAGGCATGGAAACATGGGACAGACTGATGAATCTTAGAGGGAACAGGGGAGAGCGGGAAGAGATTAACCAAAAATCTTATATGCATAGAGGCCTGGCCTTCAGAGTTCAGGCTGAAACCATCGCAGTTCATGGTTTTGTACATCAGTGGTGTCTCTTGGCCTGGCCTGCACAGATTGGGCTGAAACTGGTAGTCCAACATCTCCCAAGGGGACCAGATTGTGAGAGGGCACAGGTCTGGCCAAGGGACCCTACTGATGCCAAATCTGTGCATCAGGCCTCTAGTATTCAAATAACTTAATAAATGACAGCTTCCATTATCATTTCACAAATAGGTATTACTGGTTCTTTTGGCAAAAATGTACAGAGGCCCATGGCTTATAGTTTATCTCAATTTACCAAAGGGGAGCAACAGGACATGACTGTGGAGCACAAATTAGATAATTGTTTCAGGAGGACATGAATTTTGCCCTATACTCAGGTATCAGGGCAATGTTTAGCACACAGAAGACACTGGGTAAATATTCACTAAATGAAATAGTAGATAAGTGGCCTGAATACTCTAGATTTTAATTCCAAGAGTCCCAAGAGCAAAATTAGGAGATGAGATTCAAATAAATCTATGATGGATATCACTGAATTTGTGCCCCTATGACAGCATGGTGGCACAAGGATGTCCTAGGGCACAAGAAAGTAGGAGTTACCTCTAAGGTAGAAGTCCTGGCGGGGAATAGTATAGATTGCAGCATAATCAGAGGAAGGACTTTTCTGTAGCTCATAATTGCCCAAGGCCTGGGTTACGCATCTGTAGTAATAGGATGAGGGCCACAGAGGAATTGAAATTTAGATGTCTCTTAGGTATACCTGAACACAAAATAAAGACAAATCATAACTCAGAAATTAAAACATTTTTATTTTTAAAATACTTTTTATTGCTTCTAGAGAATGAGGAAAGGAGAGGGATAGAAACATAGACCAGCTGCCTCCTGTACACCTCCCTCTGGGGACTGAGCATGCATCCTGGGCATGTGTCCTGACCAGGAATTGAACTGATGACATTCTGGTTCATGGGTTGACACTCAACCAGTGAGCCACACCAGTCAGGCAAACTGTATTATTATTTTTTTTTTTACAAAAGGAAAATAAATAGTATTTTTGTTATGTTTAAGCAACATAAACTTATTTGTTTAAAAAAATGAAGGGGAGAGAGAGAGAGAAAGAAAGAGAGAGAGAGAGAGAGAGAGAGAGAGAGAGAGAGAGAGAGAGAGAGAGAGAGAGAGAGAGAAGGCAGGGAGAGAGGGAGTGAGGGAAGGAGGGAGGAAGGGAGGGAGAGAGAGAGGGAGGAGACAGGAGGAGAAGGGAGGGGCGGGGAGGGAAAAGGAGAGAAAGGGGAGGGAAGGAGATGAGAGAGGGCCCTAAATTAAGAGGAAAGAAGAAAATCAGAGTTTTAAACTTCACCATTTTGAGGTAAAGTCTCTTAAGGATTATTGAATTTCAAAGCTCAGAATGCTTATTTACTCGAAATCCTGTTTTTACAAATGAAGAAAGAGAAGCTGGGAGAGGCTATTACTTTTACAAAGTCATATTCCAGTTCACTATCTATATATTGATGACTAAGGAAATAACTGAAAGAAAAGTGTACTTACCAGAAATGCATCTCCAGCTGCTGCCTGGGTTCCTCCTGTATGCTAATCAGTTAGCATTGATCCAAAACTGTTTAAGCCAAAAACATTTTTCCAGAGCTGAGAGTCCCAGTGATTTTGACTTTTAAATATCAAAGTTAAAAATAACCTTTATAGAACTTAACACAGGAGTAAAACCCTTCACATTTGGCACCTTCCAGGCAAGCAAGGTCTTCTTCTCAGAACTCCAGCTCTGTGCCGCAGCATAGACATTCCTGCCAGATTAAATGCAGCACAATGGACCGAGAAAACAAGTCTGGAAACACGCTTTTGTCCTCATAAAATGGAGAAAAATCAGAATTAGTAAGTCATCAAGTGTATTTAATTTGGATCCAGTCATCATGTTGGAAAGCCATGCTATTTGAAATCATATTGCCTCAGCTCTCAGATGATTCATAGGGTTTGTTGTCTAACGGTCTGGCAAATACCCTAGGCCATTGCTATTGGCATGCATGTCTAACAGATGTTAAAAATGAAAGGCTGACAGTTTTTACAGCATAATTAAATCTCTCCTTATTTCTCAAGTGCTATTTAATTTAATTTTAATCAAAAGTAATAACCATCCATACGTGCTGTAATATTGGCATTGATGATCCATGTAAGGCATTACCTACTGTGCTTTAGGAAGAAGTCTTACAATAAGGAAGTCACTTGATAAAGTGGTTTTAATACTTTCAAAACATTTAGAAGCAATGAACACACTCAAGGCAGATAAAGCTTCAGGTTGCCCCATAAAATGTTAAAAAGACCATGTGGCCAATGCTCCAATATGATATATTGTGCCAGTGTCCTGCTTTCATAACTAAAATGGGAGGAGAGTTTTCCTTAGAAAGACTAGCTTATAAATACACATACTAGAAAGAGGTGATTTTTATTCATCTAGGCTAATGGAAGTAACTGAACAGATGATCCAAGGCATTGACTGGTCTCTGTCTTTGTCTATTAGGATTGTTATGGCAAAAGAGCACAGACTGGGTGACTTAAAAACAACAAATTTATTTTTCACAGTCTGGAGTGTGGATATTTAAAATCAGAGTGTCCATATGGTCAGCTTCTGTGCCTGGTGATGTTCTGCCTCCTTGTTCATAAATGGCAGTGTTCTTGTTGTTTCCTCTCTACCAAGGGGGAGGGATATCTCAGGTCCCTTTATAAGAGCACCAATCCCACTCTTAATAGATAGATCACTGAGAGGATAAAGTTCTCATCATATGAATTTTGGGAAGACACAGACATTTAATGTACAGCAGTCACTGAGAAGTCACTGAGTTTAACTTGTAAATATTTATTTCATTGGCTTGGTTATGAGCACGGCTTAAATAGACACAATGCTTAGGATAAAATGGAATCATAGCTTCCAAAGTTAGAAGGTACATAGGGTAAAGGCTGGTGTAATCTTCATATTTTACAAACGAGCAAGGTAGAATCCAGGTAGTGAATTTGATTTTCCCAAGTACCCATAACTAATGAGTTGAAGAAACAGAATCCTGGTGTCATGATTCCAAATCCAGTAGCTCTTTCATCTAACTACATTGTGTTTTCATTAATAATAGTATAAAAATAGTTGTCAACTAAGTTATACTTTCCTATGTAAAACGTCCATAATTATGAATTTATTGTAAGTAGAGATAGTCTCCATCTCCCTTTTAAACTGGTTTCTAACTAGCTCACAACTTTTTTGGAGTTATCACAGAGGCTACTATACTGGCCATTGTTTGGAATTAATACATTTTGCGTAAATTTAGGCCCAAGTCCGTGGTGTAACTTATTTTAACATACCAACAAGAAAGCTGTTGTACTTGAGATAGTTGTTATGTATTGTCTGGTCATGATTATGTTTCATATAATAAATTGTGATAGTCTTGTTGGCTTTTCATTGGTTGACTATAAAGGAAACCCATTTAGGACAAATGTTGACAATGCTAGATAATATTACATGAGTCACTCTTATAGAACATAAAATTCTAATGTAATCACACCTGAAATGATAGTTTTGAATCCAATACTAAAGATGTGGAATTTAAAATCTCTTGGTAGAAACAAATGCTCTGTTACATGCCCTTGGGTACTAGAGTGGGCAGCTTAAGCACAGAGCATCTGACACTTGTGGGAGGCATAATACAAACATCTAAAGATTGTGACATGCAACTCTCATAGTCAGAGGAAATACATAAAGCAGATTCATTTTAAGTGGCTATACCTTACAACCTGATACCTGAACTTCTCCCTGAAGATAGATTAGAATGATTAGAGGTAAAAAAAAAAAATTGAGCAGGAGGTATATGGGAAAATTTTGGATAGAATTATCCTTTGTGTGGGCAAAAATAAAATGAGGAGGTAGGTAAAAACTGGGAAAGCCTTTGAACAATTCAATAAGAGGAAGGTTAGAGCTGTTTTGGGAGGCAAAAATATATTGTTTTGAATGCAGTAATTTGTCCTGGATATGAGAGTGTCAATCATTGAAAGAAAGGATAGAAGGACTTAGTAATTTTTGTGATTTGGTATGGGTCATTGTAATAATAAAAATAAGTAATATTTTATTAATATAATATTAGACATAATATGAGAAAAAACAAAATTAGAAAGTCAAACAGGGAAATAGTCATTAACTAGCACCATTTTATAAGGAGATAACAGTTTAGGAAAATAGGGACTGTCAAATAGTCATTATAAAAGTTATTTGGAAGGCAAATCTATGACTCAGTATTTAGGAAAATTAAAAATATCAGGCTTAGTTATTATAAATTAATATATCTGACTTTATAAATTTAGTAGAAATTATAATGGTAAGCCAAAACTAAAAAATTAAAATTATTTAAATCACACACACACACACACACACACACACGCACACACACACAGAGGATGCAAGAATATTTACTTCCTTGTGACTCCAAATTGAGATGATCAAAATACACAGCGACTTTTGAATCAAATAGAGTTACTATCTCAGAAAAAATTGTACTGTGTCACTATATTCCTAACTGCATAGCCAATTGATAACTCAGATTATGGTAAATAACATTAGATAGATATAGAGTAAGAAAAGAAGAGGTAGACATGAAAATTGTGAAGTTAGCTTTTTCTTGGAGGAGATTTGGAGAGGAATTTAAGAAGAATGGGACCACAAAAAATGAAGCCATAAATAAAGGTAATTTTATATTGTGGGGAGGGTGTTAAATTAATTTTGTATGCCCAAGGCAACTTCTGGTACAGATTTTTTTTCTTTTATTTCACCTACTAACCATTTTTCTTCATTTGTGTGATCAATAATTCATTCTATTTTTTTTTTTTTGCAGCACTGTTCAGAGTGAATTGTTGGAAATATTAAGTTCAATTCTGACACTACTATATTTCTAGTTCACTCAATAGAAGATATGTGTTAAAATAAAATAAAATAAAAAACATGCTTTCCAAGCCCATATTTTCCAGGTCAGAAATCATTCTGCATGATGAATTTTGAGTGTGGAAGTTTACCGCATTTTCCAGCGTATAAGATGACTGGGCGTATAAGACAACCCTTAACTTTTCCAGTTAAAATACAGAGTTTGGGATATATTCATACAAGGAACAGTACACTAAAAAAAAAAAAAAAGAAAAAAGAAAAAAAGAGAGAGAGAGAGAGAGAGACAACCTTCGACTTTTGAGAAGATTTCCTGGGTTAAAAAGTCGTCTTATACACCGGAAAATACGGTAGTTATTTTCCATAAAAAAAAAAAAGTGCTTTGGTGAGTGTAGCAGAGATTCAATAGCACATGGTAAATTTACTGGGTTGAATAAATGAGAATAAAGTTTATTTACTTTACTTCCTAGTGCAAACCATGCTGAATAAAACTAGCACTCAGTTGGTAGTAACTAGAGCTCAGTACTACCTTAGTTATACAGTTAGTTGAACCTCAGTTAAGACTACAACTTCAATTTTGTAGTGTGTAAAGGGAGGCATCAAAATAGACATGACTTTGCCGAAACCGGTTTGGCTCAGTGGATAGAGCGTTGGCCTGCGGACTGAAAGGTCCCAGGTTTGATTCCGGTCAAGGGCATGTATCCTGGTTGTGGGCACATCCCCAGTGGGGGACGTTCAGGAGGCAGCTGATTGATGTCTCTCTCTCATTGATGTTTCTAACTCTCTATTCTTCTCCCTTCTCTGTAAAAAATCAATAATATATATATATATATAAATAAACATGACCTTAAGTTTCTCTTAGGTTTTCTGTTCTCTGATTTTATTAGTTTTCATTTTCCACATATTGACCTTTTCACTTCATTAAAACTTTTTCCATTTTCTGATCTTTCCAATTATTATTTTGAAAGATTTTTAGGAAAATTTGATGAGGCTCATCTGATCATTACTTTTATTAGTAGTAGTAGTAGGAGTATTTTCCAAGATTCAATAGGAAATGATTTTCACATAGTCATTTCTGCCAATAAACATTTAACTTCCAGTGGTGATGGAAAAACCATGCCCATCTATATAATAAAAGGGTAATACAGTGGTACCTCGAGATACGAGTGCCCTAACATACGAGATTTTTGACATACGAGCCGTCGAGCTAGCAATTTTTGCTTTGAAATATGAACAACAGTAATCGCGCTGATCAGCCGGCTGCACATAACCCACCAGTTTACCGTGACTCGAGCATCTCATAGTTTCCCACTCCTCAAGGTTACAGAACGAATTAAACTCGTATCTTAAGGTACCGCTGTATGCTAATTAGACTGGAGATCTTCCAGATGTCCTTCCAGACAAAGCCATGGTGGCAGGGACTGAGGCAGAGTGGTTAGGGGTGATCAGTTAGGCAGGGAAGGACAGTTAGGTGCGACCAGGCTGTCAGGGGTGGACAGTTAGGGGTGACCAGGCCAGCAGGGATGGGCAGTTAGAATCAACCAGGCTGGCAAGGGAGGATAGTTAGGGGCTGTCAAATCACCTGGGGAGCAGTTAGGGTCATTTGGCAGGCAGAGGCAGTTAGGGGCAATTAGGCAGGCAGTCAGGTGAGCAGGTAAGATCCAGCAGTCCTAGACTGCGAGATAGATGTCCAACTGCCTAGGATTGGGCCTAAACTGACAATTGGACATTCCCTAGGGAGTCTTGGATTGCCAGAGTGCAGGCCAGGCTGAGGGACCCCCATCCCATACACAAATTTCGTGCACTGGGCCTCTAGTTGTATTATAATTGCTAAACCAGAAATTTATTCTATAATTCAAATACATGCTTAAGAATTGAATATTTTTCTGTTAATATATTAATATATCAAACACAATACTAATATTCTTCAATACAATGTTAATATTTCTTCAGTATATATATATATATATATATATATATATATATATATATATATATATATAAAATCCTATCTAATAAGGAGGGAATATGCAAATTGACCATCATGCCATCACAAAGATGGTAGTGCCTACAGCAGAGGCAGGGTTTCCATAATATAAGATGGCTGCACCCACAGCAGAGGCTGAGTGCCTGTAATAAGCCTTAACAAGCAATCAGCAAGGACCTGAGGCTGTGTGGCACTGGGCTGGGGCAGGGGACCTGAGGCCATGCCCCCAGCACCAGGCCAGGGAACCTGAGGCTGTGTCACCTGCCTTGTGGGACTTGATGGGGGAATCTCAGGCCATGTCCCCCACCTGGCGGGACTTGATGGAGGACCTCAAGGCATGTGCCCCACCCAGGCCAGGGATGGGGAACCTCAGGATGCATCCCCTAACTGGTGGAGCTTGAGGGGGGGCCTCAGCCACTCCCCTGGCCCAATGAGGCTTGATGGAAGACCTCAAGGCTCACCCCCACCCCAGTGCTGGTCCTGGGGACCTCATCCCACACCACCTGCTCTGATGCTGGGCTGAGGGACCTCAGGCCATCCCCCCTGCTCTGGCATGAGGCTGGAGGACCTGAGGCCTCCAGTGGTGCTTGACAAGTATGTGGTTGGTTGGATCTGTATCTCGCCCAATGGGGGTAGGGCTGTCTGGGTCTGGGCCTTGCATGGTTTTAAGGCACCTCAGGTGGGCGGGGACTTGACTATGGGTCCCAAGGCATGCCCCAGATTCTGACAGGAGGAAGATTTTCATATACATTTTACTAATTTTCTTTCATCTCTGACACTTCTATTATAGAGAAAGGACAAATAGCAATATTAAAATATTTCCTCTAATTAATCTCTTTTTAATGTTCATCAATTTCATGCACTAGGCCACTAGTTACTTTATAAAAGAATTAATACTTGGAAAATAACAGTAAATAAATATGCTTAGGATAATTTTATGTTTACTTTAATATCTTGAAGCAATAGATTTCAATAAAAATCTATATTTTCTGATAAGCATCACCAACTTTATATTTTTTAAAGTTCAACAATTAGATGAATTAACTATTTCTTATTTTTGAATTTTTATTTTTTATTAAATTAAACTTTTTACTTAAGATAATTGTAAATCCCTCTACAGTTAAAAGATAATACAGAGAGTTTCATTGTTTCTCCCAATGGTAACACCTTGCAAAATTATAGTACAATACCACAGCAAGGATATAGACATGGATATATATGGTCAAGTTGAAGCACTTTTCAATCACTGCAAGGATCCTTCTATTACCCCTTTATAATCATATCTGCCTTTCTTCCTCCTCATCCCTAAGCACCAGCAACTATTACTTTGTTCTACATTTCTAAAGTTTTGCCATTTCAAAAATGTTATGTAAATATTATCATACAGCTTGTAATTTGGAAGACTGGCTTTTTGTTTTTTTTTTCCACTCAGAATAATCCCCCTGAAAATTCACCCAAAGTTGTGTATGTTTGTTTCAATAGTTCATTCCTTTTATTGCTGAGTAGTACCATAGCCTGTTTAACCATTCACCTGTGGTAGGACACCTGAGTTGTTTTCAGTTTGGGGCTACTATGAATAAAACGTCTATGGACATTCATGTACAGTTTTTATGTGAACATGCATTTTCATTTTTCTAGGACAAATGCCAACTAGTGAAATTGCTGAATCATGTGATAGTTGCATGTTTCATTTTTTTATACTAGTTTACAAACTATGTTCTAAAGTAACTGTGCCATTTTACAACCCTACCAGTAGTTTATAAGTCATCCAGTTTCTGTACATCCTTGCCAACATTTGGTATCGTATTTTTTATATTAGCTGTTCTGAAGGTATCTCATAGAGGTTTTAATTTACATTTTCCTAATGGTTCATGATGTTGAACACATTTTTGCCATCTAAATATTCTCATCAGCAAAATGTCTATTCATATTCTAATTGGATTGTTTGTATTTTAATATTGAGTTTTGAGAGATGAATTTCAGAGGGAAGGTGGGGAGTGGACAAGAACTTTTATACATACTAGAGGCCTAGTGCATGAAATTTGTGCACTGATGGGTGGGAGGGGGGCCCTCAGCCTGGCCTGCATCCATTTGCAGTCCAGGAACCCATGGGGAATGTCCACCAGCAGTCAGATATCCCTCTCACAGTCCAGGGCTATCATAGTCCTGGACCCCTCACTCCTTAGTTCCCATCTGCAGTGGAGACAGGAGTGGTTTCCATCACCATTGCTGTGCTTGCCAGACATGAGCCCAACTTCTGGCTGAGCAGCACTCTTCTTAGTGGTCAGTGCACATCATAGTGACCAGTTGTTTTGGTCATTCCACTATAATGGTCACTTAGGCTTTCATTATATAGACTAGAGGCCCATTTAAAACATTAGTCAGAAATGGAAAAAGATGCAAAGTGTATATTCAACAAAGTTAATTTAATACATGTAGTCATGCCTTTCCAGTGTGGCTCAGTGTTTGAGTGTTGACTAGGAGGTCATGGTTCAATTCATGGTCAGGGTATATGCTTGAGTTGTGGGATTAATCCCCAATGTAGGGTGTGCAGGAGGCAGGCAATCAATGATTTTCTCTCATAATTGGTATATCTAGCTTCTTCTGTCTCTCCTTTCCTCAAATCAGTAAAGACATATTTTAAAAAGTACATGTAGTCATTTCAAGATGACTGCTTTGAGACAGAAGCAATATACGGAACGTGATATGCATTTTTATGTTCCATTTTAGTTGTGTAATTTTTTTTTAAAATGCAGGTTAGCTAATGGTAAAATTTGTAAGTGTTCTTCTTTAGGCTACTTTTATTATCTATAATCTGATTGTTGTTATAAATGTATCTATAATATATTAATGTGTAGATACATGTTATTGAAACATTGTCATCTACTTTAGGTTCTTATTACTTATCTGAAAATATTTAGCAGATCATCTTACATTACTGAATATATTGAACAAGAAGCCCAATGCATGAATTTGTGCACAGGTGGGATCCTTCTGGGTGGTCTGCAGGGATCTGGCCAAAACCCACAGTTTCATGCTGCCTGCAGCCCATACCTGCTGCTCCTGCTCATCCCAGCCCCACTGTGCCTACAGTGACTGATCATTGGGAGAGGCTCACACTGCTGCAGAAACACTCATTAGCCACGAGCCCACATCTGGTGCCCTCCCAAGAAAAGTAGCCTGTGGGATCAGGCTGAAACCGGATCTCTGACATCCCCCAGGGCTTCCGGATTGTGAGAGGACTCAGGCCAGGCTGAGGGGCCCCATCAGGCCAGGGATCTGTCCAGGGAGGGACCGCAGGGGGGCTCTAGGAGGTGTCTGGCCCAACTTGATCAGTCCCCATTGGCCCCAGCAGCAAGCTAACCTACCAGGCAGAGCATCTGCCCCCTGGTGGTCAGTGCATGTCATAGCAACTGGTCAACCAGTTGACTGCCCCCCGGTGGTCAGCACACATCATAGCAAGCAGTTGAGCAGCCTTAGCATATCATTAGCATATTTTGTTTTGATTGGTTGTTTGATTGTTCTGCCATTTGGTCTATTTGCATATTACTCTTTTATTATATAGGATTGTATTATATTGGACTAGTTTTCGAGCCCTGGCTCAGCTTATATATAAACTCAGATGAGTTATTTAATTTCATTGACCTCAATTTTTCTTTATCACTGAACAAATATGTCAAGTCCTACTTTGTGTCCAAAACCAAATCTATTAGTTAGGAATAATAGATCCATGGAAGGCCTGACTACTGACATGATACAGATGACAGTCAAATGAAAGATATATAAGTGTACTAATCACAGCACAACACTGTGGGAAGTGTCATGATTAATAATGTGAAGAAAGATCGGCATGAGATGCTAGAACCTGGCCTAAAAGAAAATCTGGAGAGATCACAGAATTGAGAGTCATTCTAGATTTTATCACTTGTATGTATAAGTGGAATCCAGAAGCATCTTCATATATAAGGGGAATTGCAGCCTAGAATGGAAAATGTCCAGATACCACAGATTTATTATGTGTTGGAAAAGAGCAGGTCTTATTTTCCTTTCTATCACGTCAGATAGAAATGCAGCAGTGATAGTCAATGCCATTCAGAGGTGGGTGGGTCACTTTAGGACTGTGATAGAGCTTGGCTGGGGTGGAAAGTTGACAATGGGAGCAGATGGAAATGCCTAACTGTTGAGTTTTCCCACTTCCCAATCGTCCCCATGCCCAGAATTGGACAGTGTCGGCATATGGTGGCAAGCTATAGAAAAAAGATTCTGCCTTTTTATAGTGTTTTCCCATTTCTTCTATTGTATTTTTTGTGTTGTTTGCTGATTTAGAGGAGTTCCTAGTAAAATAAGATAAAAAATAGTCATTTCTCATTTGTAATCAATGTCCATATCTTCTCAACTATCCGCTCTTCTGATGACTTTACCTTTGCTGTCCTTTGTTGAACAGAAATATTTTATTAATATTCTTTCAAATTCATCAGATATTTTTTCTAAATGTCATGTTTTAAAATCTCTTTATCAAATTCTTCCCAATTTGTATGTTCTATTCTTATTATTTTACAGTACTCATAAAATTGTTTATCTATGTGGAGATAAACATTGCCTATGCCATGGTGTAATAATCAATTTTGGTTGTGAATCCATTAAGCTTATAGATGAATAGGGAGAAAATTTATGTCTTTATAATATTTAGCCCTTTTATCCATGAACATGGCCTGTGTCTACATTTCAGAGATACACTATTTAATAATCAGATACATTCAAATTACAAATACAAAAACATACCATTACATTTCCACACACATACAAAAAAATGGTTAAATTAAAAAGATGTATATTATTAAGCTTTGGTAAGAATTTATAGCAACAGGATTTTCATTCACTACTAACAATAGTGCAAATTTATTAACCACATTGGAAACTAGAATTATTTACTAATATTGGATATATAATACCCTAACCATATAAATTTTAATTCTATGTGTATACCTACACAAAAATAATCATATCACTTTTTTGTGTGTCATACATTAAAGCTTAAAATAACCTTATTAAAATGGTTCACTAGGGCTTTTGGTCAAAATGACAGTATAGGTAAATGTGGCATGCAAATCCTCCTACAACCATATCAAAATTATAACTAGCTACAGAATAACTATCATTCAGAACCACATGAATTCTAGCTAAACAGAAGTCCTACAACTAAGGATACAAATAAAAAACCTCATCAAGATTGTATGAGGAGACACATAAAGGGCTGATCCCATACCACTTGTGGCAGATAAAAATTGGGAGGAATATCTAGGCTGCAGAAGTCCTCTGTGAAGGGTAAGCCCAGGGTTTCAGTGCCAGGAAGAGAAGTCCCTATAACTTCAGCTTAAAAACCAGTGAGGATTGTGGCTGAGTGAGAGGAGGGCAGCTGGAGTCTCAGGCAATTCCTCTTAAAGGGCTCCCACATGGAATTACTTGGACTCCCTACTTATGAGATCCAGTGCTGGGGTGGCAGTTCAAAGGGCAAAAGGAAAATATGAGGAAGAATTGAAGTGTCTAGAATCAGAGTAAGAGCTGGAGGGATATCTTTCTTTCAGACAGAGTGCTAGCAGAGGTTATTATTCTTTCCCTGAGCTTATTAACCACAGACCTGGCAAGCCAATGATTCCTTGAAACCACAGACCACTCAAATTGTGGACCCACTCAATTTATTTCCAGTGAATTTTCCATACAAATGGCATGCCTTGACTCATGCTTCACATTTGCCTAAAATGTCTCAAAAAAGCAGCATTTGGCCTTGGCAGGGCCCATGCATCTCACTAAGAGGCCCAGGGATAGCTATAAAAAAGAACCAGTCAAAAATGAAGAACACATTTACTGAAATAAAGATTACAGGAATAACAGTGGAGTAAATGAAGCAAAGGATCAAATCAGAGATGTGGAACATACAGAAGCAAAAAACAAACAAGGAAACAAACAAAACACAATAAGAATAATAAAGAGAAAAAGAATTTGAAAAAGAAAGTATAGCATTAGGTGTCTCTGAGAAAACTTCAAACATACCAACATTCACATCGTGGGGGAGCCAGAAGAAAACGAAAGAGCAAGAAATTAAAATGCATGTGGAAAAAATAATGACAGGACACTTTCATAACCTGGTGAAGGAACTAGACATACAAGTCCAGGAAGTTCAGAAATCCAAAACAAGATGAACCTCAAAAAGACCCACAACAAGACACAATAATTAAAAATGCTAAACATTAAAGACAAAGATAGAATCTTACAAGCAGCAGGAGAAGAGCCATTAATTACCTACATGAAAGCTCCAACTAGTTACCTCGTCAGTTATCTTCAAGAGGAAAAAAAAACTGTTAGCTGATTTATCAACAAAATCTTTGCAGGCCAGAAGGGAATGACCAGAAATATTCAAAGTGATGAAAAGCAAGAACCTGTGATCAAGTTTACTCTAACAAGCAAAGCTATAATTTAGAATCAAAGGATGTATAAAATGAGCTTCCAAGACAAGAAAAAGCTAAAGGAGTTCATTACCATCAAAATAGTATTACATAAAATGGTAAAGGGTCTTCTTTAAAAAAAAAAAAAGCAGAAAAAAAGATAAAAATATGAATAATAAAATGGCTAAAAATACAAACAACTGATTCTAAAAAAATAAAATTACACACAAGCAGAACAGAAACAGATACAGAGGACATTTTGAAAATTGCCAGATGGGAAAGATGTTGGAGGAATGGGTGAAAATGAAGAGAATAAAAAGTACAAATTGGCTCTGGTTTGGCATTGCTTGGTGGTTAAAGCATCAACCTGAATAGTGGAGGGTTATAAGTTTAATTCCCAGTCAAACGCTCATACCTGGGGTGCAGGTTGGAACCCCACTCTAGGTTGGGGAGTGTGCAGGATGCAACCAATCAATGTGTCTCTCTTACATTGATCACAATGATCTCTCTCTCTCTCTCTCTCTCTCTCTCTCTCTCTCTCTCTCTCTGTCTCTTTTCCTCCTTACTTCTTGGGTGAGGATTGAAAAGAAGAAGTGCAAATTGGTAGTTTCAGAATAGTCATGGGGATATAAAGTACAGCATAGGGAATATAATCAATAATCATATGTAAAAAGAGTAATATGCACTCAAAACCAGTTTGGCTTGGTGGATAGAGTGTTGGCCTGTGGACTGAGGAGTCCCAGGTTCGATTTCAGTCAGGGGCATGTATCTTGGTTGCGAGCACATACCCAGGGTGGGGCATGCAGGAGGCAGCTGGTTGATGTTTCTCTCTCATCAATGTTTTTGGCTCTCTATCCCTCTCCCTTCCTCTCTGTAAAAAATCAATAAAATATATTTTAAAAAATAGTAATATGTAAATTGACCGTACCTCCTCTACACCCACCAGCCATGCCCACCAGCCAATCAGAGCAAGTATGCAAATTAACCCAGCCAAGATGGCTACAGCCACAGAGAGAGCAGAAGGGAGTCTTGGGTTGTCCCCGGCAATAGAGGAAGCCAAGCTTTCCGAACACCCTGGCCACCAGACCTCCACTTAAGGCAACTATATTTCAATAGCTGTGTGAGCAGAAGGCTTGGCTCCACTCCAGGCTACAAAGTTTCAATTGTAGAAGATAAATAAATCCCAGATACCAGGACCTCTGCTTGAGTCGCCAAGGGGCATGGCTGGCCTGCAAACCACCACAGGCCCCTTGCTCAGGCCACCCCATACCCCAAGGGAATGCCCACCCTGATCCAGGACACCTTTCAGGGAAAACCAGCTGGCCCCCACCCATGCACCAGGCCTCTGTCCTCTCTAATAAAAGAGTAATATGCAGATTGACCATCACTCCAACACACAAGATGAATGGCCCCACATGGTCAAAAGATCCTGCCTTATGTGGACACAAGATGGCCACCACAAGATGGCCAGCAGGGGAAGGCAGTTGGCAGGGACCAGGCCTGCTAAGGAGGACAGTTGTGGGCAATCAGGCCAGCAGGAGAGGGCAGTTGGGAGGGACAGACTTGCAAGGGAGGGCAGTTGGGAGTGATCAAGCCTGCAGATGAGAGCAGTTGGGGGTGACCAGGCCAACAGAAGAGGGAAGTTGGGGGTGACTAGGCCTTCAAGGAAGAACAGTCAGGGGTGACCAGGCCCACAGGGTAGGGCAGTTAAGGGCAAACAGGCTGGCAGGGGAGCAGTTAGGCATCAATCAGGCTCAGGGGACTGGTTAGGGGGTGATCAGGCTGGCAGAAGCAGTTAGGGGCAATCAGGAAGGCAGGTAGGTGAGCAGTTGGGAGCCAGCAGTCCTGGATTGTGAGAGACATGTCCAACTGCCCATTTAGGCCCGATTAGGCCTAAATGGGCAGTTGGACATCCCTCTAAGGGTCCCAGATTGGAGAGGGAGCAGGCAGGGCTGAAGGACAACCCCCCACTCCCGTGCATGAATTTCATGCACTGGACCTCTCTAGTATTATAATAACTAGCTAGGTAAGGTGTCAGATGGGAATGAGATTTATTGGAATGATCATTTAGTAAGTTATGTAGTGTCTAAACACTGGATTTTATACCTGAAACTAATTTAATATTGTATCTCAACTGTAACTGAAAAAAAATTAATAAAAAAATGTGGCTGCCCTAGTCAATTTATCTCAGTGGATAGAAAGATGGCTTGGGGACCAAAGGATCCTGGGTTCGATTCTGGTCAAGGGCATATACCTCGGTTGCAGGCTTCTCCCTGGCCCAGGCCCTGGTTGAGGCTTATGCAGGAGGCAATCAATCAATGTGTATCTCTCACATCGATATTTCTCTCTGTATTTCCCTTTCTCTTCCATTTTCTAAATATCAATGGAAAAATATCCCCTACTGAGTCTTAAAAACAATGTAGCTGACTAACTTAAATTAAAAGCAAATTTCTATATTCATTTATTGGCATCAATAGGTGTCAATATAACATTTTGGAAAATTCAACACTACTCATGATAATTTATTGACTAAGTTGATTATAGTGACATTGGTCAACATGAACATATTAGTTTCAGGTGTGGGCTTCTGAGCTATAAGATCTATATATTGCACTCTGTGCCCATTACCCAAAGTCAAATCTTCTCCCATCACCTTATCTTAGGACCACTGTGCTCCCTTTTTTTCTCTGTTTGTCCTATTGACCCCCTCCACTTTGTACTGCCCCTCCCAGGCTTTCATCACTCTATTGTCTGTGTCTGCATATCCATATGTATGTGTGTTTTTTAAATGATTAAAAGCTATTATAGGAAACCTTGTAAATAAAAATAAAGACTGTGATCATTGACTGGAAAACAGAATCCTAATGTTTCAGTTTTCCTGAAATTATTCTAAATATTATATGCAATACTTACTGAAATATAATAGAAATTTATATTTAGAGTCTAAATATCTATAGATAAGCAAAGAATTAAGAATATATAAGAGAAATCCTGAAAAGAACTAGTAGTATAAGTTTGTCAAAAGAATTTTTCATAAATCAGTAGTAATGCACAAAGTGAGGTAGGTATTCAATGTAACTAGAAAAACAGAAGAATTTAAAGCAACACATTATCTGAACAGAGAATGACAGATTTAATTAGAATCAGTAATTAAAGAATGGATTTTTACAATAAAATTATTGGAATAATTATTATCTACACTAATAAAAGAGAAAAATGCAAATTGGCTATACCTTGCTATGCCCACCAGCCAATCAGGAGTGAGTATGCAAATTGACATGAAAAGATGGTGGTAACCCCGCTCCCCAGCCACTCCAAGCCTGTGGGAGTCAGAGAAGTCGGGTGCTAGCACCTGAGGCTGGCTGCAGCCTGGCAGATGAAGAAGCCGCCTGCCCTGTGATCCCAGGTTGCAGCCAGTGGGAGAAATCACCCACATTGGATCCTGGGGAAGATGGACAAGCCACCTGCCTGCAGTCTAGGTGCCAGCACCTGTGGCTGGCTACAGCCTGGTAGATGGAGATGCCGCTCACCCCATGGTCCCAGGTGCCAGCACTTGTGGCTGTAGCCCAGGCAAAGCCAGCTGCCCACTATACCCCGTGGCTGCAGCCAGCCTGGGTGCCTATGGTTGACCAGAAGGAGGAAGATCAGATCCCAGGTGCCTATGGTTTGCTAGAGGAGGGAATCCTGGGTCCTGGGTGTAGGGCCAAGGCAGAAGTGGCTAGGGGCAATCAAACCAGCAGGGGAGCAGTTAGGGACAATCAGGCTGGCAGGCAAAAGCAATTAGGGGCAATCAGGCAGGCAGGCGAGCAGTTAGAAGCCAGCAGTTCTGGATTGTGAGAGGGATGTCTGACTGCCAGTTATCTCCCAAGAGGTCCCAAATTGGAGAAGGTGCAGGCAGGACTGAGGGACACCCTTCCCCCTGCCCCATGCATGATTTTTGTGTACCAGGCCTAAATGTAAAAGGCTAATATGTAAACCAACTGAATGGAGGAATGACTGGTTGCTATGACATGCACTGACCACCAGGGGAAAGAAATTCAACACAGGAGCTGGCCCCTGGTGCTCAGTGTGCTCCTGGCCTCTCAGCCAGAAGCTGGGCTCATGGCTGGTGAGCAAGTGGTAGTGGCAGGAGCCTCTCCCGCCTTCACGCTAAGGATGTCCATCTCATGCACATGCCCCAAGGGCTCCCAGACTGTGAGAGTGCAGGAATTTCATGCACTGGGCCTCTAGTGTACATATTAAAAAATGAAATAGGTTCCCATTCTATACCACATAAAAATATAAGTTCTAGTTGGACTATATGTCAAAACAAAAATAAAATTTTAGAATAGGTGAATATATATATATATATATATATATATATATATATATAGCATAAAGAAGTCATTCTTAAACAAGATAGTATAGAACCAACTAAAAGAAAGAAAAAATGATAAATTTAACTATATAAAATATTAATTCTTCCAGCTTACCAAACCACACAAAAGAATAAAAAAAAGTCAACTCACTATGGGAACAGGATTTAAGAATATGTATAACAGACAATGAATTAGTATTCAGAACGTATAACAACTTCTGAATATTAATAAAGGAAACATTTAAAAATGATTAAAATATTTGATAGGGTACCTTACAGAGAATTCACGAAAAGCTAATTAATATGTAAAAAGATACTAAACTTTGTCCCAGCCTGGTGGCTCAGTTGATTGGAACATCGTCCAAACTCCTTCCTTCCTTCCTTCCTTCCTTCCTTCCTTCCTTCCTTCCTTCCTTCTCTCTCTCTCTCTCTCTCTCTCTCTCTCTCTCTCTCTCTCTCTTTTTCATCTTTCTTCCTCTCCCTCTCACTCTGTTATCAGTGGGGTTGCCCTCTGTGAACCCACCTGTTACTGGTGGAAGTGAAGCTCTTGGGGTGCTACAGGGAAAGGAATTTCCAAAGCCCCCTGGGAAATGAGATATGCTGAAAAGCTCTATTTCTGTGGAATTAAACCCCTGGGTTTCCATTGTTCCATTTTCCTCTGTTCTGCCATAGAAAAAGTACCATGTGGTCTTCAGCAGGGCACATATCAAATCCACTGCCCAGGACTCTGCTCCATATTAAAGTCCAGCTCAATCCAGTATCTGAGTAGCATAGTTTGTGTCCCCAGCTGCAGTCCATTATGTGTGGGATGGCATGGCCATGGGCCATGTGGCTGCTAAGGGCACATGGCTATGGAGGTACATGGACAAGTGCAGGTCACAGAGCCATCAAGGAACAGGGATACAAGAGCAAGCATGAGAGCAACAACTTTTTGTCTCAGGGTTATAACTAAGAGCTTAACCAATAGCCCTTCCAGATCCCTGTGCTTACAGTAGCTCCCCTCCCCACCCTTCCCACCAGACAATTATATTCTTCCCAGTTTAGACTGGCAGACAAGCACCTTCCCTACATTACCCCAACTTCACTGCACATGTGCTCACGTCTGGCTTTGTTTTTTCCCTTTCCATAGTGACCTGCAGGTAATGGACTGCAGATCCCCTGAGGAGTGTAAAGTTGTGCTTCTTGGTGAAGCTGTGCAGATGACCATGCTTATGTCTAGCCTTCCCTTTGCTCTCTTCCTATTATTAATATTAACAGGATAGTTCCCACAGTAACAACTCTGTCTAGCTTCGTAGATCAAAGACAGTAAACAAGATATACAAAGGTCAGTTGGAACCTCCCAAAAAGCTAACTAAGGTGGAAACCAGCAGGTGGTCAATCTCCTGCCACACAGTGGTGTCCTGAACTCCCAGGAAGTTTCACAATGGCATTTATTTCTCCAAACAACAGTGTTTTGAGTTGAAGATAACTTTAAGGAAACCTTATTCATTCAGCAAAGAAATACTACAAGTAGTAAAATTCTGAGACACTAAAACATACCCTTCCCTTTGAACTATTCTTTTTTTTTTTGATGATGATGAAAATAGTTGTGAAATGTATTATATAATTTCTTACTTTCTTAATTTGAGCATTTAAAAAATGAATGTCCTGAAGGGTTGGAGGCAGGGAGGGGAGATGGAAGATATCTGTAATACTATCAATAATAAAAAATATATTGAAAAATAAAATAAATAAAAAATGAATGTCCTTGAGACAGAGTTGTCACTATAAGCATATTTCCTGCTGCACACAATCATAGCATGATACATTCCAGAATTGGAGCAATGTGGAACTTTTTTCTCCCATACTATATTTCCACATTGTAAAATTTTGCACATAGGAATTTATGATTTTCTAAAATTTAAAAGTAATCTTTCACAATTACTAAAAATTTAAATTGAGGTAAGAAAAATTGCTGTAATAAAAACTTTGTAAGTTATTTCATGGAATGAAAATGGCACTTTTTCTGTGTTTGGTTTCTAGGTATAGCATATTTATTCATTAAAAAACTTTCTAAAATGTGTAAAACACATGCAATACAATTTTTAAAATTAACAAATCTTATCTGTAATTTAAGCCATGTAACCACATTGTATAGCAAAATAACTACAAGCCAGATCCAGAAACTACACTGCTACACAGAATGTTCCCTGGAGCTTATTTATCATAACTGATATCTCCAAGAGGTACTCATTATCCTAACTTCCACTATCAATTCGTTTTTACCTGTTCTTGAACATCATATAAATTGGAGGACATTGTATGTATTTTTTGCAATGACATACTTGCTTTGCATAATAAAAGTGTCTGTGAGGTCATTGCATGAATAGTAATTATTATATTTTTATTGCTGTATATCAGTCTAGTGTATAAAATACCCCATTTTACCTATTCTTTTATTTATAGAGATTTTTATTGTTTCCAATTTTTTAGTAAAACTGCTATGCACCTATGGTTAGTAGACATATGTACTCTATTTTCTTGAGCATGTACCTTAAGAATAGGTAGTATTTAATAAGTTCTTCCAAGTAGTATTACAAAATATTTGTAATGATTTTTATTTCAAACTGGAATATGTGAGTCCCAGCATTCCCATATCTTTACTAATAGCTTTGCATTGACAAACTTTAGTTCTTTTATAAATATTTTAGCCATTTGATGAATATGCAGTGGTATTTTATTGTGCTTTCATCTCATATTTTTAAATTGTAAATCTTTATATTATTTGGTGTTTTTAAATATATTTTTATTGATTTCAGAGAGGAAGAGAGAGGGTGAGAGAGATAGAGACATCAATGATGAGAATTATTGGTTGGCTGCCACCTGCACATTGCACACTAGGGACTGAGCCCCCAACTAGGGCGTATGCCCATATTGAGAATTGAACAGTAATCTCCTGGTTCATAGGTCAATGCTCAACCACTGAGTCACACCAACTGTGCTGGTTTTATTTTCATTGATTTGCTTTCTTATTTGTTACCTCCTTTATTTTCTTTCTCTAATGCATCTACAGCCTTATATCTTGTAATTGTAATGTGATTTTGTTGAGGTTAACTCAAAATAGGCCTATCAGTATTTCATGTAAAACAAAAGTACATAAGCTTTGAGAAAGTTTAAAAATTACAAGGAAATTGTAATTTTAGGTATGGACTTTGTGATTTTGAGGGGAGGTACTCTAAAAGCTCCTGCCTTAGTTTGCAGGTAGGAATAATCTAGTATTCAAATAATCCATCAAAAATATTATTTAGTTCTGTGCAGAATATCTTGAAACTAGTTAGTATAGTATAGTTTACAAGTGTTTGCATACGCAAGAGTTTCAAAGGTTTAGAGTTGAGCTGTCTAAAAAAGTAGTACTACTGTGACTTTGAATTAATTTTATTTTTGACCACATCTTTCTTTCCTTAGCCAAAACACTCTTTATATATTTTATTGTGGAAGTTGATAATTAAAGTATTTTAAAAGCATTGGCTGTAGTAAACCACAAAAATCTTCTGAAGAATATCTTTTATTTTTTACATTATCTCTTCTCGGGACCCCTGATTCAGGAGCAGCAAAGCAGCATATGTCACAAGTGGAGTAGAGTTAGTCCCTTCAATACAAATGAACAATTGTTCATCTATATTTATTCTTTGATAAAATGAATATTTTTCAATATTTCAGACAATGACTACAAATGAGAAAAAGTGTGCTATGCTAAATAAATAAAATTAAACCCAACTTCTAAATTACTTTTAACTATTTAGATAAATAACTGAAAGAGATTAGCTTTATCCTAAGGTTATTAGCTCATTTCCTTAGAAAATATGCTAAGTTTATAATAATTCTATATATAATATTCTTGGTAAAAATGAATACAGATATACACACATATTTCATAAAATAAAACACTGAGAACACTGAGTTCTTCTTTTATAATCTCACTAGATGCCCAGTGCATGGATTTGTGCACTGGTGGAGGTCCCTCAGTCTGGCCTGCACCCTCTCACAATCTAGGATCCCTTGAGAAACATTGGACTGCTGGTTTTGGCCAGGCCTGTGGGGATCAGCCAAAACTGGCAGTCCGACATCCCCTGAGGAATGTAATAATGTGTGAAGTGGCAGGCAGCCTGGGAGGAACCCGAGCATGGGCTGGGCACTGCACTGCTACTGATCATCCCAGCCACAATTGTGCCTGCCTCTGACACCACTTGGTAGCACTGCTTCAGAGGCGGGAGAGGTTCACATCACTGCAGCTGCCCTTGCCAGCTGTCAGCCTGGCATCTGGCATCCGTTGGTCAGCTGAGTGGTGCTACCACTGTGGGAGCACACTGACCACCAGGGGGCAGCTCGTGTGTTGAGTGCCTGCCCGTGGTGGTTGGTGTGCATCATAGTGACCAGTTGTTTGGTGTTCAGTCATTCAGTCATTTGGTTGCTTAAACTTTTATATATATATATACTAGTGGCCCAGGGCATAAGATTCATGCACATTAAAAGTGAATTAATTAGGAGAAATATTTTAATACTGCTATTTTCCCTTTCTCTATAAAAGAAGTGTCAGAGATGAAAGAAAATTTGTAAAATGTATATGAAAATCATCCTCCTGTCCGAGTCTGAGGCATGCCGCAGGACCCTGCCCACCCATGTGCACCTCGAAATCACACAAGACCCAGGCCCGGTAGTCCCCACCCCTAATAAGTCCTGCCAGGTGGGGGCGCAGCCTCAGGTCCTCCATCAAACTCTGACAGGGCAGGGGGCATGACCTCAGATTCACTGGCCTGGCCTCAGGTCCCGCCTAGCCCAGTCTCAGGTCTCCCATCCCCAGTGTGAGGCCGTGATGCCACAAGGGCATGAGGGCATAAGAGTGCAACAACCATTAGCATATTAGCTCTGTATTATATGGGACTAGAGGCCTGGTGCATGAAAATTCATGCACTGGGGTGGGAGGGTCCCTCAGCCCAGCCTGCCCCCTCTCACAGTCCAGGAGCCCTCAATGATGTCCTACAGAAGGCTTAGGCCCACTACCCATGGGGAGTGGGTCTAAGCCACAGTTTGGTCTCCCTCTGCAGGCGAAGACTGGACCAATCAGAGGATAGCACTGTCCCCATCATCTGGCTGCTGCTCCCACTACTGGCTGCTGTGGCGGCTGACACTCCTCAGCCCTCGCAGCCACTGCGGCTTTGTTTGGAAGGATGTCCGAGACATCTGGTCTATTTGGTCTAATTAACAAATTACCCTTCTATTAGTGTAGATAGGTAGATTCCTGGATGCTTCACTGGGAAATCATATTTGTAAGAAATAAAAATTAGTCATATTATAATCATTTATGTATTAAGAAAACATAATTAAAATAGCCTACACACTCAGCTGTCAAAATAGCTTCCCAAGTTGCTTCTATATGTGTCTCAAATCCATTCTTTGTTTCTCCTCCATCTTCTTCATTTTTAAGTAGTATATGTCTTCTCAGCATTTTTAATGTATCCTCTCTTCTTCCATTTACAATTGTTTATCTCCCCTACCCTGAAAGGAAAAAAAAAACACAACTCATACAAAACAATTCTGTGATTCTTCCAATTCCATTAGATCTGTGATTTATAATTGTCCTTTTAAAAAGACAGAACCAGAGTAGCCTTCAACATTTCAAATGATGCTAATCACCCATTAATGCTCATTTATTTAACTGATACAAATGCCTAGACTCGGGGATAGCTCATTTCCTCTCCAAGGTTGGATGCAGATTCCTCCTGATATTGTGTGCATGTGTCAGGATGCACACAGACCACCTAAGGGATAATGTGAGATATAAAATGTTGCACTCTCATTCTTCACACATGCGTTCGAATTTCATTTGGAAAGAAATTATAAAATGAGCCTCCTTGTATCAATGTTTTTGCGATATAATTACTTCCTAATTGAATGCAATCTGGATACTGTATTGTGTAAGAAACAAAGTATCCTATTGAAGTTTTGCATTAGAAACTGTCAAAATATTTGTATTTGGTATAAGCTTATTGTAAAAACTTATCAGGAAGTTGAGAGAGAAAATTTTGGACATTTCAAAAAATAAAATAGGAGGTTTTCATTAGTATGTGTAGAGTAAAATGTGATTGCTGGCTAAAAATCCTATAGTACCAACACTAGATTTAAAACTAGAATGGGCACATGTAAGAAATGTTTATTTCCAAGATATTGGCTCTAAATTCTCCTTAAACAACATTTATTTGTTCTTAAAGAACAACTCTCTTTCTGGTTTTATAATTTATCTTTCCAAAGAGTGGCTAAGATAGTCATTTTCTCTCTACTTGCTACTTCATTAAAAGGATTTCACATTAGTATGTTATCATCTCCAATCTCTCCTGTTTTATATATAATTAGTTATTAACTTCTCTAACCTCAAACTTTCTCTATATCTTCTGTTTATGATTTTCATTCATTTCACTCCACTGTACACTATTGATCTTTATGTAGATGTATATTAAAACCACAATTAAATCAATGAAATGTACTTTACACACATGGTTAAAATTCAAATTACTGATGAATATTCATGAGGATTTTCAGCAAACAGTACTTTTATACCTTACTAATAGCATTGTAAATGGTACAAAAGTTTTGAAAAACTATTTAACAGTTTCCAAAAACTTAAAACTATAACTATCTTATCATTTAGCAATTCCATATCTAAGTGTTTCTTAAGAGAAGTGAAAAAATAAAAACGGGTGTGCATTAAAACACATGCACAAAAATGTACTAGAAGTAATACAAATGAGCATCAACAAAAGAACGGATACATTTTCATGTATTCAATGGAACAAAGGGATAATCTGAAATATGTAGCATGAAGAATGCATCTCATTAATATGTTCAGTCAAAGAAGATACAGAAAATAGAGTGCACTATCTGACATTATTTATACAAATTTCCAGAAAAAGTGAAAGTAATTTATGGCACTATAAATAGGGTGGTGGCTTCTTCTTGTGTGCATGATGCTCACTGGAAAGGGCCATGTAGGAATTTTTTTCTAAGATGATTGTTCAGATGGATACACTGAACTATACTCTTAAGAGTGCATTTTGCTGCTTATAAAAGATATCACCATGAAGTATTTTGAGCTATGACATTAGGTTCCAAACTTATCTTTCAATATTCATTTGTATCAACTTGCTGGAAGGGAGGGTTCTTTTTGCTTTCTACCTAACAGAACTGTCCAAATAATCATTTCTTAATAAAGATCCAAATATTACCTTAGTAATGTTTTGGGGGAAATGACCACTTACCATTGCCTCAAAATGCAATACACTCCCGTTATGATTAGATTGGACAACATCGCTTCTAAACAATCTGATATTGAGAACAAGCTGTGGGAGCAATTCACAAGTTACCTCAGAGTTGTAGACAAAAAAAAAAAAACTGTTGACATAGCCAGCTATCCATCTCCCAGAAAGGATTGGCCTCTTTTTCCCCTCAGAAAAGTGGTATGAGCAAGAAGCAGGAAGGAAAAGAGTGTGCCAGTGGGCCCTGAGAAATCAAAATAAATAAGAAAAAATTCTTCCCAGGATCCAAAACTTATAACACCATGACTCTACTTGCTGCAAATGGGACCCAATAATTAGCCTCTGTGAGAGAGAGACTGAAAGTGTTCATATCAGTGTTCCTCCTCCATTGAGGGTGAATGGGAGAAATATCCTCGCTAGTGATGAGAGATACTGAGGTTCCTCCATCCATGTGAAATAGAAGAATTCAGTTCATTATGGTGCATTTATATAATAAAATAGACAATTTTTGGAAGCTGCCCATTGCCTTCACTGGCAAGGTCTGGACAAGGAACCCGGAAGGCTGGTCAACCTTGAGGCTCTGGCAAGGGTCAGAGCCATACACCCACTGTCTGGTGCAGACAAAGGGAGCTGAAGCAACTTACACCTTTTAGTCTTATATAAATTGTTGTTGATGGATTATCAGTGAGCTATTACTGGATTTGCCTACCTAAGGGCTATAGGTGTATCCCAAAACCTTTATAAAAGAAATAGCAAGGCCAGAGCAAAATGGAGTCCTCCCTTGGGCTTCCGCCTGGCCTCCAATTCCCAAATTAGTATTTTTTTGTCTTGTCTCTTTCATTTGTGTGCAGCCTCCTCCAGAACCTGAACCCTGAACCTGAACCACGTGGGACATAAGGGGTACACTTACAGACAATCATTGAATTTGTGTTTCTAAAAAATGAATAATAAGTTAAGAAATATTGTGTTATTGCCAGTATTTTTAAAACAACTGTAATACCAGTTACACTGTAAAAAACACCATTTTATACACACACACACACACCCCTACCAAAAAAATATATACACACTTTGAATAATTTTAAAAGCAATGTTTATTAAAATACATTTAATTTTAAAAATATAGTAGAATCAGCCCAGCTGTAGTGGCTCAGTGGATTGAGTGTTGTCCCATGGACCAACAGTTTCCAGGTTCGTGTCCCAGTCAGGACACATGCACAGGTTTTGGGCTTGATCTGCAGGAGGGGGCATGAAGATGCAGCCAATCAATGATTCTCTTTCATAATTGATATTTCTCTCTCTCTCTCTCTCTCTCTCTCTCTCTCTCACTCCCTCTCTTTTCCTCTCTGAAATCAATAAAAATATATTTAAAACATATACTAGAATTAACAAAGTGGGTATACATTTTTGGGATATCCTATATAATAAAAGCCTAATATGCAAATTTTCCTCTCGGGTGATCATTGGGCCAGGAGTTCAACTGCTTATTATGACATGTACTGACCACCAAGGGGTGGTGTGAACCATGGTGGGTATCAGCGACAGGGTTCTGGCAGTGGGTGGCAGTGGAGACACTTCCAGCCCTGATGGGCCTCAAAGAGAGGGGGACTATAGCAGGATGGTGGAGCAGTTGAGTGGATGGTGCTAGGTCAAGGCAAGTATGAGCAGGGGCACAAATGTCCAGCCAATCACCCTGCAGACAGTGCCAGGACACCAGTGGGGGGCAAGGCCACTGCCTGGTTCGTAGGTGCTGAGTGAGCCGGGAAGAATGCCAAGCCCTGATTAATTGTCCCACAGGTCGGATGGTAAAACAGGTGAGAGGGCAGTGCCAGGCCAAGGCAGGGTGTCAGGCAAGGCTGTGAGGCTGGGGTTACGAGTTGGGGTCTGATCTCCACAGAGATCCCACTCATGCATGAATTTGTGCACCAGGCATAGTTTATACTAATAAAAGAGTAATATGGTAATTAGATTGGACATCTTCCAGACATCCTTCCAGACAAAGCAACAGTAGCAGGGGCCAAGGCAAAGGCAGTTAGGGGCAATCAGGCTGACAGAGTAGGGCAGTTAGTGGTGACCAGGTCATCAGGGGAAGGCATTTAGAAGAAATCAGACCAGCAGGGAGGGCAGTTAAGGGGCAACCAGGCCAGCAGGCAGAGGTGGTTAGGGGCGATAGGGCAGGAAGGCGAGTGGTAAGGAGCCAGAAGTCCCAGATTATAATAGAGATAGCCAAATGCTGGTTTAGGCCCAATCTCAGGAATTAGGCCTAAACTGGCAGTCAGACATCCCCTGAGGGGTCCCAGATTGTGAGAGGGTGCAGGCCGAGGTGATGGGACACCCCCATGAATAAATTTTGTGCACTGGGCCTCTAGTATATATATAAATTTGCTTTATATATACATGCTAGAAGCCCAATGCATGAAGGTTTGTGCTAGAATGGGCTTTTCTTTCCCTGGTTGTTGGCACCTACTTTCCACTCTGACCCAGCCCCTTTACACTCAGGCCCTGGAGTCTTCTCTTTCCATTCCAATCCCACCTTCCCGCGCTACCCAGAAACCCTGAGAGACTGGAGGTGGGGCAGAACACCTGCATCATCGACATGGCAATGATGCAAGTGTTCCACTTCAGTCCCTCGGTTACTGTGTATGCAAATTAACTGCCATCTTTGTGGGGTTAATTTGCATGTCACTCCTGATTAGCTGGTGGCATAGTGGAAATATGGTCAATTTACATGTTTGTCTATTATTGGAAAGATACTAGAGGCCTGGTGCATGAAATTCATGCACAGGGAGTGGGTCCCTCAACCTGGCCTGCGCCCTCTTCAATCCAGGACACCTCAGGGATTGGGCCTAAATGAACAGTCAGACATCCCTTTTGCAATCTGGGACCAATGGTTCCTAACTGCTCACCTGCCTGCCTGCCTGATCTCCCCTAACTGCTCACCTACCTGCCTGATTTCCCCTAACCACCTCTGCCTCGGCCCCTGCTGCCATGGCTTTGTCAGAAAGGATGTCTGGATGGTTGTTCAGCTGTCTGGTCTAATTAAGATATTATGCTTTTAATATATATAGTACACTATTTTATATACTCCTATAAATGTTAGAGTCGGTCATCTATAATCCTTATATTTCTGTATGTTTGAAATTGTTTATTTTAATTAGTTTGGTTTATATAAATCTAAAGAATAAATTAAACATACACACAAAAGCTTAATCGTACAGTTAAGAGTAATACAAGATAGATTCCTAAGACCTCTGGGAAAAGATTAAGTTTTGTAGAATATCATTATCATTATCATCAAAAAACAGTGGCATCTGGTAGTTAGTCACTGAGAACTCAAAAATATACCTGCCTAGAGGACTAAGCAATGCATGAGGGGAAAACTGAGCACAGACAGATACACTACTCTGTCACACACAGTAAGTGATGTGCAAGAATTGCAGATGAGAATGGTAGAAATAAAGAAAATATTATGTTTGTTCTGCAGTAAGAAAATTTCAGTGTGAACATGCTTCACAAAGATCTTCAAGGAGAAGGGAGAGCTTAAAACTTCCAAGAGGCAAACTGGCATTATGTACCCTTGTCACCAATGCCTGGTTAGCTATGTGCTACTTTAATGTACAAGTAAATAAATGGCATGGGAATGGCCATCTGGAATTCCATTTTATGTGTGGAAATAGATGAGACACACTAACGGCCTTAGAATTCCCTTCAACAAGTTAAAACTCATCACTAACACAAATCAATAATTAAAATCACTCTTTTTTTTGTAAATTGCTTTGAAATGCTGTTGTCTAGTGGTTATTTATTATGAAAAATTGAAGAAGTAATGATACTTTCTATGATCCTTCATAAAGACCACAAATGTAGCACAATTAGAGAAATGATTTAAGTTTTGCTGAAAGAAAAAAGAAAATAAGAATAAAATTGAGGGATAAATCACATGTTCCCTGATCAGTTCAGAAATAAATGACATAAGATAAGTAAATCTGAAAAAGAACCAAAAATTATGTTCTACCATTTTCAGTTTAGCAAGAAAAAAAGGGGTGCATTAAGTTAGGGACTTGCAATTCTTAGTGCAATGTTTAAAAAGTCTTATTCTCTTAGGATAATGAAAATGGTTACATTAGTAGCTACTATTTTTTAAGTGCCAAGTTCCATTTTCTATGTTTGAAATGCTGCAAATTTTTATCTTTAATCTTTACAACAGTTCTGGAAAATAGGGGTCATTTTGTTCATTTTGCAACTGAGAATCAGTGACTCAAGGAAAACACTATTTGTTGTGCATGGAACCAGGGATTGAGCCCAGTTCTATCTAATTCCAGAGCATTTTCTCTAATATATTGTCCTCATTACAGAAGAGAAAAAGTGTCACCTTTTCTAAAGGAAGTACTTTTATCCAGGTACAATGCATGAAGATAATAATACAATAATAATAATAATAAAAAAGCTGAAATAATTTGCATCTACTTTGTCCCCTCTTTTTCTCTTGATAATGTTTTTTACTTCTTTCAAGAAATACTATATATTTAGGTGGTGTGCTTTAATTTATTTGTTCTCTGCATTTGTATCTTGTAGGCATTTGGCTGTCTGCATATGTCAGGCCCCAGTCTGTAAAATTCAGAACAAATTGCTTTGAAATGGTCTCCCTGCAAAGGTGCCTTGTTTAACTTCTGTAAATCTGCTCTGAGTCACTTTCCTGACGTGACTTATGTGGCTTATGAGTTTTTACACACCAATATTGTTCAGTGAGTGAGCAAAAATAGTTTTCTAGAATCCCCAAACTCACTTCTTTCCTCGCTCTGCACATGTTTTATCTTTGGCTGGTTTGCGGACATGAATAACCAACAGTGTTGAAAACCTGTGTATTGCCACTTGAGGGCCAGCATATTGGCAGCATAACAGAGAGAAATTGTGTTTTTCATGCTAAATGAGAGAATTGTTGAGTCGTAATAGATATTTTATGCACTGCAAACCTCTGAAAAGTTCTGCAAATTATTCAAATACATGAACACACAATTCTTTGTGTGTTTTTTTTGTCTCTTACTTAATGTCATTATCTCTATTTTACATTTTGACCTAAAGATAGAAGCTGTGAGGATAGAAAAACTTATCTTGTATGTACTCTATTTTGCTTTACAATATCTCTCCAACATAAAGCATTCTATGATCCATAGCTTTTTTTCTCCAAATCTCCCATAGCAATTTTTCTCTGAGTTACTCATTTGAGACATCTGCCCTCTGTTAATAATCATTACGTAATTTAGATTTTAACTCATTATTGGTAAAGTTCATGTCTCTTTTGATTTGTCTTTGCAGAATCAAATGTATCTATTCATTCTATGACCATTTACTGAGCACCTACTATATGCTATCTTTAAAATTATCTCTATTTTCAAGGAATAAACTGTCTGATGGCAGAGATAGCCAAAGAAGGATTAGAATAGCACAAAGCAGGAAGCTCTCAACTATTCTCTGGTTTGGGTGAGGACAGGAAAAGTTTTTTATAAAGCATGCATCTTAATTGGTGTTGGTGGAGTTATCAAAGCATGTAAAGAAAAGTAGGGCATTGTATGTGAATAAGTATCATGTGCAAAGATATGAAGTCTTGCAATAACTCACATGTGTAGAGAAATGTAAGCAGTTTAGTATGAGTAAAGTATAAGGCCAGTTGAAGAATTCCATTCATATATTCCAGTTTGGAGCCTTCAAATGTCATTCTAAGAAGTTTGAACTTTTACATAGATAAGAGTTTATTTAGCTAACATGTCATATTTTTGTATGTTCATATTAACAATAATTTAGAAAATAATACAAGTACTTTACTCTTTTTCATACACAAATCATGATCATGAATGTGCACAGACACAAATACTGAATCACCTGCACAAGGACAATATAAATAAGTACAGGCATAGAAAGACATTACACTTTGGGGGAAATGTGACTGTTACTTGCAGTCAAGACAGAAGTAAATTATCACTTAAAGTGACAACATTTACTATCTTGTCAAGATATTTAACTCTTATTAATTTAATGTATCCCAACAGGAAAAACTATCCCTTTCAACCTCATATGCATAATTAGTTAACTTAGTGATAAAGATTATTTTCTTTTCTACTAACAGTGTGCAATTGATCTTTTCACATACTTCAGACTTCAGTTTCTAAACTTAATAAATTGAGATTTTTTTTAAAATTTGGGATCTAAAACTGTATAATGTCTTTGAATACTTTTCTTTCATTGCTTCAGGTTATGACAAAGCAAAATCAGAGGCTGAATGGTACCTGTTGATTGTTTTTTACACCATGCCAAGGACAGATGATGACAAATAGAGTTGCTACCTGAATACAGGCTCTCTGTAGTTGGTATGGAGATCATGGTGGAAAGTGGAGAATCTGATGGTCAGATGAGGCATGGTGGATCACAATAACCTGTCTGTTGCACAAAGTTTTATATTTATACTAATGGCCTAATACAAGAAATTCATTCATGGGGTGGGAGATTCCCTCAGCCCAGCCTGCACTCTCTTCAGTTGTGGACCCCGTGGGGGTCAGACATTCCTCTCACAATCTGGGACTGTGGGCTCCTAACTGCTCACCTGCCTGCCTGCCTGATCATCCCTAACTGTCTTTCTCTGCCTACCTGATTCTCACAAGTGAGAATGAGTAGCCTGTGGATATCCCGGATATTGATGGGTGCACAGCTATCCTTAAGTACATTGGATGGGAGCCATCTAGATGAAGAAGGTAGGGTGAATCCTTGCAAATTGAGGTATGTGAGGGCTCAAGCATAGGACCTTGATTAACTACTAGGAAAAGTAAAGTATCACACTTAATTTACACATATAATATCATTTTACAAAAGGAATATTATTCCATAAATGTTAGTATTCCTTCACTGCCACTTGCCTGTGTGAATAGACATATATGTATGCATTAAAATGATCACATAATGAGTAAAATGTGGGAGAGATAGTAAGAGGAACGTTAATATAATCAATCTTAATAACAGACAGAGGGAGTTCCAATATGCTGTTGGTCTACATGTTGTTCTTTCTATCCTTGCTCACCTCTTAGAACATGTTCCTCTACCTATTTGGTCAGTGTGAGACCTGTTGTGATGTTTCCTGGCTTGTGTGTCCTGAGACTACTGCTGAATTTGCAAATGATATGGCACACACTTCTGAAGTCCATGTTCTCCACTATATTCTCTAGTCCTCAGGCCCATATCCTCTACAACCTTTTATCCCCCAAAACAATGAACTCATGCTATAGGCCAAGATGAATGCTCAGAGTCCTAGAACTCTGCTGCTTTCTGCATTCTGGCTGGATCCTGGGTTGCAGTTCTCTGGGAAGCTTGTTACAGTCTTATAGATGAATGTACTAGAGGGCATTGCTTCATTTTTCTGAGACTTAATTTCTTAATCTGTGTAATAGGGTTAATAACAACCACCTTTTAAGATTGGTATGAAGAGGGGATATATATGTGGATATGTATATATATATATAAGTGTTTTTACATACATATGAATATACTAGAGGCCCAGTGCATGGATTACTGCACTGGTGAAGTCCCTTGGCCTGGCCTGCAGAGATCAGGCTGAAACTGGCTCTCCGATATCCTTCAAGGGGGTCCCAGATTGCAAGATGCCACAGGCCATGCCAAGGGACCCCAATGATACACAATCAAGGCCAGGAAGGGACCACAGAAGGACTCCAGGGCATCTTCGGCTCATCTTGTTCAGTCCCAATTGGCTGGACCCCAACAATGAGTTAACCTACCTATTGGAGCATCTGCCCCCTGGTGGTCAGTGCCCATCATAGCAACTGGTCAAACAGTCAGAGGGACAATTAGCATATTAGTCTTTTATATAAATATATATATACTAAAGGCCCCATGCATGAAATTCATGCAAGGGGCTCAGCCCCCACAACCATGGTGGCTTGCCTTGGCCCTCGCAGCCCCAGTTTCATCCAGAAGGTCATCCGGAAGGACGTCTGGAAGGTTGCTCAGCTGTCTGGTCTAATTAGCATACTATGCTTTTCTCATTATAGACTTGAGGCTCAATATACAAAATTTGTACAAGAATAGGCCTTCTTTCCCCCAGCTGCCAATACTGGTTTCCCTCTAGCACCTGGGACCCAAGCTTCCCCCATTGCCCTGGATTCATCTAGAAGGTTTTTTGGAAGGACATTCAGTCTAATTAGCATATTGCACTTTTATTATTATAGAATAGGGGCCCAGTGCACGAATTTGTGCACCTTGAAAGGAACTGTGGGCCACAAGGCTATGGTGGAAACAGGGGCAGATCTCTGCTCATCCTCCACACCCCCACCCAGCCCCTCCCACTGCAGCCCCCTGTCTGTTGGCAGACCCACTCCCATTGCTGTTGCTACCATGTGCTGACAGCATTGTTCCTGCTCACACCTGCTGATGGCACCAAATGATTGGGACCAGTGCTGGGCACCAGCTGCAGGTATAAGCAGGGCTGGTGCCAGCAATGGGTGCGAGAGGTGGCTGCCAACTCCAATAGCCTCTCAGGTGTAGGGGGAAGTGGAAAAGCCCTGAGGGGCAATTGGGGCTGGTGCGGGGAGCCGACAAATGGTTGCTCTTGTGATGGCAGCAGATGTAAGTGCCAGGTGGGACTGTGGTGCATAGGAACAAAGCATTTTCAGTAATAATCAGGGGCTTGCTCCAATAACAGCGACCGGTGCCTTGCCTTGGTCTGGCGCTCCTGTTTACCTGCTCCACCACCCCATTGTGGCCAAGTTCCGCACTCTGCCACCTGCTGCCAATGCCCACTATGTTCCACATATGCCCCCTGGTGGTCAAAGCACATAATAGTGACTGGTTGTTCAGTTGTTCCACTGTTTTGTCTATTTGCATATAAGAGTTTTAAACATAAACTAGAGGCCTAGTGCACAAAATTTGTGCATGGGGTGGCGGGTGTCCCTCAGCCCAGCCTGCACCCTTTCCAATCTGGGACCCCTCGAAAGATGTCCAACTGCCCTCTCACAATTCAGAACTGCAGGTTCCCAACTGCTCACCTGTCTGCCTTCTTGATTTCCCCCAACTGCTTCTGCCTGCCAGCCTGATCACTCCCTAATTACCCCCCTGCCAGCCTGGTCACCCTTAGCTGCCTTCCCCTACAGGTCTGATCACCCTAACTGTCCTTTCCTTCAGGCCTACTCTCCTCCAATTGCCCTTCCCTGCAGGCCCAGTCACCCCCAGCTTCCTGCCTCTGCCAGCCTGGTCATCCCTAATTGTCCTCCCCTGCTGGCTTGATTGCCCCCAACTGCCCTCCCTTGCAGGCCTGATCCCTCCCAACTGCCCTCCCCTGCTGGCCATCTTGTGGTGGCCATCTTGTGTCCAAATGGGAGGCAGCCATCTTTGACCACATGGGGGCAGCTATCGTGTATGTTGGAGTGATGATCAATTTGCATATTACTCTTTTATTAGATAGGATAGATATACTGATATGTAGTATTTTGAAGGATACAATTCCTTAAGTAAATGCCCAGTTAATGGGAGTTTATATAACATTTCTTTTTTAAAAATGATTCCTAAAGTCATTTGTTACAAACAGCACAGTTTTTTGTTTGTCATTTTGTAAGTTAGTATAGTTCCATTTGATACCCACAAAGCAAAGAACTGTCAAAGGGAACATTGTAATATGTGAAATGTCCCATGGGTCATGCTACATGCAATGTCACTCCCTTCTTTCCTCTAATATTAAATTAGATTGAGAGTGAGTAAAGTTCACAGATAAGTTTCTAAAATAATTGATTTTTATCTTCTTAGTTGAATGAAAAATCATTTAGTATAATCAAATAAGACTTTTATAGTCATCAGAACCAACCTTAGCTTTGGTTATGCTCTTAAAACCGGTCACATATTTTCAGGGGGACAGAGCCATAGGGGATCCATTTGCACACTCCTTTTAAATTCTAATAAGTTTCTCCCAAGCATATTTCAAAATACTGGTAGTCCCTCCTCACTGCTTCAGCAAAGGCTCAGAGGCAAGATTCCTTTCATCTTCAAAACACTTCAAAGTTTATATTTGAAATGGAAGTTTCTTTTCTCATTGAATTCAGATAGCTTTATGGGCTTCTGTGAGGGAAGGTGCTTCTGGAACTCAGGAATGCATTTAAAATGTCCCTGATGTCTCAGTGCCTCCCTGATAGGCTGCTGACCTCCCAACATATTACTATGTTTTGTTGGTTTTAACCTTTCTTTTTTTGACCGGCTTTATCAAAAGTTGAGGGAGATGCTTGGGGCCTAAGAAAAACTGGTTTGTCTAAAATTTAAAAAAGTGCTGACTTTTATTCTCTACCGTGGGTTATTGAGAGATTTTTTAAATTAAGAAAGGAAGGATGGGAGAAAGGAGAAAGGAGAAAGGAGAAAGAAAAAAAGAGAGAGAGAGAGAGAGAGAGAGAGAGAAAGAAAGAGGAAGGAAGGAAGGAAGGAAGGAAGGAAGG
>JAAGEH010000393.1:56276739-56445021 GCA_011751065.1 Lasiurus cinereus
AAGGAAGGAAGGAAGGAAGGAAGGAAGGAAGGAAGGAAGGAAGGAAGAAAGAAAGAAAGGAAGAAAGAAAGAAAAGCTTTTTATCTGCATACCTTTTTGTTTTTCCTAGACTGACAGCAATCATAGGTTTTAGATTTGGGAGCCTAGCTTTTTGCCCTTCTTTCTTTTTATTTGAATCATCCAGAGATAAGAGTTTGCCCATCAGGAGGCAATCAGAGGCTTTGGCCACACCCTCAGCTGTAATTAAGGCAGATGTGGGGCGGTGAGGGCAGCTTTAGCTCTGATCCCTGAGCTCAGCCAGTCACAGCATAGGCTTCAAGGTAAAACTGCCAATTCTCTAGCAACGGATTTTTTGAAGCTCTGGATAGATGTGATTCATTTTCAGCATTGTCATTGAAGGTGGTGAAGAAGGAAATTTCTTCTTGGGGATTTTTCAAACTGATGTAGAATAATCTGAAATTGCTGAAAGCTTTGCACCAGAGACAATAGGAACCAGAGTGCCCCATCCCCCATCTTCATGTGCTTTTATGGGGCTATTATCTCTCCTCAGTCCATGTATTGTTTGCTGTTTTTCATGAATGTATATTCTCTTTCTCCAATGAATCTTAGACACTTCCAAGGCTAGGGTGTCTTTTAAAATCCCTTGTATTCCTTACATTTTACTTTGCAATGATTTATAATAAGTGCTTGACAGTAATTAATGATGTGTGTTTTGTTTTGCTTAAGTCAAGATGAATAGTAAATTTGTCATAAAAAATCTTTTTCCAGAGGAAATCTATGAAAAACTATATCTCTTTTTAGGGGTACAGGGGGTGTGTGTGAAATAACTTTTCAATTTTGGGTTTTGTTTGGGGCCTATCATTTGGTATGAAAAAATATAAGAAGTCATTGAAAGTATTTTAAATAAAACATACTGCAAAATATAGAGATGAATTCCTCAATCTTTTCCCTTATTTTTATTAAAATAGCTGAAATCTTATAATACCTCATATGAGAACTTCTGGAATTAAACTGAGCACAATCAGACTGTTATCAATCTTTCAATTCTTTAGCTTTTCTCTCTATTCAGATTTGGGTTATTGGAAAAATGGACCAATTCTTAATTATTGAATATAAGTGCAATATTTTAGAACTAAAAAGAGCTTTAAAAGTCCCATGGTTAAATTCCACCATTTTTACAAATGGAGAAATGCAAAAAGGTTGTGAGAGTTGCCCATAATCATATAATCACACAGTTTATGTGGGGCAAATCAGAAAGATAGATGGAGAAACAAAGGGAGGGAGGAGGGAGAGAGAGAGAGAGAGAGAGAGAGAGAGAGAGAGAGTGAGAGAGGGAGATGAAGAAGAAGAAGAAGAAGAAGAAGAAGAAGAAGAAGAAGAAGAAGAAGAAGAAGAAGAAGGAGGAGGAGGAGGAGGAGGAAGCGGAGAGAGAGAGAAGGGGGAGAGAGGCAATTTATGTGAACAGAATTGGCCTAGATCACCATTTTCACAAGGCAGATTTCTTTGGCCACCACCATGCCTTTGACTTTAGAATTTTGATTTTGTATTTTGCTCTCCTTGTATAGTCACTGTGTTTGATGGCTATACATTTGGTTTGGAAATAATCAGTATGCTCCCTCCCCTGCCCTGCCTGTATAAAACTGAACTGAAAATATCCCATTTCACCTGAAATCAGTGCCCCACCCAAACTCATGAACTCAGAGCTGTATCTACACTTAAATGCTCACTGTCTGCTGGCCTTCATGAGTGTGTACATAGGCCCTCTTATCCACAGAGGATACTATCCAAGATCCCCTGAAATAGCATATAGTATAGAGCCCTATGGATACTATGTTTTCTTACTATACATACATACATATTTGCATATCTTTGATAGTATTTAGTTTATAAATTAGGAATAATAAGAGATTAACAACAATGACTCATAATAAAATAGGACAATTATAATAATATAATGAAAATGACCTCCCTCAAAATATTATATTGTATTCACCCTTCTTGTAATGATGTGAGATGATGAAATGCCTATGTGATGAGATGAAGTAAGGTGAATGACGTAGCCATTGTGATGTAAGGGTTACTTGACCATTATAAGGGTTACTTGAACACTAGGCACTGCAATATTACAAGTAATCTGATAACCAGCACATCTATTAAGTGACTAATGGGTGGGTAGTGTATAAAGCCTGGATATGCTGGACAAAAGGAGAATTTGCTAGCAGGGTGAGATGGAACAGAATGGTATAAAATTTCATCACACTACTCAGAATGACACACAATTTAAAACTTATGAATTATTATTTCTGTAAGTTCCATTTAATATTTTCAGACCACAGCTGACCATTGGTAACTGAAGCTGCAGAAAGCATAACTGCAGATAAGGGGATACAGTTATATTGTGCCTCGCTCTTTTAAAACATTTAGTTACTTATATGTAAGCTCTTACATATGGTTTGTTATACAGATAGGTATAAGGCTCTGTGATTAAAGTTTTGAGTAAATGAACTGCCCCATAAGTTGCAGCTGTGATGGTGATTTCAACTTAACAGCAGTCAAGGAAGAAGACTCTGAATGAAAGCCTTACAGACAACTGATGTGCCTTCACAAGACTAGCCCTCTCTCTTAGGTCTATATCCACTAGGAAAAATGTCTACCTTGCCCAGCTCTGGCTCCCTTCTCTTTCTCTGATATTTTATAACCTATGGTTCAGAGACATATCACCTGACAGTCTCACCATCTCTTCTGGCCAACCCGTGAAGCTGGTAGGTCCTCTGAGTGAACTAGAAGAAGATGCCCCTGGGTCATAGGATGACTCCATCTACATCTACACCTTTCTCTTCACGCCCTGGATGAAATCACAGAAAACACATTGACAAAGGCTCAGGAAGAAAGGAGGCAGGCGATGTGAACAACTTTCCCAGAAGCTTATTTCAGATTACTGTCATTCCAAAGTGGCAGCATCTCTGATTTAGGAATAAAATCTATAAGAATCCAAAGGAGTCAAGAGTTTCTCTATAGAAAGGGACCTAAAGAGATATCAGATCAAAATTTCCAAAGTGATGCATGCCAGATTTTCAGATTTAAATACTTCAATATTGGCATCTGAGTCCAAAGAGACTGTTTAAATTATTTCTGAATAAAGAGACAATTAAGTTTAATGTGAATGAAATGAATTATTATGGTTCTCAAGAGAAGCGATACTTGAGGCTCACTTCGAGAAACTGAAGCATGTTGGGGTGTTCCAATTTTGAGTAAAAATGTTCCATGTCTAAGGAGAAATATGTTTTTGGACAATTCTCTAGATATAAATCACAGCCTAGTCACAAATGCCATTATGATAGGCAGATTTGAAATAATCTTTACCCATCTTCATTTTGCTGATTACATTCAATTGGGTTACTGGCCAATTATTATTGTGTTTTAAGAGTTCTTTTCATATTCTGGATACTAGAGCATATTTTATGATTTATAAATATTTTTTTTCCTTTCCCAGGGTTATCTCCTCACTTTTTAAAAGTGTCCTATGAAGCACAAAAGTTTTTACTTTTAATAAAAAGTCAAATTTATGTATTTTTATTCAGTTGTGCTTTAACTATTATATTAAACAAATCACTGACTGACTAATCCAATGTCTCATGAGTTTATATTGATTTTTTAAAAATAACTTTATAGTATTAGCTCTTACACTTAAACATTTCATTCATTTGGACTTAAATTCTATATATGGTAGGAAGTATGAGGTCCAATGTTATCCTCTACCATCAGGATATCTAATTGCCCTAGCCCTGTTGGTTGAAAATACTGTATTTTCTACCATTAAGTTATCTTAACACTTATTTTAAATATCAATTGACCATAATATGTGTATTTATTTTTGGACTCTACATTCTATTTCATTGACTTATATAATAACTCTTCTTATGACATTACCATGCAGTCTTAATTATTGTACCTTTTTATTATATTTGATTCAAGAAGTATGAATCCTAAAATTTGGTCTTCTTATTTAACATTGTTATGGCTATTGGGATTCATTGAATTCCACATGAGTTTTAGGATTGGATGATCAGTTTCTAAATACAGATATTTGAGATTTTCATAATAATTGTAAAGGAGATTGCATTGAAGCTGAACCTCAATTTGAAGAGTTCTAACATTATTTTTCCCAACTCATGAGCCTAGGATGTCTTTCTATTTATTTAGCTTTTTTAATGAATATTTTATAGTTTTTAGTATGTGCCCTGCAGTTATGTTGTTAAATCTATCTAAAGTATTTTATTCTACTGTAAATGGAAGTATTTTTTGGAATTTAATGTTTGTATAATTCATTGAAAGAATATAGAAATATATTTGATTTTTATATCTGGATGTGTATCATGTTACGTTGATGAACTCATTTATTATCTTTTTTTTAATCCTATTTTCCCATTGATTTTTAGAGAGAGTGGAAGAGAGAGGGAATGCAGAGAGAAATATAGATGTGAAATAAACTCATCAATTGGTTGCCTTCTTCACTTGCCCTGAATAGTGCCCAAGCCAGGGAGGAACTTGCAACTGAGGTAGGTACTCTTGACCAGAATTGAACTCAGGATCCTTCAGTCCACAGGCCAACATTCTATCTGAGGAAAACTGGCTAGGGCCTCATTTATTACCTTTAATTGTGTATGTGTGTATATTCCTTAGAATATCCCCTTATATTCAAATTAAAATAGCTTTTTTTAATTCCTTTTCAATTTGGATATCATTTATTTATTTTCCTTGACTAGTTGCCTTAGCTAGTTGCCTTGACTAGTTGCCTTTCACACATTATATTCAATGGAAAAAACAAAACACTACAAGCATTTTCCTTAAGATTAGGAACAAGACAGGGATGTTCACTTTCATTACCCTTGTTCAATATAATACCGGAAATCCTAGCCACAGAAATCCTAGCCATAGAAATCAGACAAAACAATAAAAATAAAAATTATATATATTTATATAATTATATATATATATAAATTATATATATTTATATAATTATATATATAATTTTTATTTTTATTGTTTTATATGGCATTCAAATGGGAAAGCAAGAATTATAATTTTGAATATTTGCAGATAACATGATATTGTATATACAGAACCCTAAAGATTCCACAGAAAGTGCTAGAATTGATAATTGAATTCAGTAAAATAACAGGATACAAAATAAGTATCCAAAAATCAGTTGCATTTTTATATACCAATAATGAACTATCAGAAAGAGAAACTAAGAAAACAATCCCATTCACAATTGTTTTCAAAATAATAAAATATCTAGGAATAAATTTAATCAAGGATCTACAATATTTGTACTCTAAAAATTGTAAGATGCTAAAAAAATTAAAGAAGATACAAATAATGAAAGCATATACTATGTTTCTAGGTAGGAAGAATTCACATCATTAAAATGCTCATACTATCCAAAGCAATCTACTGTATAGATTCATGCAATTCCTATCATGATACCAATGGTGTATTTCACAGAACAGAAAAAAACATTAAAAAAATATATATGAAACCATGAAAGATACAAACTAACAATAGTGAAAAACAAGAGTAAAATTGGAGGAAGAGTGCTACCTGATATCAAACTATACTACAAAGACATAATAATCAAAATAGCATGATACTGGCATTAAAAAAAGACATATAGATCAATAGAATAGAAAAGAAATCCCTCAAATAAACCCATGCCATTTTAATCAATTAATATTTGATAAAGGATGCAAAAACATGCAAACTCATAAAGATTGGGTATTCAGTGAATAGTGATGAAAATATTGGACAATAGGTGAAAAAATGAATCTAGACTACCTCTTTACACCATACAGAAGAGTAAGCTCAAAATAAATTAAAACCTTAAATGTAAGATTTGACCACAAAAAAATCCTAAAAGAAAACATAGGCAGTAAATCTCTCACCTTCCTAGCAGCAACATTGTTTTATTTGTTATTATTATTTTTTATTTTTTTCTGATCTATCTCCTAGGGTAAAGGAAACAAATGAAAAAAATAAACAAATTAGACTATTTCCACTAAAAAGTTTTGCACAGCAAATGAAACCATCAACAAAAATGAAAAGGCAACCCAGTGAATGTGAGAATATATTTCCTGACATATCTGATAAGGACTTAATATCCAAAATTTATAAAGAACCTATAAAACTCAACACCAAAAATACAATCTAATTAAATAAAGGACTTTAATAGACACTTCTTCAAAGAGGACATACAGATGGCCAATTGACTATGAAAAGTTTCTCAATGTTATTAACCCTCATATAAATGTAAATTAAAACCACAATGAGGCACCACCTCAGACCTGTGTGAATGGCTATTATCAATTAATCAACAAACATCAAGTGTTAGCAAGTATGTGGAGAAAAGAGAACCTTGTGCACAGTTGGTAGGACTGCAGATTGGTTTTGACACTGTGGAAAGCAGTATACAGTGGTACCTCGAGATATGAGTTTAATTTGTTCCGTAACCTTGAGGCGTGGGAAACTATGAGACACTCCAGTCGCAGTAAACTGGTGGGCCGTGTGCAGCCGGCTGATCCCCGCGATTACTCCTATCTCAAATGTTGCTCGTATTTCAAAGCAAAAATCGCTCTCTCGATGGCTCGTATCTCAAAAATCTCGTATGTTAGGGCACTTGTATCTCGAGGTACCACTGTAAAGTTACCTCTAAAATTAAAAATGAAACTGCCTTATGATCCTCTTCAGGAAATTTATCAAAGAAACCTAAAACCCTAATTTGAAAGAATATGTGCACCACTGTGTTCACTGCATCCTTACTTAACATAGCCAAAATTTGGAAGCAGCCCACGTGTCCATCTGTAGATGAGTAGATAAAACACTAGCAGTACATTTAGACAATGGAATTCTAGTTGGCCATAAAAAGAAGGAAATTTTGCCCTTTGTAACACCATGGATGGACCTGCAGAACATTATGCTATGTGAAATAAGCCAGGTAGAGAAAGACAAGCATCATATGATTTACTTATATGTGGAATCTAATAAACAAAATAAACTAATAAGTAAAATATAAGCAGACTCCTAAATACAAAGATCAGGCTAATAGCTCTTAGGGTTTGGGGGTGAGGTGTGGAAGGTTTGAGTAAAAAAGAAAAAAAAGTAAGAGAAAACACAGGGGTACAACAGTATGGTGATTGCAGAGGGTAAAGAGGGAGGAGGTAGAGAAGTGTATAGGGGAAATAAATGGTAATGAACAGAGACTTGATTTAGGGTGGTGAACACACAAGACAGTTGGTGATTATGTGTTAGAATTGTGCATTCAAAATCTGCATAATTTTGTTAACAGGCGTCATCTCAATAAATTTAATAAAAAGAAAATAAAAATGTTTCTGTCTTTGGCTTTAAACAGTTTGATTATGTTGTTTTTAGTATGGATCACTTTGAGTTTACCTAATCAGATTTCACAGATATTCTTGCCTGTTGCAGATTAAGGTTTTTATCAATGTGGAAAGGTTTCAAACATCATTAAAAAACTAGAGGCCCAGTCCATAAAATTCGTGCATGGAGGTGGGAGGGGGGTTGGTCCCTCTGCCCAGCCTGCACCCTCTCCAATCTGGGAACCCTCTGGGATCCCTCTCACAATCCAGAACTGCTGGCTCCCAACTGCTTGCCTGTCTGCCAGCCTGATCACCTCCTAACCACTACCCTGCCAGCCTGATTAATGCTTAACTACTTCCCTTCCAGCCTGTTGTCCCCTAACCATTCTCCCCTGCAAACTTGGTCACCCCTAACTGCCCTCTGCTGCTGTCCTGATCACCTACAACTGCTCTCCCTTGCAGGCCTGGTCCCTCCCAATTGCCCTCCCATACTGGCCATCTTGTGGTGGCCATCTTGGGTCCACATGAGGGCTGCCATCTTTGACCACATGGGGGTAGCCATCTTGTGTGTTGGGGGGATGGTCAATTTGAATATTACTCTTTTATTAGATAGAATAGAGGCCTGATGCATGATTGGAGGTCAGTTGGTTTGCCCTGAAGGGTGTCCTGGATCAGAGTGGGGTTCCCTTGGGGCATGGGATGGCCTGGGTGAGGGGCCTATGGTGGTTTGCAGGCCAGCCATGTCCCTTGGTGACTCAAGCAGAGACCCTGGTATCTGGGATTTATTTATCTTCTATAATTGAAACTTTGTAGCCTTGAGCTGAGGCCAAGGCAGGCCAGAGTGGGTGGAAAGCTTGGCTTCCTCCATTGCTGGAGGCAACTCAAGCCTCCTGCTCTCTCCAGCTCTGTGGCTGCCACCATTTTTGTTGGGATTTATTTATCTTCTATATTTGAAACTTTGTAGCCTTGAGTGGGGGCCTGGTCTGACCAGGATCCGTGGAAAGCTTGGCTTCCTGCATTGACAAGGAAAACCAAGCCTCCTGCTTGCTCTGTGGCCGCAGCCATCTTGGTTGGATTAATTTGCATACTTATTCCTGATTGGCTGATGTGTGGCTTGTGGATGTAGTGGAATAATGGTTAATTTGCATATTACTCTTTTATTAGATAGGATATATATTATTTGTACCATATTCTCTCATCTCTTTTCTACTGAGATTTCCACTATGCATATGTTGTTATGCTTGATATTGTCCTACTTGTGTCTGAGGCTCTGTTTATTTGTATTCATCCATTTTTTTCTTTTCCTCAGACTGGACAATAATAATTTATATATTTTCCAGTTCAATGATACTTTCTTCTGCCAGAACTAATCTGTTTTCTATTCCTTCTAGCAAATTTTTTATTCCAGATATTTCAAATTCAGAATTTCTCTTCTGTTATTATTTACATTTTTTATCATTTTATTGATATCATTGTTTGATAAGATATTGTTCACTCCTTTACTTTATTTACTTAAATATATAGGTTCCTTAGTTCTTAGTTTTTTAAAACAGCAAATTGCTTGGTAAGTCTAACATCCCATTTTCTCTAGGTTTCTACTGGTTGTTAAATTTTTCTTATACGTAAGCCATAGTTTCTTGCTTGTTTACATGTATTGTACATATATTGAAAAATATAAATTTAAGCCCTAGCCTGTTTGGCTCAGTGGATTGAGTGTTAGACTTTGGATTGAAGGGCATTGGGTTCAATTCCAGTCAAGAACATGTACCTTAGTTGCAGGTTTGCTGGCTCTAGTCAGGGTTCATGCAAGAGGCAACTCATGAATGTGTCTCTCTCCCATGAATGTTTCTTTTTATCTCTCTCTCTCTCCCTTCCATCCTTTCAAAATATCAATGGGAAAAAAATATCCTTAAGTGAGGATTAACAAAAAGAAAAAAATATACATTTAAGTAACATAAAGTGGAAACTCTGGAAATCATATTCTCCCTTTTCCCCAGCATCTGTTGTTTCTGTTTGTTGTTGTTTTTTAATGGCTCTACTAAACTGATTATTTACAGACTTTGTATTATTTGTTGTGAGTGGCCACTGAAGTTTCCACTCAGCTTATTAACCAGCTAATGCTTGGACAGGGATTTTCTTTATTTCCTATAATCAATACATTTTCTAACCTTTTCTAAGGTCCTGTTTTTATATGTCAGGATACATCTTCAACACTCAAACCAGCAGTTCACAACTCTACTTAGCCTCAACGTTCTACTTGTATAGAGTCTCAAGGACAGCCAGAGTTAAGATTTAGGACTGTCTTCTTATCTTTCTCCACCATGTACATAGTCCTGGGTATGCACACAGATTTATGCATGCTTGTCATCTAAATTTTCAGGAACATCTTTGAATTTTAAATATAAATATCTCATGTTCAGCTTTTCCTGTTAAGCTTTTTTGGTTAGTTTATTGTTTGCTCTAACTATTGATCATTGTGTCAGAATATTACAAAGTTAAACAATTACTAAAAATTTCATTTTTTTAAATCAGCCCTAGAGAAAGTAGTTTCACACTTACTGAGGTCAAATACAAATCAAATAAAAAGAATCCTGTAAGTAGCAACTTCCAGGTAAGTACCAGATAAGTCTAATAATGACAGTTCTTTTGGAATGAGGCTTTAAAAGAATTGCAACCCTGCTCTCCCCTATCCTCCTCAGTGGCTTCTATGCTTCTAGTTTTTACTGTTTGTGAACTGTTGTTTATCAGGGTTCTCATGGGTACAGGAGAGACAAGAGAAGTTGTAACTTCTATGAAGAACATGAAGAACATGAGAGCTATGAAGAACACTTTTTTAAAGCATGCCTCAGCCAATTTTCTTGAATAAATGCTTGCTTTATTGCTTTCCCCAGAGATATTCTTCTGAAGCCTCTGGTTAATTTCCAAAATGCTATAAACTTGACTTTGATAGTTTATCAAATTTTCTTTTTGCTTTTATTAAAGAGAGAGTTTTCAGAAGTTATTACTTTACTATTTTAATTGTTGACTGCCTAAAGTCAAGATTTGATTCATAGTAGATTCTGCTATTAGTATGTGACTATATGTAAGAAATATGTCTAATGTCAAATGTGGAAAATAGGCTTTATCCATTCCACAAACAGTGATTGAGGACCTATTTTATTTGAGTCTCTCAGCTAGATACTGGTAATAAAAATAAAAGACTTTCTATGACCTAAAAAGAGCTCAAAATTTGGGGTAGAGAAGGCAAGCATATAAACAATTGAATTCCAATATGTTCATTAACAAAAACAGCAGGTGAAGCAATCTTACTATGAAAAGGAAGATTCATGTGGGTTGGAAAAATAAATGTTGTGAAAGTTTTGTGTGTGTTTATGCTTGTGTGTGTGTGTGTGTGTGTGTGCGTGTGTGTAGCTATGAGGGTTAGAGGATTTCCAAAGGAAATTGAAATTACCAGACTCTATTGCAAGGGAATTTGTATAATCTCTCTCTCTCTCTCTCTCTCTCTCTCTCTCTCTCTCTATATATATATATATATATATATATATATATATGAAGATAATATGCTAATTGGTCTTAATGGTGTCACAGTCACAAACCACTAAGGAGGAGGCTGCCTATATGTGTATTGCAGGGTGTTGTTCTCAGAGACAGGGTGAAAGCAGGGAAGTGCAGGAGGAGGCCCATGCCTGGGAGGGTGGAGATGAGAGCCTGTAGCACCCTCCTCACCAGTCCTTCATCACCCACCACTTGCACTCAGAGTGCTCCACCGCTCACCTGTCTGGGGAAGGAGCACAGTGCAGCAGGCAGGAGGTTTCCATGCTCTCCTCTGGCACCATGATGAGGCAGAGCCACAGTGTTGCTCTAAAGTGGGTGCCCAGAGAAGGCGGGACTCAGGGGCCTGAGGGCAGGGCTTGAAGTGGCTAGAGCAGGCCAGAGGGGTTGGGGGACTGGCCAGGCTGGAACTCTGTGTGGAGAGGTTCGGCTGTCAAGGCAGGGTGGTGGGTGCGTAGGCATGCGTGGTGTGCAATTTCACGCACTGGGCTCCTAGTTTTATAATAAGCAACATAGTATAATACATAGAACCATAAGCTCTGGGAACAATCTCCCTGGGTTCTAATCCTGGCTTTGCTACCTTTAAGTCACTGAATTTGAGTCAATAATATAACATCTTTGATTCGCAGTCTTTTCTTTGATAAATAGAGTTCCTATAAGCACACACTTCTAGAGTTTTTCTGATAATTAAATAAATTAACAAATCTTACATATTACTGTGCCTGCTAATAGTGATTTTTATGTAAATGTTTATTATTATTATTCACATATAAAGTATAGAAGTTTAGAAAGTATAAAAAAGAGACAGGTACACATTTAATAATAATAAACTATAGTAAAATTAACAACAAAATCTTGTCATTTGGTGGGGATTCCCAAAAGAAACAATGATTCTCAGTGTTGGAGCTGAGGCAAATTCTTCTAGGGTGCATTAAAGTCTTGGGTTGAAAGCACAAGTTTGTATTCCTTGAGTGTATGAAGGTGGAGAAAAAAGTTCTATAAATCATGCCATTTTCAATAAATTCTACCACCCTGTCTAACCTTTGAACAACCTGTAGACTTCTGGTGCCTTTTCTTAAACCATCCATGTCCCATCAGGAACCAAATGTGTTGACTTTTTTATTGTACACATAGATCAACAGTTAACCAATGGGCTCTCTTAGTGAATCAGTAAGCTCCAAACTTCTCATTGCTGAACAGCATCAACTCCACACCACTCCTAAAACTTGATTTTGAACTAACATCTTTTCAGTCCTACAAGGACACGTAGATCCTTCAGTTGTGGCAATTCTAGGTTGTTGACTTGGCAAAGAACTTACATTAAACTCTGAGACAGTGGACATAGGAGTTTGTGACTAGAAAAAATGTCTGATATTTCTCTCCCATTTTTTTTCCTCTCCCAGTTTTAGACTTTAGGCAAAAAATAAAAATTCAGGAGAAAGATGAATTCCATCATATAAACAAGTGGCAGTATTGAAACCTTAAGTTTGTTTTGTAATTTGGGACAGCCTCGGGCTTTTTCTTTTCAGTTAGCTAACAGTTTGTTGGTGTGGAATGGAAAGAGGCAATGCATGATTGGACTAGATATTTTATAGAAAAATATACTTTTTACTTTAACTTTTTGTGATGAAAGAATATACGTCCAGAATATATGGGATCACTTAGGCCAGTTGTAAATGATGTATGAAATGAAAAATCCTTGGAGCCGTGGTTTACAGACACTATCATGCAAGGCCATTCACAGCTGTATTAAGCTTAAACAAAGCAGAAAGATCAAGGATTTTCAGGCCAAAAAACACATACCTGCAAGGATTTGCAAGTATGCATATGGATATGTACGTGCACACATGAAAACACACAAAATAAAAACCATTTTGAAGAATATTATTTTTTAAATTTTCATTCACAGAAGCAATTATAGGAGCATTTTTTCTTCCATGGCATTTTCTTTTATATTTATTTTCTACTCAGTTGCAAAAAAAAAAAAATCCTATAAAAAATAATTGAATTCCTGAAGACCTAAAATGTATTTTTGATATATTGAATTACAACAAAAATAAAGTTAAGCAAACATTAAACAGAAAGATACAACTGGGTAATTGTTTATCTAAATTAGTTGAATAGAACATAGTATTAATGAGGCCAAATACAACATTTAGTCCCTTGAAAGTCTTTAAGAGTTTATAGTTTTCTTATCATAGGGCCTAGTTGGCCTTATATGTAGGAATGGTTACAATGCATGAAGTGTCAGAATAGAAATAAGTCACCCAAAGCCTGACTAGTTCAAAGGACTGTGCTATACCTACCCCAAATGCTAAAGTTTTTTGCACTCATCCCTCACTTCTAAGAGCTGAGTCTCCCAGTGAAGTCTCAGCCTCAGTTGCAGATGGTGTTACTGGTCCAAAGCCCATGTACTCAATGCTTCGACAGGTCTAAACTCAAAACATCAGAGTTTGGAGTAAGGAAAGTTTTATTGATCAAGAAGGTGACAACTCAGACGGTGAGAGCACTAACACTCAAATCCACCTTAAGAAAGTACAGAGTATAGGCCTTTCTATGTCATAAGAATGAAAAATGGGCAGGGCTCTTCTTGTAAAAAAAATGCAAACCCAAAGCCAAATTCTTCTAATGATCAACATATCTAAAACAGGAGCTATTAGCTTAAAGGCATAGGAACAAAGAAGCTTAAACAAGATGGAGTTAGACCAGCATTTCACTCTATTACATGTCTACTTAGTCAACCCTCTTTACCAAAATTTTGCCATATCTGAGAAAGTGCTGTGCCATTGAAAGAAATTTTAAGGATAAAATAAGCAGGTTTAGAGAGTTTTAGGAATAAAGAGGGTCCTTTGGGGAGGAAGGCATAGTTGAAGGCTTGGAGCTGCCACAGGGCATACATTCACTAAGAAAAAAAAAAAAAGATACCACAGGATAAGGGGAGAGGAAGATATCCATTCACAGAAGGTAAGGAAAAGCCACAGGGTATGAAGAGAAAGAGGAAACAAACTTTCAGAGGATAGAGAAATGCCAACAAATGGGAGAAAGAGGAAAACAGATTTTCACAGGAGATAAAGAAATGTTACAAGATAAGGGGGAAAGTGAGAGGGGGGGCACCACATGGGGTTTGGGCTTTAAAGCTCATATTCTGCAAAAAGTGTGATCTATTAGAAGGGAGAATGAAGAAACAAAGAACTAGAGCCTTTAGAAACTGTAGGAAAAGGAGCTTAAGGGTTTGCCCCTGGGAACCCCCTCTCTACATGGGAGTTTATATTTGTTTCCAATAAATGTCCACCTTTTTCACCCTAACACCTTTTGTCCATAACTTCATTCTTTGAATATATCTGAACAAGGACCTGGGAAAGAAATCACCTTTGCATCTTGCTCAGGAAAACACCAGGAATCACCATTACCTTGATACTCTAGTAATGATTTCCTTTGCATGTGATGCTCTCATGAGCTGTATAATTTGAACAATCCCTTTCTTAGAGTAAACTCTAAAATTATGTTAGTTCTTCTACTTTCAATAATTCATGATTTAGCCATAAAAGTCAATGAAAAATAGTATTACCCAGCAAATATTGTTTATACTACTCTGTATTTTTCAGACTTTATTATGGTAAAATGTGTATTTAAATGCATGTTTATATTTTAAATGTTTAACATTTTAAAATAAATTGGGAATGTTTTCAGTCATTAGTTACTTGAATATTTTTCCTTATCTTTTTTTTTTTTCTCTTTCCTCTCCTTTTGGCACTCCCATTACATACATATGTTGTTGCACTTCATGGTGTCTTGCATTTCTCAGATCTATTCATTTTTGTTCATTCATTTTACTCTCTGTTCTTTGGATTGCAAAAGCCATTTCTTTCAATTTTCAAGTATATTAATTGTTCCTTCTACAAGTTTAATTCTAATGTTAAGGCCCTCTACTGAGTTATTTATTTCAGTTACAGTGATACCTCAAGATACAAGTGCCCTAACATACGAGATTTTTGAGATACGAGCCTTCGAGCGAGCGATTTTTTGCTTTGAAATACGAGCAACATTTGAGATACGAGTAATCGCTCGGATCGGCCAGCTGCACAGGACCCACCAGTTTACCGAGACTCGAGTGTCTCAGTTTCCCAAGCCTCAGTCAGTGTGTTTGTTTACCTCATTGTCGAAGCATCTTTTGTGCATTTACATACTTTATCACATTTCTTTTTATAATCATGGGTCCAAAGAATGCGAGTGGAAAGGTCAGTGCTCAGAAGAGAATGATGTCTATTGATTTAAAGAGTGAAATCATAGAAAAATATGAACAAGGTATGGAAGTGGCTGACTTGGTGAGGCAGTATGGGCATAGTACTTCAACGATATGCACTGTGCTTAAACAGAAGGAGTCGATAAAGGGTATAATGCCAGCTAAGGGCGTTACAATAATTTCTAAGCTCCATAGCTCTCTCCATGAAAAGATGGAGAATCTACTGATGGTGTGGGTGCCAGAGAAGCAGCTTAAAGGAGATACATTAACACAGGGCATCATATGCGAGAAGGCGCGAGCGATTTACCATGATTTGCTGGAGCAGACCCCGCGCACTTCCACGGACAAAGCATCAAAAGACTCATTTAAAGCCGGTAGAGGCTGGTTTGATAACTTCAGGAAAAGGTCCGGCATTCACTCCATCGTCAAGCATGGTGAGCCAGCAATTTCGGATGTGAAGGCAGCTGAGGATTACCTCAAAACTTTTTCTGAACTGATAGAAGCCAAAGGATATATCCCCCAGCAAGTCTTCAACTGTGATGAGACGGGGCTTTTCTGGAAGAAGATGCCGAATAGGACTTATATGTAACGGCAGAGGAGAAGGTGATGCCAGGCCACAAACCCATGAAGGATAGGCTAACTCCTGCACTGTGCACCAATGCGAGTGGCGACTGCAAGATCAAGCCTTTGCTCGTATACCATTCGGAAAACCCCAGAGTCTTTAAGTCACATAAGATTTTAAAAGATAAACTGCAAGTTATGTGGAGGGCAAACCCGAAGGCATGGGTCACCAGGCAGTTCTTTGTCGAGTGGGTAAACCTGGTTTTCGGCCCTTCTGTTAAGAAATATCTACAGGAAAACAACCTAACCATGCAAGATCTCCTCATCCTCCACAATGCTCCTGCTCACTCACCGAACCTCGAAGATGAACTCCTCGAAGAGTTCAGGTTTATAAAGGTTGTCTACCTACCTCCCAACACCACTCCTATCCTGCAGCCCATGGATCAGGAGGTGATTTCTAATTTTAAAAAGCTGTACATCAAGCACCTGTTCCGGCGCTGCTTTGAGGTGATGGAGAACACAAACCTCACCCTTTGAGAGTTCTGGAAGAACCACTTTAACATCGTGATATGCCTCAGAATTATTGATCAGGCCTGGCTGGGTGTTACAATGAGGACTTTGACCTCTGCATGGAAGAAGCTGTGGCCTGAAGCCGTAGCCGAAAGGACCTTCGAAGGATTCGAACCCAAGGTGCCAGTGGAGGAGGAGATAGTGTCTCTGGGAAAATCCATGGGCCTGGAGGTGGATGAGAGAGACGTGAATGAGCTCGTCGAGGAGCACTCTCTGGAATTCACCACGGAGGAGTTATAAGAGTTGCAGTCTCAGCAACATGCGGAGGTTCTCCAAGAAATTGGTTTCGAGGAGGAGCCAGAGGTAGAGGAGATCTCTACAAGTGAAATAAAGGAGATCTTAGGAATGTGTGGGAGAGGGTGTCACACTTCGTGGAAAAGAAACACCCCGAAAACATTGCTACTGGTCATGCATCGGAGCTATTCAATGAAACTTGCCTCACCCATTTCAGAAACATTCTGAAAGGGAGGAAGAGGCAAACCTCATTGGACACTTTTTTTTTTTTTAAATCGGCCAAAAATGCAAAGACCAGTAGCAATTAAGTTCAGTGAAGATTAGTTAAGTTACATTCAGTTTAGGGATAAAGTGTAGTATTAAGAGTGTAATGAGTAGGTAAATACACTTTATAAAACTGGTTTATTCCTTTACATTCTCTTTTATTATGTTTTTATACAATATTTGTACTTTATAAATACATTTTTCTTATTCAAAAGCACATAACAAGAACAACTGGGGTGACATTTTGGGGGCTGGAATTGATTTCAATAGGGAAATTTGCTTTGAGATATGAGTAACTTGATATATGAGCAAGGTTACGGAATGAATCAAACTTGTATCTCGAGGTACTACTGTATTGTACTTTTTGTTTTCATTTGATTTTGTTCAAATTAATGTTTGTGTCTATTTATTGCTGTTCTCTGTTTTATAAGATCATACCATCATCTTTTCTTTATTTCCTTAAGTATAGTTTATTTTGTTCTTGGAACATATTTATAATGGCTATTTTGAAACTTTTATTACTAAACCAGATATCTGGACATCCATGTACACAGTTTCTATTGCCTGTTTTTGTTGCTTTTTCCCCAAGGTATGGGTCAAGATTTCTCCTTTCATTGCATGTCTCTTTTTTGTTGTCTGGTTGGAATCTAGACATTTTAGATAATGTTGCAGCAACAATATTTTTGCTCCCATATGTGTATGTGTGTGGCACAAACATTTGTTATTTACTTGTTTATGTGTTTATTGACTGAATTAATATCTTTAGTGCAGCTTAGCCCTGCACCTCCTTCTCCAGCAATATGAAATATAATTACTGTGATAACAGGGACTTTTTTGACTCTTTTTCCATGACCACTAGTTGCTGGTTGATTTGTCTATTGTATTTAACAATTCTCTGAGCATAGATTATTTATAGACTAATCCAACTAAATTTGAATTTCTTTACAAGGATAGTTTTGGAGGTCAGCATTCGACATTTGTCTGACTTCAGGAGGACTCTTCTTAGCTATCTTTTTCCTGATGCTTTCTGATGAGCTCACTCGCCTTTGGTTTAATTTCTTCAAGGAATCTACCAGCCTTCCTTAATTGTTTTTCACCACAACTTCCATGTTTTTGAGAATGCTTTGGGTTTTGACTTCTTGACACTCTATTGAAAATAAAGTCAATTTCTTTTGTAAGCACTTTGGATCTGTGTTTGTTAGGGTTTGCCAATGACAGGGGCTATGAAAGAATCCACAACTAAAAGAAGAGATGCAAAAAGGAAGTTTATTTCACTTTCCAAGAAAAGAAAGGGCGAAGTATTGCTGGTCAGTACAGGGCAAAGGACAGTGTGGCTTCCACTTTTAAAGAGTAATCATTTGCTATTGCTAGGTGGCAGGAAATGAGGAAGTTTCTCTTGAAGTTTAGTGCACAAAGTCCCACCTGTTCTTTTTGTAAAAATGCCTACTTCAGGTTGATAGATTCTCCCTCCCCACAAGTGGTGGGCAAAGTTATGACATAACCAGTGTCTGCAGCCTGGACATCACCTAAACATTCAACCACCAATCAGTGCTTGCCAACTGCCCAGGGCCCAACCCCTAACTGTTCCCTCAGAGGGTATGGTCACCACCGCACATGTTACTGTCTCCCAGTTTGGAGGCAGTCCGGCGGGCCCCTCCTTCTCTTCCCCCTCCGCTAATCCTGGTTTTTCTACCTCCTCTGTAATAAACCTTGCTCATTAGTGTGGCATAAACCTCCTCTTTATACATGCCTTGGTCTCTGACTCCCATTTCCTGTGCTTTGAACCTTATATCTGGTGCCAAAACCCGGGTGAGTGCATGCATCCCATTTGACCTTTCATGGTCTGGGGTGCTCCCCCTTCTTCTCTCTTCATGGCTCAGGAACCTCATCAGCCTCTTTCCCAGGGCTTGGCAGCATCAGCAGTAAATCCCAATCTATGCTAATTCCTGGCAGTTTTTCCAGCATCTCTGTCTGTAAACCACAGACCACATAAGAAATTACCTCCTGGGCTTATCCCTCCGGGCCCCTCTGGGGGTTCCAACTCTGAGGAGGCAGTGAAAATGTTCCTGCTCTTCTCAATTCTCCAGCCTCCCGGCCTCCATCTGGACCACTGGAAGTAGAGGAGACGTCCTCTACTGTCCCTCAGGTTCCCTGTTCATAGCCTTGGCTCAAAGACTGGTATGCTGGTCCTTAGCCTCCACTACCTGGGCTTGGTATGAGTAATCAAAAATCTAAACCAGATCCTGGGATCCTAGCACACCTGTAGGGTGTCTCCTCACCAATCTGGCTATTTCTGTAATGTGTCATGGCCTCATTATGAATTGGAATGGTTCTAGATGACCCAAAAGCAATACTAACATCCTCACTGACTCAGTAATTTCTGCCAACAACCCGGAAAGTAGCCAAAGGTCCCATATATCCAAGCCTTTTTCTCTCTGCACTCCCATCCCTCCCTCTGTTCCTTCCATTCCACAGCCCAGGTTCTCCTAACTCATGAGAAGCTCCCTCAAACCAGTCCTCAGCCCCTCTCTCTGTCTCTGACTCTGTCTCTGACTCTTTTGACCCAGCCACTCTCTCATTTCCACCCCTCTCAGTCCTGCCACCCCCGCCTTCTGCTCCCTCTCTTCCTACTCCTTCTTCTTTGCCATGGCTGCCTCTTTCCCAGCCAGCGGCCGCTGCAGGAGCCACCATTGCACCTCCAGCCATGAGCAGACCAGAGGCCAGTGCAAGAGCCACTCACCCACCGTACCACCAGCTGCTCCAAACAGCTAAGTGAAATTTCTGTTTTGGTTTGCTCTTCCCTTGTGTATTGCAAGCAGCCACCATGCTGGCCACATGGCTTGCCATTCCCATGGGGGCTGCCATCTTGAAATGGCAAGACCCACCCCCCGTTCTGGCCAGATGGCCCACCGCCTGTTCCGCCTTCTCAGACCCAGGTCTGAAATCCAGTGAACCCGTGAGGAGCAGGCAGAGTAATCTCACCTTTGACAAAAGGTGAATCTTCAAGCCCAAGCCTTGGCAGCCACTTTTGAGGCCGAGGGCAGCCATGCATGGTCCAAAGGGGACTGTGCATGCTATGGATACAACAAGAGGACGAACACCACTAGGAAAATGCTTCATGCTGAAATGATGGCCACTGGGCAAAGCAGTGCCCTGGCCTCCGACTCCAACAAAGCCTGCCCAGCGTGCAGTAAAAGTGACTGCCCCTGGAAAAGTGATGGGCCCTCTGTGTCTCAGTGTAGAGGGGCCCCTTCCAGGTCATGATCCACTGCTGGCCATGAATGAAGACTGGCCGAAGACTGAAGATGCCCAGACTTGACGACACTCATCACCCTCGAGGCGCCCACCGGTAATGCTCAAGGTAGCGGGTAAGCAAGTCCCCTTTCTGTTCAATACAGGGCTACCTTCTCTGTCCTGCCCTCCTTTTTCTAGTCCACTCTTCCATTCCACAATCTCGGTCATGGGTACTGACAGCAAATCCCCCTTTAATGCTCTAAAAACTGCTCTGGCCTCAATGCCTTCTCATCCCGCCCTCTCCCCCATTCCACCCTTCCTAGAAAACAACTTTCTTGCCAGCACAGGATTATCAGAAACTTAGATCTTTATCTCTAGGAAAAAAGTGGCAGTTTTAAAATTTCAAGCGATTAGAGGCCTGGAAACAGGCTCCAGGACCTGTTCCCTCTTCCTCCTGCCTTTTCTAAATATTTTCAATAGCATACAATACTGAGACATTAATTGCTAGACATGTTTAGAAATATTTAATGGAAGGTATGTTGGAAAGAAAGAAAGAAAGATTCTAAAGCTAACTGTTGACAAGAATTGTAAAAGGACCAACTATACCAGGCCACTAAAAAACACCAGTAGGCCCCTTATCCTCACCTTCCCTTATTTGCCAGGTTACATCTCTAGGCCTTTCCAACTATTTACTGATGAGAAACAGGGAATAGCTATGGGGGCCAGCCTTCACCCCGTACCCTACCTCCAGACAGCTTGATCCCATGATTCGGGGATGGCAGTTCTGCCTCCGGACTTTGGCTGCTGCCACTGCTCTCACAAGGAGACCCAAAAAATCTGCCTCCAGCAACCCTTAAAGGTTTTCTCCACCCATAGACTACAGGATCTTCTATCCCACCAATCCTTATCACTCCTTAACCCCTCTCACATGCAGGAACTCCATCTCCTGTTCCTTGAGAGTCCTGACATCTCCCTAACCGGGTCCCCGATCCCTGAATTTGGTCACTCTTCTTCTTGCTGCTTCCACCCAACCTGCAGTAATGCACTCCTGCTCCGAGGTGGTCAGAGGCCCTCACTCAACCTCAGGTTTTCCTCTCTCTAATCCTGACCTAACTAAACTGCACATACTCTACCACCCAAAATCATTGGGTAAGATCTGGAGGATCAACAGCCTCCTTAAAGACCATCTAAACTCTCTCTAGAAATTTGCAGCTCCTGGCTGGACCTCCTGCTCATGGAGGGCCCTGACCAGAATCTGGGCTATACCAAGGAGCCCCACCTTCTTAAGCCCTTTTGAACTCCTATATGGGAGACCCTTCTTGCTCAACCATCATCTCTCTTCTGACCCTCCTCTCCTGACTACTTATCTTTCATACCTGTCTTTAATCAGGCAACTACTCCAGGAACACACTGACAGGTTTCTGCTCAGGCCAGAATCTGCCAACCAAGACTCCCAAGGACTAGCTCTCCAGCCAGGAGACTCAGTCCTCCTCAAGAACCTTACCTCCAGGTTGTATTTCAGCACCAGGCCCAGAAAAGGAGCAAAACCAGACAGGTGACACTGTGGCAGCCTCAGGACCAATTTTTACCTCCCACGTGACTCAATAGGATTGCTCTCGAGACTTCACCAACCAGTCCCTTGGGGAAACCATGCTGTTGCACCCTCATTGAGCACGCAAAACACTCCCTGTTTTTCACTCATTTACCCCATGACTTCTCCCATCATTAGGCCCACTGGTATCTATTCCTTTAATCTTGCTCTTAGGCCCTTGTCTCATGTGCTGTTTCACTAGTTCTTTTTGCAGAACAGAATGCAGGCATTCACCAACCAGAAGATGGGAGAGATCTATCATCAGAATCCTTCAGATCCCTGGTAGACGCCCCTAATGATGCCCCCTCTCAGTCAGAAGTAGCTACGGAATACAGACCTTCACCCCCTGACCTTGCCCGGACTCTCAATATTGTAAATATCACCAAAAGCCTGGAATATTAGATCCTTCCCCCCCACCTCCAACTGGTGGGTGGAGTTATGGCATCTTCTGCCTGGACATCCCGAGACATTCAACCACTCGGCACATGCCGAGTGCCCGAGGCCCAACCCCTTTCTGTTCTCTCAAAAGGCATGGTCTCCACCGCACATGTTACTGTCTCCCAGTCTGGAGGCAGTCCGGCATGCCCCTCCTACTTTTCCCCCTCCTCTAATCCTGGTTTTTCTACCTCCTCCATAATAAATCTCGCTCATTAGTGAGGAATAAATCTCCTCTTTAGACATGCTTTGGTCTCTGACTCCCGTTTGGAATATAAGGTTGGAGGCACAGGAAACGGGAGTCAGAGACCAAAGCATGTCTAAAGAGGAGATTTATTCCACACTAATGAGCGAGATTTATTACGGAGGAGGTAGAAAAACCAGGATTAGAGGAGGGGAAGGAGGGGAAGGAGGGGCCTGCCGGACTGCCTCCAGACTGGGAGACAGAAACATGTGCGTTGGAGACCATGCCTTTTGAGGGAACAGGAAAGGGTTGGGCTCAGGGTGGAATGGGAAGGGGTTGGTCCCCGAGCACTCAGCACACGCAGATTGGTGGTTAAATGAGGATGTCCAGGTGGCAGACTCTGGTTACGTTATAACTCTACCCACCAGTTGAGGAGAGGGAGGATCTATCACAGGTGACTGGGGAGGCTACACCACTAGGCCATACAGGCCACCACTCTGCCAAGTCCAGGAGACATAGAAGCTCAACCTAATACATAGAAACAAATAGGGAAGGAACCAAAAATGCAGACAAAGTAATAGGTCCCAAATGAAACAAAACAAATAAACAAAAAAACATAAAAAATCTCTAGGAAAACAACTCTATAAAATGAAGGCAAGCAAAGGCCAGATGCAGCATTCAAAACAATGATTATATGTTCAAGGAACTTGCATAAAAAAAGGCATAAAAACCATACAAAAGAACCAGTCAAAAATGAAATATACACTCACTGAAATGAAGAATATATGTATAGGGAATCAAATGTAGATTAAATGAAGCCAAGAATCAAATCAGTGATTTGGAATATAAGGAAGCAAAAAAATAAACAATCATAACACAAAAAAGAAAAAAAGTAAACCAGAAAAACAAAGATAGCAAAAGGAAGTCCTAGAAAAAGTTCAAGGAATACTAACATTTGTATTTTGGGGGAGCTGGATTGGGAAGAGAGAAAGAAATTGAGGTCTATTTGAAAAAATAAATATAGAAAACTTCCCTAACCTGGTGAAGGAAATAGACATACCAGTTAGAAAAGTCAGAGAGTACCAAACAAGGTGAAGCCAAAAAGTTCACACCAAGACACATCATAATTAAAATGCTGATGTTGAAAGACAAAGAGAGAATCTTAAAAGCAGCAAAAGAAAAGCAGTTAGTTGCCAAAAAGGGAGCTCCCATATGACTATTATTTGATATCTTAACAAAAAGTTTGCAATCCAGAAGAGAGTGGTAAGAAATATTCACAATGATGAAGGCAGAGATCTACAACCAAGATTACTCTACCCATCAACGTTATCATTTAGAATCAAAAGACAAAGAGCTTATCGGACAAGAAAAAAATAAAGGAGTTCATTACCAAACCAGTATTATATAAAATATTAAGTGGTTTTCTTGAAGAAGAAGAAAAAAAAGATAAAACATGAACAATAAAATGCCAATAAATGCATATTTATCAACAATTAAAACTAAAAAAATATATAAAATAAAGAAACAATCAGAACAGAAAGTGACTCATAGTTACAGGGAACATGTTGATGGTTGCCAGATGGAAGAGGGATTAGGAGGATGGGTGAAAAAGTTGAAGTAATTAAGAAATTCCAATTGGTTGTTACAGAATAGTCATAGGGATATAAAGTCTAGCATAGGGAATATAGTCAATAATATTCTAATAACTCTGTGGTGTCAGATGGATGCAAGCTTTATATTGAGATGCCCACTTAGTAAGTTATATAATGTCTAATCACTAGGTATACAACAATAACTAATATAATATTGTATGTCAACTGTAATTGAAAAATGATTAAAAGGCAATATTCCATTGCATGGATATGCCATTTTGTTAATCCATTCAAAATAAAATAAATAAAACAAATCATAGAAGAATTTTTAAAATATCTCACAAAAAGAAAGATTTTGAATGGCCAAAACTAGCTTTGCTCAGTTTACAACACAAATCAATAATTGCTTACATACCATGACTTGTGTGGCTCAGTTGATTTGGCATAGTCCCATGCACTGAAGTTGCTGGATCAATTTCCAGTCAGGGCACATGCCCAGGTTGCAATCTTGGTCTCTGGTAGGGTGGATGTAAAAGGCAGCCAATTGATGTGTCCCTCTCACATTGATGTCACTTTCTCTCTTCCTCTCCCTTTTTCTCTCTAAAAATATTTTTAATTAAAATAATAATAAAAATAAATAAAGTCTTATGAATAAACATGAAATTACATTACTCTACTTTTGTGCACATATGTTCTGTCTGCAAGTACTATCTCCTTTGCCATTGGGAACACCTTTCCTATTTTACCTAGTGACGCACCAGCCTCTTCTATCTGCTTCCATATCACTATACTTGCTTGGACCATTGGACTCTACTTCCTTCTATTAAAATTTCTATTTTTTTTAAGTCACCCACTCAATTTTTTTTAAAGGAAGGAGCCGTGTCAAGTTTATAACTCAACCACAAGACCTCACACAGTAAAACAGTAGGTATTCTGCAAATATTCATTGCCAATTATTTAATGCAAATTTTCTTCAAAATAAAAAAAACATATGTGAGAATAAAAATTATTCCAAATAATGCATCTTTTCTAAATACATTATTTCTCATGGCTTTTATCCTCTAATGTATATAACTGGCTTGTTTGCTAAAATTATTTTTCAGTTCAATCTCTTGAAAGTTATGCATTGTGTTTGGAAAATAATTGGCTTCAATTTTATCACTTTACCTGATATAATTAAAGTGGAAAGGTTTCACTACAGTCACAGTAATTTGCTGGTCCTGCTTTGTCCATTGATAAGAATCAGTTTAAGAAAAAAAACAAAAAAAAATATTGCTATAGGAAGCAGTAATTTGCCACATCCATCATTTTCTGTCTGCTGTGGAGCATAGTTGCCAAGGTTTCTAAATTAATATGATGAAATTGGAGGCAACTGTAATTACAATATTTTGATATCTTCCTCCATCATTCTTCATCTATATCATTCCATTGAAGTATATGAGAAAAGAAACGCCTACTATTCATTGTGTGTTATTTGCTAGCAAATTGATTCATTATATTCCTCTTTCCTTCCTAATTATATTTACACACCTTTCCCCTCAGTAAAAGTAGAAACAATATGTCTTTGGCTCCTTGACATCTTTTATTTCCATGAAATATAAAGCATGTATAGCTTGTAGGTTATCAATCAACAGATAATGAGTGAGCACCTATCAAATCCAAACATAATAGAAAATTTGATAGCTATAAAATGAGATGCTTGAGATAAGGAAGGTTAGAGTCTTGGTAGGGTAATAAAGCATGCATTAAACACCTATCCTATCTAATAGAAGAGCAATATACAAATTAATCACCACCCTGCATCACCCACAAGCCATGCCCACCAGCCAATCAGGAACAAGTATGAAAATTAACACAACCAAGAAGGCTGTGGCCACGGAACAAGCAGGAGACTTGAATTGCCTTCAGAGATGGAAGAAGCCAAGCTTTCCACACACCCTGGCCAGCCCAGGCCTCCATTCAATGCTACAAAGTTTCAATTATAGAAGATAAATAAATCCTAACAAAAATGGCTGCAGCCACAGAGCAAGCCGGAGGCTTGGCTCCACTTAAGTATACAAAGTATAAATTATAGAATATAAATAAATCTCAGATACCAGGGCCTCCACTTGGGTCACTGGGGGGCATGGCCAGCCTACAAACCACCTCAAGCCCCTCACCCAGGCTGCCCCATGCCTAAAGGAAACCCCCACCCTGATCAGGGACACACTTCAGGGCAAACCAGCTGGCCCCTATCTGTGAGTAATATGCAGATTGACCATCATTCCTACACACAAGATGACTGCCCCCATGTGTTCAAAGATCCTGCCCCCATGTGGACACAAGATGGCCACCACAAGATTGCCACCACATGAAATAAACATTAATACTCTTTAGAACTTTGTTGTTGGATTCTATGAAATTAAATGTAAATGTTATATTTCCATGTTGGATGCTTGCAATAGAAGGAACTTTATAATGCCTAAAATGGCTACTGCAATATTCCATATTCACACATTCCCATATCCTAACAATGAGATAATGTTTTAAATTTGTGAGATATCTGAACATTTGTACTTTTGTGATACTAGGATAATCAAATTAATAAAAGTGATATGCCCATAGTAAATTTGATCAAGAGAGAAAACATTAATTACCAATATAAAATATATAAGAAAATATAAAATCAAGTATCAGCAAAAATTATGCAAACTAAAAAAAATTAGATGATGATATAAATAATAGTACCAATAAGTTTATCAACGAAGACAAAGTGAATGAATTTCTTTCAAAACACACTTTTGTCTATCAAAACTGATGTAAACAGAAACAAAAAAATGAATACTATATTGAATAAATGTAATCAATAATTTAAAATCTCCCCACAATGAAAACCTTGAGCATAGATGGCTGCACAGTTGAATACTTTCAAATATTTAAGTTTGAAATAATATAAATGTTCAAAAAAATTTACAAAGTAGAAAGAGAACATCTCCCAACTTATTTTTTTAAATATATTTTATTGATTTTTCAGAGAGGAAGGGAGAGGGATAGAAAGTCAGAAACATCGATGAGAGAGAGACATTGAGCAGCCGCCTCCTGCACACCCCACACTGGAGATGTGCCCACAAGCAAGGTACATGACCAGGACCGGAATCAAACCCAGAACCCTTCAGTCCACAGGCCGACGCTCTATCCACTGAGCCAAATGGGTCTCGGCCCAACTTATTTTTGAAATAAACATAATCCTAACCCTAAAGCCTCAAAGTGTATTCCAAAAAAGCAAATTACAAGTCCATATCTCTCATGAACATAAATGCAAAATTCTTAGACAAAGTAAAATGAAGTAAAATTCAATACAATGATTTTTGAGAAGGATAATGCATTTGATCAAATGAAGTTTATTCCATCTGTTATCTATCTTTCTATATTATCTATCTACCTTTCTTGCTATATTTCTATTTTTTTATCTATCCCTTTACATAGATATAGAGAGAGCATATAGCACTTTACCTATATTTGATTAAAATCTCATTCTTAATCTTATAAAGAATATCTAACAAAGGAAAACTATGGCTTCTATAATTTTAATGTTGAAATGTTTAAATCTGCGCTTAAAATAAGGATATCTATTATGATCTTTTTTTCATATATTTTATTGATTTTTTTTACATAGAGGAAGAGAGAGAGATAGAAAGTCAGAAACATCGATGAGAGAGAGACATCCATCAGCCACCTCCTGCATGCCCCACAGTGGAGATGTGCCCACAAGCAAGGTACATGCCCCTGACTGGAATCGAACCTGGGACCTTTCAGTCTGCAAGCCGATGCTCTATCCACTGAGCCAAACCTGTCTCGGCAATCTTTTTTTTTTTCTTATACTGGGAAGGTTACCTATATAATAGAGCAAGAAAAATAAATATTATGTACAAAAAGTTAGAAAGAAGTAAAGCTATTTTTATTTGCATATGACATAATCTGTTAATTAAGCACTCCAAAACACTTAAACCAACTATTCAAACTAATCAGAGAATTAAAAAAAATCACTTGATAAAAGATTAATATGTAGAAATGAATTACTCTTATATATATCAGCAAAATTTTATTTGAAGTAAAATTGAAACAGAGATGTCACATATAAAAACTAGGGGCTCAGTGCACAAATTTGTGCAACTTGAAAAGAACTGTGGGCTGTGAGGCTGAGGTGGGCATAGGGGTGAGTCTCGGCCCATCTTTCACAGCCCTGCCCAGCCCCTCTTGCCATGGGCCTGGTCCCCAGTCTGCTGGAACTCCTGCTGCCGCTGCCCTCCCCACTTGCATCCGTTGATGGCATGGAGTAATTGGGGCCAGTGCCAGCCGCAGATGTGAGCAGGGCCAGCGCTCTCAGCAGGTGCTTCCCGATTGCCCCTCAGGAGCAGGGGAAAGTGGAGAAGCTCTCAGAGGAGATCAGGCTGGCAGCTGCCATTCACACCCACTGATTGGGACCAGCACAAGGCATCAGCAGTGGGTGGATGCAGCAGCTTTAGCTCCAGCTGAGGTTGTAATCAGGGCTGATGCTGGCAGTGGGTGCAAGCAGTGGCTCCAGCCAGCAATGGGTGTGAGTGGGGCTGGCTCTGGCAGCAGGCACGAGCATTGAGAGGGACCATGGTGCATGGCAGCAAAGAATTTTCAGTAACCACCAGAGAGACACCCTGATGACAGCAACCAGTGCTCTCCCTTGGTCTGGCACCCTTGCTCACCTGCTCCACCATACCGCTGTGGCTAATGCCCACCATGTTCCACACATGTTTTCTGGTGGTCAATACACATCATAGCAACTGGTTGTTTGGGACTGGTTGTTCTGACATTTGGTCTATTTGCATATTAACCTTTTATTATATAAAATTATTACAAGAATCAATTTTGTATACATAAATATTTACATAAGCATTAAAGTGAACATTCTAAATTATTATTGAATAAAATAAGCAGGAAAAAAGCAGTGCAACATGCATATTTTGGAAGATTCATTATTTGTTATTGATAATCTTTCTCTCTGTCAATCTATCACTCTTCCCTCTCCCCCTCCTCTCTCTCTCCTGTCATCTTTCTGGAACTCTTATTTGGGTTTTGGATCTCCTAGAACTGGCTTATACTTTTCTATTTTCTGTGTTTTTGTTCTTTTAACCTAGTTTCTGTATTTCTTCAGTCTTTATATTAGACTTTTACTTCTGCTTTTACACTTGCACATGTTTAGCACTTTCTAGTGTATTCTATATCTTAGAAAAAACAAACACATAAAACTATATATATATATATATATATATATATATATATATATATATATTCCTAAGCATGTTTCATGAATGTAAAAAATTATACTATAAGAACATCAACATATTTTTAATTTTTTTATTTGTTTTCTTATTTTTTTTTGATGTCTCATGTTTCCTCTAAGTTTGTTGTTTTATTGAGTTTCTTTTTATTTTTCCCTCTGTCTTTTTTTCAAAGGTCCTTTTTCTGGTGTATGATAATCTTTGGTTGTCTGCTTATATTTAAGAATTAAAGGCCTGGTGCACAAAATTTGTGCATGGGGGAGGGGGGATCCCTCAGCCTGGCCTGTACCCTCTCACAATCTGGGATTGCTGGGGCCTAACCATTCACCTGCCTGCCTGCCTGACTTCCCCTAACCACTCTGCCTGCCTGCCTGGTCTCTCCTAACCACTCTGCCTGACTTCCTGACCTCCCCTAACTACTCCCCTTCCTGCCTAATTGCCCCTAACCACTCTGCCTGCTTACCTGATCACCCCTAACTACTCACCTGGCTGCCTGCCTGCCTAATCACCCCTAGCTACTCTGCCTTTCTGCTTATCACCCCTAACCACTTGCCTGCCTGTCTGATCACCCCAAACTACCTCTGCCTTGGCCCCCACCACTAGGGCTTCATCAGGAAGGGTGGCTGGAATGATATCTGAAAGATTGTTTGGCTGTCCATTCTAATTAGCATATTATACTTTTATTACTATAGATGGAAGCTCTGAGCTTATGAATTTTGCTTTTTACTGTGGAATCTCATTCTGGAGAGGGGGCCATGGGAGATCTAGATTTGAACAGTTTCTGAGAAAAATTCTGATATTTGTGTCTTTAAGTTCTTCTCTTGACCTGATAAAATTTCTCATAAAATATTCTTCCAACAGCTTCTAGCATTTGAGAGCAGAATAAGAAAAGGGAACTCCAGATATAAATAGTAATTTGTATATTGTGGTTTTCAGAATTGTATCATCACAATAAAATACTACCAGTGTATCCATGTCCAGAAGCCACACATACAACAATGAATTCTCAATATTTTGAGACGCATTTTATAAGAGTAAAGAAGGGGCATCTGCATATCTTTCTCCCTTGCTGACCAAGGAAGTCCTTGCTTCTGGGCTTCCTCTGAGTGGTTCTACTCATGTCCTTTTCTGACAGCACCATGTCATACAGAGTAAGGAGTTCACAGGGCAACTTGATGTGTTTGTCTGGAGTGTATGACTCTTCTTCTAGCTCAGGGCTTGCATACTTAGGACCCTGAGTTTCAAGCTCAAATAGTCCTAGGGCCTATGTGGGCCTCACATTGGGCCTCAGCCTCAATATCATCTTCATGGGGACAGTGGACTAAGTACTGGCTCTTTGTGTATCATGTATCCAAACCCTGCACATAAAGTGTGAGGTAAAGATAGGTGATGGAAGAGAAAGAGATAGCCTAGGTTTGGCCTAGGGCAAAGGCTTTCTCTTCCCTTATAGCCACATTCTAAGGCAGAACTCTGAGGAATCCAGTAATGTTGAATTCATATCCAGTTGAGTTTATTATGAAAACTTATGTGTCAAGGTAGGAAGATGGGATATTATTCTCTAACAGTTCCTTTTGTTTAATATTTAAAATATTTAAATATAAGCTTTGAAGCCTGTGTTAATTTACTAGGGATGACATAACAAATTAACACAGACTGTGTGGCTTAATCAACAGATATTTATCACAGTTTTGGAATCTCAAAGTCCAAAATCAAAATTTCAGGAGACTTGGTTTCTTCTGAAGACTCCTTGGATTGTAGATGTGCACATCATTCCCAGTGTCTCTTGTATGTCAATATGCATTCTTCTTAAAAGACATCAGTGTCAAAGATAAATAAAGCCAAACATTAAATGAGTGAAATCAGCCGAGACCAGTTTGGCTCAGTGGATAGAGCATTGGCCTGCGGACTGAGGTGTCCCAGGTTCGATTCCGGTCAGGGGCATGTATCCTGATTGCGGGCACATCTCCACTGTGGGGCATGCAGGAGGCAGCTGATCGGTGTCTCTTTCTCTCATCATCGATGTTTCTGACTTTCTATTTCTCTCCCTTTCTCTCTGTAAAAGAATCAATAAAAATATATATATTAAAAATAAAAAATAAAAAAATAAATGAGTGAAATCAGATTTTATTCAGTAACTACTGAGAGTGGGGGAAGAACTGAGATCCATTCTGGTTTTCCCAGAGGTTTCTGGGTCTTTAAAGGGAGAATAAGGATTGAGGAGGAGAGAGTAGGGACTCAAGTAAATAATTACAAAGGCTTGGTCAATGTAAATTAAATTTGTGCAGCTGTACCCACTATGGCAAACATGGAAGTTAAGATTGTATCCTGCCCCCCACCCCCCAACATGGAAACTGGGAGACTGAAGCCCTATTATTTCTGATTATCACATTTCAAGGAATGGAGTTCAGGTTCCCGAGAAAGGCACCCCTGAGTTGTCGTAGTTACACATGAACTCTAAGGAACACAATAAGAAAGGGTTCTTAGAGCATTTACTATTGTGAATTCAGGATTAGCCTCAGGTGTTGACTGGACCTTTGAGTAAGCTTCCCAGACAGATTTTTAAATGGGGACTAGTATTATTCAAGGGATGTAGCCTTGTGCTACTAGAAAAGTCAGGTTAGAGTTTGGTGGAATCTCACTCAGTGCAAAGGTTCTGGCAGAATCATTCTGTGCCCAGAGTTCTGAAGTTCTCACCAGTCAGAAATAAGGCCATGCTAAGGGCCTTGTTTTAACTTAATCACTCTGAAAGCCTATGTATGAATGCACTCCTTGAGTACATGGCACTAAGCAATGATTATCTATCACAGTTAAGCACATTGTCACCTACAGAAGGAGTATCTAAAAGGAAAATATCAATGTGAAGTGAGAAATGATTCCTGATCCAAGAATAAGTTTTACACATGAAAATTAACTAACAATACCATCCTATATAATAAAAGGGTAATATGCAAATTGACACTAAAGGTGAAACAACCAAGAATGAATGGTTGCTATGACATGCACTGACCATTGGAGGGAAGATGCTCAACACAGGAGCTTCCCCCTGATGGTCAGTGCACTCCCACAGGGAGAACTCCGCACAACCACAAGCCGGGCTGATGGCTACAAGCACAGCGGTGGTGCTGTGAGACTCTCCCGCCATCTAGGCAATGCTAAGGATGTCCAACTGATATCCCCAAGGGCTCCCAGGCTGCCAGAGGGATGTTTGATTGCCAGTTTATGCCAGATCCCCTAGGGAGTGGGCCTAAGCTGGCAGGTGCACATTCCCTAAGGGGTCCCAGACTGGGAGAGGGCACAGGTCAGGCTGAGGGCATGAATTTTCATGCACCCGGCCTCTAGTTCTCTATATAATTATTTCTCAAAATTAGTATTAGAGAAACAATATTATGTTAGTGTTTTTGTTTTGTTTTTATATAGAAGAGTTTGAGAACTTAATCTGCACCCAAGTAGAGGGAATATCACAGTGGTAATACTCTTCCCATTACTCAGTGGGAACACAAACTAGGAGCAGTGTCAAGATTTGAGCAGATTGATGTAGATTAATGTATGCAGGAGAGCTGGATTTAGGTTGTACATGGAGAATATTTGACAAGGTTGGCCTAGGTCATACTTTGGGAACTCAAACCACCAAAACAAGTAAGGGCAAAAAAAACAGTTTGACCCAAAATTGCTAAAAAATATTTTTCAAAATTGAAACAAAATTGATTGTTAAACCCCCAGCTGTCTCAAAAAAGGCTAGACTTGAATGAAATAACAATTTCGAGCAGGTGGATAGGCAAACAGAAATTCTAATCACTGCTAACCCCCACAAACATAATTTTATATTCACTGGAATTTTCATCTAATGTTCCTCTATTATTTTCATCTGTATTAAAAAATAAATTAGGCAATTTGCTCTGTTGCCCTTCCTCATTTTCTTCAGCATTTAATTTCCTAAAACAAATGAAAATATGCTGTGATCACAATGCATGACAACCTAACTGAAAAACAGAAAGTGAGCATATTAACTGACATTTAAAGTCTTTTGATATTTCATTTAGAAGAGGAATGTTTCTTATTTTCCCTTGAATGTGTTTCTGTGAAACCTAAATAAATAAATGGCCCTTCCATCATTAGTTCATCATTACCTCAAACACTAGATGTTGAGAACCGAAAATAAGCTATTCCTATATATCTCACAAAAACCTGGCAAAGCTTATATACTTCAGCAAGTAATGTTCTGTGTAAATTTAATTTATCAACTTATTTTTCTCATTTATAAAGATAAAGCAAATAACATTATCTAGATAACTTAAAAATTATGCCAAATGAAATATGTTATAAATATACATATTTTACATATATAAGAAAAAGAGGAATGGAATAAATTCCCCATGCTAATTATAAATACCAAATATTCAATTTATTCATTGCCACTTGATGCCACCTGTACACAGGCAAGCCAGGGAAGCAGAAGCTAACCTTATCAAGGCTCTAGAAGGGCAGGGGGTACAACCCTCGAGAGACCAGAGAGGCACTGTCCTAACCTGAGGAACTTGGTTTTCCTCATTTTCTCCCTATAACGTGGACATATATGCACTGTTTAAACTTTTTAAATTAATTAAACCATTGAAAGAAGTTATTTGTAACCTCAGCATAGAAACAAAAGTGAAATAAGAACTGCTTTAGCTAAATGCAGGGAACGACTCAGAGTTGATCTATCTGTCCTCTCATTTCCCTTCCATTACAGAACTTGTTAGGTTCTGAAAAGTCTCTTGGAATTGACTATTTCTTTGACCCTTTACATTTTAAAAGAACTTATGAACAAAATTCAAGTGCATGCTGAATAAAATCACTTATTCCCATGATCTGTCTCTTTTTGCCTACTTCTCTTCTACTTTAGTGTACCAAAAATGCAACTGCCCTTGCTTCCATTTGTTCCAATTGTTATATTTTCCTTTTTTCTTGGAACTTCTTTTTGTTTAATCTTAATATGACAGCTCAACTAAAATTCTGGCCCCTTCTTTTCAAGTATCTTGCTATTCACCTGGTTCAGAACTCTTAGAAGACACATTTACTTTGTAGGACTCCAATACAAACACTAATTTGCATACAAAGATATTAATCTGTCTCCAAGCTTATTGTCAAAAAATGCCCCATAGAAACATTTCCAAGCTTTGCAAACTCTGCAGCCCCTGAACTCCCTGCTGTGATCAGTCATGGTGAACGCCACAGTGTACTTCACATTGCTGTCCACAGCGAGTCCTTGGGCCTCATCTCCTTTAAGCTGTTTGCAGACAAGTTCCAAAGACAGCAGAAAACTTTCTGCTCTGAGCACTGGGGATAAAGGATTTGGTTATAAAGTTTCCTGCTTTCACAGAATTATTCCGGGATTTATGTGCCAGGGTGGTGACTTCACACGCCATGATGGCACAGGTGGCAAGTCCTTCAATGGGAGAAATTTGAGGATGAGAACTTCATCCTGAAACATATAGGCCCTGGCGTCTTGTCTATGGTAAATGCTGGACCCAGCACAAATGGTCCCCAGGTTTGCACTGCCAAGGCTGAGTGGTTGGATGACACATGGTCTTCAGCCAGGAGATTGAAGCATACATATTGTGGCAGCCACAGAGTGCTGGCGCCCAGGAACGGCAAGACCAGCAAGAAGATCACCACTGCTGACTATGGACAATTCTAATAAGTTTGACTTGTGTTTTATCTTAATTCCAGACTATTCCTTCTGTAGCTCAGGAGAGCACTCCTGCACCCCCGTCTGTTTGGAATGTTCTATAATCTTTGTGTTCTGGCTGCAGTTAATCAGGTTCCATAATTTCCTTACCTCTTCCCAGTATAGCTGGAATGCAGAGTTAAATTTATAATCCTATATAATAAAAGGCTAATATGCAAATTGTCTCCTCAGGAGTTCTACTGAGCAGGAGTTCCACTGCTCACTATGATGTGCACTGACCATGAGGGAGCAATGCAGAAGGAAGGAAGGCCCCAGCTGGCAGCCGGCAACTGGTGAAAGAAGGCCCCAGTTGGCCGTGATTGCTGGCCAGGCCTAGGGACCCTACTTGTGCATGAATTTCATGCACTGGGCCTCTAGTTATGAAATAAAAACTAAAAACAACAACAAAAGAAATATCTCTATTATAGATACATGCCCTTCATATTCACAAACATGCTTTATAAATTTCCATATCCCTGGATCTGTCTTCTATTTCTCTCTCCACATGAAGTATCTTACTGCAATTTTCTCACTTATCCAAATATAAAATCTTTTCCTAGTCAAGATGCTTTTTCTTTATGCTTGGAATGTAAGCCCACTCAAACTAATTGAAGTAATAAAAGATGTGTTTATTGTTAGTAGAGTGATTTCACAATAGCAAAAAACCAGGAATAAACTGCAATCAAACAAGTGCTTGTGAACAGGTGCTGCACCCCTATTTTCTCTCTGCTTCTCTTTAAGCACCTACTCAAATCACATGGCCCAGCATTCCATCAGAGTCAACTCTATGAGGTGACTTTTTGTCTTTAAGCCAGCATCAGTTCTGACTTAAAGACAAAAAGGTTCAGATGTTTTCTCTTTAAGGACCATTAAAATTCCCCGGCTTCCACAGTCACCCATCTGTCCCTGAAAAGGCCAGCCTTGATCTTTATGCCATCTTTGCAGATACTAATAAATTTCAAAAAACTCTTATAATTACTTGAGTCTGAACTATTTGTATTGGGAATAGCAACCTGGTTCATGAACCATAGTTTAGATGCAACCCAAGATTGCTCTATTCTATAATTTAACTGAAAGTGTTTACTAGTAGACCCAAGAGAGAAATTTTGTATATCTTTTAAAATTTATTCACTAATCTTTGGACAAGCCATCACCCATGATCTTTCTTCTTGCTATATAATCTGTTCAAATAATTTCTCATGAGGTAGTTGGACTTAAATTCATTAGTAGTAACTTCAGAATTTGGTATAGGCAGACAGGTGTATTTTGGATCCTAAAACTCTTAACTTTAATAAATCTAGTTTCATCATTTCAAATATGACTATTTACTGTTGGGGTCCAGGACAGGCTGCTCCCAAATGGCATACTAATTACTTTGAATTTGAATTATTTGACCTTTACAATCAACCAGTGCAAGAAAGGCAGATGGACATCCCTTGTCTCCTTGCATGCAAGAACTAAATATTTCTGAGTGAAAGATGCCCTCCTTGCTCCAAGGGCCTGAGAGTGACTTTACCACCAGAATTGAAAATCCAAGGCCAAAATGTTATATAAAAATAAATCTTGATGATTCTTGACTAATTTATTACTCAAGTCCAAATTCCTAATACTCAAACCTAAGTGTCTTTGGCCTGCTTTTTCTTCATAGTTTTATTTTCTTTAAAGAAACAATGTTATGTTTACTGTTAAAAAATATAAAAAGCTGGCTGTTTCATCATTTCAGGGAATAGAATCTCCTGTGTGCCCATATTAATTAGCTATTTTTCTGCTGATCTGGTCTTATGTCCATTTTATTATTAGTCTGGCTGTAAAAACTTAAGAAGGATAAAGGGGGAAATTTCTCACTCCCCATTGTTACCTAAAGATTGTGTATCATATGTCAGTAAAAAATTTCAAATGTATGGAAAGTAATTAGAAAAACTCCAGTGTGTAGGGAATATTATAAACTCTATCCCATCCTGGATAATTCTGAAATGCAGAGATGTTTTCTAAACCCTATACTAACATATGACATTGTCTTCATAGATTTTCAATAATTGACATATCAGGAAGCAATAGAGATGACTAAGTATTTTGTCTTTTTTTTTTTTGGTATAGGCTGGAATTAATTTTGCTTTCTTGTATATGTGTATCTGCATAGCAATAGCATCTGTTATTTTTCTAGTATGTACCAAATTTGGATTATCCAACTTGTGATTTATATGCTTTTGAAGAGATACATTTACAGTTCATGGAGAAATGCCTTGGGCTATATTTAGAAAGGGAAATTTCTAACAAAAAGATAACTGATATCTCTTACACAAATGTTAATATAAGCTTAACTTCACAAGACCTGTAAATGGATACTGGAGGCATACCTTGCACTTGTTTGTGTATTTTCTTATAGAAAACAAGAGGCAGAATGGCCCTGCCAAGCAACAAGTACATTATGTTAAAATGTGCACTTTCTCATTATTTTCTTTTTCTTAGATTAAAAAAATAAAAAACACACATAAGTGGTGCATTGATCATCTGTTGGAAAAATGATGGCCCTGTACTATGGTGCAGATGTTTGTATCCCCTCAAAATTCATATGTTGAATTGCTAACCCTACAGATAATGATAATAGGAGCTGGGGGGTCTTTGGGAAATGACGCAATCATGAGGACGATCCTCATAATTGGGATTAATATCCTTATGAAAGCGACCCTGGAGAGCCAACTTGTCCCCTTCTGCCGTGTGTGGTCACAGTGAAAAGGCAGCCGGCTCTGGGAAAACAGACTTTCATCAGATACCGTATCTGCCAGCACCATGATCTTGAACTTTCTTGCCTTCAGAATTGGAAAAAATAAATATGTGTTGCTTGTAAGCCACTCAGTTTATAGTATTTTTGCTGTAGCAGCCCCAGTGGCTGAAAGCAACCTGAGATTTTTATTATTATTTTCATTAATGAGCTAAATATTTCTTTAGAACTGTTTATGAATATTTTAAGTAGTGAAGTATTATAAATTGTTTTTATGTTTTCTCAGCACATTAGTAGTCATCATTAAATAATTATTTCTTAATTGATTAAATGAGTGAAGGCAAAAGGAAAGTAAGACAACATTTACTTTATATAATTATTTTCAAACTCTGTTTCACAAGTACAATGGAAATACCTCTACTTAAACAGGCAGCTTCTGAACAATGCATATTCTCTCTACAACTGGCCTTTAGCTAAGTGCAGCACATCTTCTATAGCTCAGTCTCCTACCTCTGATGAAGAACAGGGGTTATTCTTTTTCTTAAAGTTCATTTTGAATTTCAGAAAATTGTGATGAATGTGGTTGCTAATAATAACCCTCAGGCAATCAGTCCCTTTATCTCTTACCAGGCTCAGCAATTGCCTAAATCAAATTGGGAAAAAGGCAGGAATTCAGAGAAGAAGCCACCTCCTTTGAACCTCCATATAATAGATTCTTATGTGCAGCTTTTTTATTCTACTAGGAAAGTCTTTGTAAGTCTGTCCTTGGTCTTCAGAGTGGAACAGTAGTAGTTAAGGAGGCCCAAACAAATTTTGTTGATAACTATTTCAATAGAGGAAAGAGAGTTCAGCATAGAACCAGGCTCAATTACAAATGCTGCAGCATGGACAAAAGAGAATTTATAGCCAAGGAGCAGAATGAAGATCGAAGGATCAAAATCACTAAGAGAAAATTTCAAGGATGATGGGAGATTCTAGCCAAACCAGCCTAACAGTACTTTTGCTGAAGTAGGCCCAGGTGATTAGACATCACCAAGGGTGTGTGTAGGAGATGAGGAACCCAATGGGATATCCTGAGTGAGCAGATATGGAGGATGGGGATTCCAGATAAAGTGAGTTAGCCTGATTCTCACTAATATTAGAAAATGCAGAGGTGAACATGCAAATCCAAAAGTAGAGCCCAGTTGAAAGAGTTTAAGGAAGACTGAGTAGAGTTTGATCAAGCAGAGAATCTTTTTTTTTTTTTTAACCAGAGATTGGACTAATGGTCTTGGGCTTCCCTTGAAATGCTAGTAAACAGGGATGAACTTGTAGGTTGACTAAAGAAAAAAGAAACAATGCATCAGCAATGCACACTAAAGGTAGTCATTGCTGAAAATAAATTCCAAGAGTTGCTATTTTCAGGTCTTTCTTCTTTTTATCACATTTCTAATTATGCATGCAAAAAATAAACTAAATGTGTTGTTAAAATATATGTGGATTCAGAACACAAATGGCCTAAGAACATATTTTTGAAAATATCTTTGAGACAATGAAATAAAAAAGGACTAAAGCCATATTAATTTTTTCAGAAATACATATTTTGAAAATACAAATTTAATCTTAGTTATATTATTTTGTTTTCAAAATAAGTGAAATGTATCTCTCAGTGTTTATTTCACCACTGCCAAAATAATTTCTTTACTACTCAAGTTCATTAATTCTAAATCATGTTTTCGGTGATTTTATTGTTTTACTTTTCACATCTTGGCAGCTCTGAAATTAGCATGAAGTTTATAATCACTTTGTATCCAGGTGAAGTCATGATATAGTTGTCATTTTTTGCACAAGTAATGCACAGTCAAATCTGCAGGGTGTGTATCAGAGGAATTTGAGAGCATACAAGGACAGACTGCTCCTCAAATGCTCTCAATGGGAAAAAAACAGAAGGACACTCTATAGAGAAACATGGACATAACAACTCAGATGAAAAACAGTATTCAGAAGAGTTGGGTTTTGGTGAGAAGTTTTAGAAAAACCTTAATCAATTTATTTTGTATATATTTTCCCCAAATACTTAATTTTGTCTTTTCATACCTGTGGTTTCTTACTACTCAATAAATTGGCTTATCTTGGCTCCAAGAAAATTGCCATACTTTAAAAGAGTGGCCCCACTGGGAAGTAAGGCATATATTTATGTATTTTTTTATTTTCCATAATATATATATATATATATATATGTATATGTATATATATAATTATGTATTATAATGTATTATAAAATACATTTTATAGATACCATGAGATATAGAGAAGATAAGTTGTCCACAGCTAATAGCTAATGAATGGTGGTTCTAGAACTTAGAGCCTAGATCTTTTAAGCTCTATCTTTCAAGGAGAAGTAACCATCCATTAATCTTCTATGTAATTAATTACTGGTCAGCACCCTTAAATTAATCAAACACATAATGTATTCACTTATTCATATTTGATGACTTTTTCATTGAGCAGCTACTATCTTCCAGCATAACTCTGGATGCTAGGTATACAACAAAAAGTAAACTGAACAAACATTGTACATGATTGAGCACATCCCAGTAAAAAATAGGCAAAATTTAAACAAAGTAAATAAGTATAATGCATGATCTTATGGATTGAGATAGATTCTATAGAGAAAAATATAAAAGAGAGGGTGCAACAATATTCGACAGGATTGTCAAGTAAGGTTTCACTGAAAAAACAGCATTTGAATAGATTTAATGAAAACAAGAGAAAAAGGATTGGCCTTATCTAGGGAAGTGTGTTTCAGGAAGGGAGAAAAGCAAGAGTAAGGTCTTAAAATAGGGCAATTGATATATTTGCAGAACTACAAGATAGAAGTCTGACTGGATAAGGAAAGTTAAAACTAGAGTTATAGAAATAATTAGAGAACAGCATTGGAGTAAAACAATTCTTAAGGATGTTATTTGGCTTTTACTCTAAGATTAGAAAGTATTGGAAGGTTTTCAATGGATTTGTGTCATGAACTAACTTAAGTTTTACAAATATGACAACAGCTCCTATGTTTTGAGAATCAGAATTGATTGAAAAATGACAGGGTAAGAATCACAGAAACTGTGGATATTATCACAATAAACCAGGTGAGAGATTGATAGTGGTTTTCAGTGGAGTGATAAGTGAAGATAATAAGGGATTGGATTATGGATATATTTTGAGGGCAGAATCTAAATTATTTGTTTATGGATTAGATGCTGAGAGATGGGTATGAGAGACATATAGGGGTCAAGAATTGCACTAAATATTTTGACCTGCACAAGTGGATGACGAGAGGTATTACTTACTGAGATTACTGAGATGAACAAGATGATAGGAACAGCAGATTTTGGGAGTGGGTAATCAGAATGTCAGTTTTTATCATGTTCACTTTAAATGCCTATTTGATATTCAGTAAGCATGTAAAGTAGTTGATAGAATAAAAGAAAACTGTAATTCATGGGAAACATCTAGGTAGGCATATAAATTTAGAAGTCACCAGAATATAGATGATTTGTAAGAATTTAAAATGAGATGAGAACTTCAAGGAATCAGTGTGGAAAGGTGTTGAGGCCCTACTTATTTAATGATGAGGAGAAATGAGCAGGTTAATGTTAAGGAGACTAAGAAAGAAAACCTGGAGAGATGCCAAAAGAATATGGTATCCTTGAAGCTAATTGGAAAATGGATTCAAGCAAGAGAAAATTAACAGCCATAACATATAGAACTGATAGGTTAAGTAGGAGGAGGATTTAGTATTGAACTTTGGATTTAGCAATGTGCAAGTTATTGTGATCTTAATAAGGTAATTTTGTAAATGGTAGCAGCCAAAGCCCGATGGGACATGCATGGCCCAGTGGAGAACAGGAGGGGAGAAATTGGAAAGAGTGTATTGAAAAGTCTTTTTTAGGTTTGTGTTGTTTGTTTGTTTTTTTAATTAAAAAAAAAGAAAAATGAGATAGTATTTGGAAGCAAAATAGTATTAGAAGAAGGCCAGGGATTTTGTGATGTTGGAGCTATAAAGATGTGCAGGACTATTATTAGTGAGTAGAGAGTTCTAACACCTAACTACAGCCCAGGAGAAAGTTGTGTCTTTGTGAAGATAATAATATAATCTATCAAACAAATAAATGTATTCAATAGCTAGCACCCAGAATGAAGGAACACTTGATATGGGGAACTGGAGAAGAGTGGCCCAAGTTTGTTTCAAAAATTTTATGGGAGAAGTAAACCAGTTGCTAAGCACTGCATTTCAGCCAGCATACACAAAGGGAAACAAATAGTTGTACTGGTAATTTTTTCTAAAGTTATTATAAGGCATTAAAATGAGTATCTCTTACTCTAACTAAAAGACAGTAATCATTCCTCTTGCTCTCAACATTTTCTGTAAATTGCCTGATGCAATTCACCGGAGGCCCAGCATATGCTGCTCCACCAGGCAGGTTGTGGACATGGCAGCTGCAGGCACTGAATGCCTTGCATGCAGCCAGTTCCCAGTGAAAAGATGCCAACTCTCTCCAGCAAGCCAGGCCTCATAACAAGCTGAAAGTTAATCTTAGAGTCATTAATTTACTTACTCCAACTTGAGTTGAAGGATTTTTTGTTAGCTGACTTCACAGACGTTTTATTAATTCATTTGACCAGTTTAAGAGATATCTTCTACATGCTCCAGGGGAAGAGATGCTTTCAAGACATTGACAGGGAGAATTAACTTCTTGTCACAGACACACCACCAATTGGGAAACACACTGCTGTTTGGATTTGCTGGCTGAAAGGGTAGTTTATTTTTGGATAAACTGAGATTAACATATAAATTATCACATGTGATGATTATAAAAAGGCTTGACAGCTGACATTTGGATAAGCAGAATAGGTGCCTGTGTGAATCGTATCATTTGAGTGGCACTGGTTAGATTACTTACCCAAATCCTCCTTTACCCTCTCCCAGTGATATTGTCTGAAGTCTGAAATGACCATCATACACACTGTTTCTTAGGACACCCATTATTTCCTTGGTGAAAGACCTCATGTGTTTGCCGTAGTTGGGCATGGACAGATTAACTACATTAGCACGAAAATAAAAAAGGACTCAAACCCAATAGAGTTCATTGAGTAGCAATTATGTGATCAACATGTAAAACAAGAAATTTGGAGGACAGAGTTATTGTCCTCAGTTAATGATCTAGTTGGAAACAACCCTACCATAAAATTATCATGTTCACTTTAAATGCCTATTTACACTCTATAGGAGTTTATAAGGTGAAAAGAGATATTGCTTGCCAATTTCTATAATTTTTGAGTTGACACAATGGGCCAGCAGTTTGAACTTCTGGGATGATCTCAGCTGCCAAACTAGTGATGAGGGATCAAATTATCTATAAGGGGATCTTTATACTGGAGATGTAGCTGCCTTTATCAAATTATCTACTGTATAACAAAAGTTTATAAGAGTATTTTCTTACTCATTTGTGTTATAATATTCAATTTCAAAACAATAGCAGGGCAAAACAACTAATTTCAAAAACATGCTTCTAAGACAAAGGAAGGCCAACATGCCTTTACTACATCTAAAGTTCCCAAGTTGAATTACTCTCTAAAATAGACATTCTAGGCTTCTGGGACAGGTGCTAAATACTTAGTCAAGTTATTCTGGTTTTTAATAAGCCTGCATTTATGTACCATCAATGAGTGGTCACCTGTGTAAGAAGGCTTTCCTAGTCTTTTATGCATTTCCATGAATCTGTTAAGATAGTCATCCCACAAAAGGTAAATGGAGAGACTAGTGTTGTGCATTTTCAATGCAACTTATTTCTTTTGACTACTGATTAGAGAAAGTCTAAAAGTAATGTCATTGCATAAAACTTAGCTGGCTTAATTTTTGGTTATAATTGTAACCTCATTACTCTTTTTTATAAGTTGTAAATATGACATTTTATCCTAATTTTGTGAAAGAAAAAATGGTAGCTAAGGGAATTAAGCAATATTTCTGATGTCCACAGAAACAATTAACTTCCAAGTGACAATGATTTTTTTGCTCTAGTTTCAGTCTTTAACGAATAAGAAAAATAAAATGACTATTAAATAATATTGGCTTCGTTGGATACCTTTTGTGCTTTTTGTTTGTTTGTTTTTGTGTGTGTGTGTATGATTAATGATCAACAAACTTTGTTTATTTTGGACAATGATGAGTGCTCCAGTAAATTACCTCTAGGCCTCCACAACTATTACATAATATTTTTTTTATTTCCTATTTCTTAAATGGAGGTACTTTTAGTCAATAAGGAAAACAAAAGTTATGTTAAGGTATAAAGCAGAAGTATCTGAAGTTTTTCTAGAAACAATACATTTTTATTCTCTAGTATCTTTTCCTTGTCATATAATTCAGGTGAAAGAAAATTCTTCTCTTTTTGACTCCTGCATCTTAGGAATTGTTCCTCTGACATTGCTAATTTACACATGAGGATAGGGTCTATTTGATGACTTAAAAAAAGGAAATATTGTTTCTAAGCAATAAACATATGTTGGGTAACCCAGATAGTACTGGTGTACTAGTAATGATGAGAGGAGAGACACATACAAAGAGAGGGGGGAGGAGGGAAAACAAAAGGAAGGGAAGAAAGGAGGGAGAAAAGGTAAAAAAAAAAAAGGAAAGGAAAGAGAAAAATTTAAAAAGGAAGGAATTGAGAAAGAATTGTCAGTTTACAAGACTGACTTGACTTCACCTGTAAAGGTAACAACTACTTTCAGATGTGGATGGACAGTGGACAACATATTACTTGCATAGACAGTGAAAAGAATAAGTCAAACATGCTTTTTGAGGTCCTTGTCCTATTCCCCATAAAGGATCACATGAAGCAAAAATTTACTGCCATACAAATTATGCAATATATCTATTAACTGGAGTCAAATCTATATGGTAGCTAAATGTATTGTTTTTGTTTTTGCTTTAATTTTGTAGCTCTATTTTAATATGAGTGAAGTAGAAAAAAACCCAGAGACAATGAGAAACTATCTCATAACAGCCTCCAACACAGGTTAGGAGGGAAAGTGGGAGATAACCTCTTAGCAGCTCCTTGCAGCTCACCTTCCTCTCCTGTTCAGGGAAGATCCCAGTGTTCTACTTAGATTCAGATGAGTTATTTGAGACTGTGACTACAGAAGACATGCAAAGTCTCTGGTATGCACTCAGGGCCAGTTTTTCCCAACAAGATCAGGGCTGTGATCAAGCTTATGTTAGTTATTCAGCCTGAAAATAAAGATTTATTACCTTCTTCATATTTATCAACTTTTAGTCTTCAATGCAAAATATTGATTCCTTTACTGACCATACACTGTGCCAGTCATGGTGCTTGATATTTGAAAAAACAAAGAAAGCAATATAGATTACCTTTTCATCATGAAGATAGAAGAGTGATGAAGAAGGTGGTCTGATAGTGAGTGCTATGAGAGAATTGCATACTGGGAGCAGAGGGGCCACACTGCAAGTCAATTTCTCCATGGAAAGGTTCATGGTCAAAGCAACACACACAGTTTAAATCTTGAGATATGGAACACTGTGCTCTAGTTTCAAAAGGTAAACAAGGACAAAATCTAAGACAAAGGGTACCAGTGTGTGTGTGTGGTGGGGGGAGGGGACCACAATGGCCTAAATCAAAGAATTTTGAGTAACTCAATGTGTCTTAAGTTTAGAATATTTGGTGGGGAGGGACAGAGTAGATAGAGACATGAGATGGGGATGAGGGAGTAGCCCGTTGGTGTACAATCACATAGTCTTTTACATCCTAGATTTTTATAGTACTTCGTGAAGGTTTTAAATAGTCATCAAAGATACTGAATAGGGGCTGATATATTTTGACATAAGTGGCATGTTTGCACATTACTAGTCATGATGAGCAGAATGGTTCAGATTCGGTACTCTGGGGGTCCAAAAGCAAATTAGAAATTTTAGATGAAGACAAAATGGAAAATATAGGAAATCAGATTTTAAAAGGGAGAGACTGCAGACTAAATGTGAACCTCATTACGAGGCAAGTTGGGGAATATTGTAATTCATGTAAAAAAAATCTTCTCTTTTGGACTCCTATAATTAGGACTTGTTTTTCTAATATTGATATTGAAATTAACAGTTAATTCACTTTTCCACCATAAGATAAATGCTCATATACTATAGTGCCATAGTGACACTCGTTTGCTTTTGGGTTTAATTTACAGTGACTGCCCATTTGACTGTTTTTAGAGGAACTGAATTAGGTTGTACATGTATAACACACAGTAAGTTTAATGAGGTTCAGACCTGCCTCCCAAAGCTACCACAGTGTAAACAGTGTTTCACTTGGGAAATTAGAATCTCTAGGCCACCATCATTAATCAGCAAGGAGGGTTAGCTCCCTTTGTATTACATATCCACAACAAATGGAAACAGGATGATAAACAGAAATCTATCAGTTTTCAAAACAATTTACACTAAATCACTTATGAATTTCTAGTTTCATTTCTAGTTCCTCCACATGGAAGTGCCTAGCACACAGCCACCCACATTCAAATCCACAAGACTTTTACAAGCAAAAAGATTTTTGAGTAACTATTTCACATTAACAGACATGGAAAGGTAAAATCTATAAAGCCAAGGAAAACAATACTGGACACTTAATTACTGGGTTAGAAAAAGCAAACATGACCTGCAAATCTAATGAAGAAGGGTTACTTATTAGGGCTCTCTCCTTCTATCACCTGATACATTTTAAGACGCTCTCATAGATTTTATTCTGTGAGAATTTAATAAAGATTTATAAGATAGCTGAAACCAGTTTGGTTCAGTGGATAAGAGCATCAGCCTGCAGACTAAAAGGCCTCAGGTTCGATTCTGGTCAAAGGTATATATATACCTTGGTTGCGGGCACATCGCCAATGGGGAGCATGCAAGAGGCAGCTGATCGATGTTTCTCTCTCATTGATGTTTCTAACTCTCTATCCCTCTCCCTTCCTCTCTGTAAAAAATCAATAAAATATATTAAAAACAAACAAACAAACAAACAAAAAAAAAACACCCAGCAATCTCTACCTCTTCTGCTGATGTGACATGTGGTCTGTACTGAACGCTGCTTCTCTTATGATACTAAAAACAGGCCCTCACACTTCAGCTTTTCAGCTTAAGTAAATGAGGACTTCAGGATTCATTAGCTGCTCTTGGAACCTTGCTTAGGATTTGTGCTATTGACATCGTCTTCTTGTCTGCTCTGGACAACATTAAGATGCCACTGCTAGCAACTTTATTGTCTAAACGTTATTGTATTTTTAGCCTAATTCTTTCTGTAGATCAAGTCCACAGAGATCCCTGCCTTTCTGTTTAATTTCTGCTCAGCTCCAACTTTGTGCTGCAGCACCAAGAGACAGGAAGCCACAGGATTTCAAAATACTTCAGATGTATATGGCTACCAATCTCTGACATGCAAAACTGCTAAAAATCTCAGCACTTACACCCTGGGAAAGTGCAGCTAGACTGGAAGACAGGAAGTCATTGAGAATTCACAATTCATTTTTCGGAAATGACAAGAACAAGGCTGTTAACTCTCACAAAGCACAGAGGCAGGCCCTCCGAGGAGAAGTGGGTGGGAAGCATTCAAAATGGAGCCTCCAAGAGATGAACCAATAGCATTATTCCAGCTCCAACCAAGACAGAAAGACACTCACCCATGGTTTTGTTCTACCTCATTGCCAACCAGTCCATCACTACACTGTGTTGACTAAACAGTTGCAGATTGATTTGGGGTATTTAAATGTAAATCTTTTTATCTTTTGCTTTCCTAATGCAGGGAGAAAAGGATACATGTTTATCATAAAAGATATAAAAAACATTAACAAGTACAAAGAAATAACCCAAAAAGCATAACCCATAGTCCTTCTTGTCAGATAAGCAAGCACTGAAGATCTTCATGATAATCTTTTTTTCTTTTTGTTATTGTCATGCCACTATTTCTCCACTATTTTCATGCCACTATTTCTCCAGTCCTGAAACTCTGTGGCTAGTCTATTCAAACACTACTATTTTATGCTGCTCTCCCATCTACACTCTTTTTTCTGTTTTGTAGGGATAATGTCTATATTCCATTTAAACATTTTCTACCTTTCCAACTGCCACTTACATTTAATAGAATCATTTAAAATTAGATCTACCGTTTTCTAATTCCTTTACATATTTGATTCATGCCTTACCATTTCTTCTCTTACCTTAGTTTAGTCCCTTTCAGAATTGTTCCACTTTTCCCTAATTCCATTAAGAAAGAAAGAAAAAAAGAACTTAAAAAAATGAAAGCTAACTTAAAACCACAATGATTTATCAGTACATTACCACCAGAGAGCTAAAACTGAAGAAATTGAACAAATTGTTTCAGTGCATGTTGAACTCCTATACACTGCTGATAGATATAAAATAGTACAATGACTTTGCAAAATAGGTAAGATGTTTCTTTAAAAATGAAACATACATCTTTTTTAAAACGTTGCCATTTTACCTGCATGGATTTACCCAATAAAAACAAAAATAAAATATATGCCTATACAAAGACTTCTATAAGAATTTTTAAGACAGCGTTCATTGTAATAACCAAATACTAGAAATTACCCAAAAATACATCAAAGGATCAACAAATGTTGGTATACACAAGGTGATGTGGAAAATACTCAGCAATTTAAAGGAAATGTTTCTATATATAGCAACATAGATGAATTTCAAAATAATGTAGGAAATGGGCCTCTGTGATCTATCTCCAGCCTGGTCGACTTTTGATGGAATTTGCTGAATTTCCCCAGGGCAAAACATGATATAGAGAGCGGGGAAGATGATGTGAGAACAAAGAACTGCGCCAGCATCATGGTGGAAACTCCCAATGTGCCTGCCTTGGCTAGACAGGGGACGGTGGAGGCAGCTAGAGAAGGCCTCAGTCCAATTTCTTTTTAAGTGGCCCAATGAGAGACAGCAAATCCTACACGTATGAGAATCAGGTGTCCCCATGGGGCTCAGCTGATAAGAACCGGAGGAGGAGCTAAATGGGCTGTGTTTGCTGCCCCAGGTGTGCCTGTACAAGGGGATGGACGCCTGCTCTTGTGAGTGTATTAAAAGTTTCATTTTTGCCGTACTTCTGTCTCTAAGTCTGTTATTTGAGTTCAGACAAGTGAGCGTTTATCACAATGTGAAAGAAGACAAATCCTACCAAAAAACAACATATTTATAGGATTCCATTTATATAAATCACTAGAAAATTAAAACTAATATTTAGTGAGAGAAAGTAGGTAATTGTTGCCTGGAGAATGGGGGATGGAGATTGATGGGTTGGCATTGAAGGTAGAAATTCCAAAAGAACAGAAGGACACTTAAAGGGTAAATAAATGTTTATTATATTTATTGAAATGATGGTTTTATGAATATTATCTATGTATGTTAAAACTCAGTGAAATGTATATTTTAAATAAACACAATTTATTTTTAAGTTATTATACCTTAGCAAAGCCAAAAATTAGTTGAAAATTAAAACAAAGAGCAATCAGCTTCTTATTTATAACTCTGCAAATTTTACTAATCTAATGAATAGAACACCACAGAGAATGTAAGGCACAAAGGCAAGCCAGCCCTTCAAATAGTTTAAGTATTTTGGGTTAATGTAATGAACTTATGGAGGCTGAGAGTCCATACATAAGGAATTTTCAAATGACGGAGATCTAAAACATATGCTAGATGAAACAGCATGCTGTTAGAACCAGGGACCAAATGTCCTTGGTTTTAGTAGATGCCAGAAAAGAGATTAGTCCTGACAGCAGGGAGAGAGAGCAATTCCTGAGATTCTTAGCTCACACAACCAGACTCGGGGCCAAGTGGTGCTGGACCAATAGCCAGCCAGTCTTTTAGCACCATGACAGCACATCTGGGCCAGCACAAGCTTCATGTATACTGCTTTATCCAAAACCACACAACCTCAGTTATTAGATGTCAGTGCTTGTCCTTATCACCATGAATAGAAGGCTTGTTGGCAGACGTTACACTTAGAGGATGGACTCTTAGAACCCCATCTGACTTCTGAGGGGCTGCCTTCTATTTACTCTCATAAATGTATAGTCTCACAACGAAGATATCAGACAGCAAGGCTGGAAAAGTCATGAATGTGTATGGAGTTGTAGGCAAACTTGAGACCCCGTGGGGACTTCCCTTCTAGATAACATATAAATCTACTTTATACAAACCCTACACACTTAAATTTCTACCTTAATTAGGAAGCTTTTCCAGATCAATATTCTGTGGCATTTTCCAAATATTTTTGCAAAATGTTTTGAGCCTTTTAATTTCAATCACAACTCTCAAAAACTATATCTTTCTCTTTTAATTCCCTGATTATGTTATCTGTATTATTCTTATATTACTTTGTTACATATGTCTTACTGTGCTATTTAGATGGGGAAACTGTGTCTTTGTAGACAATGAGACAAGTGGGCTTTATGTTTTAAAAAGACATGGATTATAATCTTACAGCATATGTATCCTTAAATTCATTTTATAGAGTAGAATCACATATTACATTTTGCTCCTAGATTAATATATAAAAATATTAGGAAAGACCTAGTCTGTGTAGTTTAGTTGGTAGAGCATTATCATCCTAGGCACTGTGAGGTTGCTGCTTTGACTGCTTTTCAGGGCATATTTCCCAGGTTGTGGGCTCGATACCCAGGGGGTGGGGGCATGCAGGAGGCAATGATGAATAATTCTCTCTCGTGCTCTCATTGATGTTTTTCTCTCTCTTTCTCCCTCTCTCTCCTACTCTCTCTCTAAAAACAATAAAATATATTTAAAAAAAAGATTAGGAATATAGACAGAGACAGAGAGAAAGAAAGAGAGAGAGAGCAAGGAAAAGAAAAAGGAAGTTTCTGGGATTGATAACTATCAATCTACATACATTTTAAAGTTCTATTTTTTCTTCCAAAAAATTTTAAATACATTTTTATATTGTCTAGGCTCTGTATTCCAACCATAAATCATTAAGTAATCAATGGATAAACACACATTTATTAATTCTGTGAAATGTATGATATTTTTAATATGTTTCTGAACTACTATTTTGAGTCATTTTTTAATGTCTTAACCAAGTAATATCAAATGTGTCTTTTATTGCCTGAAATTATTCCTTTTGGAATACCTCAACCCACATGGGGAAGAACAAAACTTCTGATCTGTTTTGATGATTACTTTCTTTTCTTTTTCCCTTTCTTCATTACTATTGTTTGCTTGTCAGACTTACATTCCTTTACTTCCTTCCCTCCTACCTCTCTCTCTTTCTATTTCCCTCCTTTATTCCTTGCATTTGTTTTTTCCCTTCCATTCACATTATGAAGTAATTTCTCTCCAAAATACATAAATTAAAATCCTAAATCCCAGTAACACAGAATGGAAACTTAGAAATAAGGTCATCATATATGCAATTAGTTAAGATGTGGTCATTTGAAGTACAGTAGGGCTACAAGCCAATATATATGGTGATTTTATAAGTTGAGGAGAAGACAGAGATGCAGAAGAATGACAGTCAAAGATTTACCCTGTGGGAAGCAAAAGAGAGGCTGTTAGCACATGACCTGAGTGTTGCAGGATGGAGAGAAGGCACAAAGCCTGAGAATTCTGTGACAAGAAGAGGAAGGAAGTGTGGAGGAAGAAAGTCTGATAAAGCCTCAGAATTCCTAGCAGAATTAAAAAAGAGGTAATTCTATCCTAATTTCAGTTAGTAAAAACTTAAGAAGGATACTGCTACTTCAAAAGTGAAGACAGCACTGCAGGACTTGAAGTAACATGAAAAATCAAGGAAAATTGCTAACACCAAAGAATCCAAGTAATCTTCCAGAGACCAACCCCAAGGACATGAAGATTTGTGATGGACTCAATAAAGAATTCAAAATAGCTGTTTTAAGGAAGCTTAATGGGCTACAAGAAAACACAGAAAGGCAATTCAATGAAATCAGGAAAATAATACAGAGAAAAATTAGAGGACTAACAAAGGACAAAGGAAAAGGGGAAAAAAAGAGAGAGAGAGAGAGAGAGAAACCAAACAGAAATTATGAAACTAAAATATACAGAGAGTGAGATGAAAAAATGCAATAGAGAGAAATGACAGGGAAAAAAAGTCTCTAATTGAAGACAGGAACTTTATAATTATCCAACCAGAGGAGAACAAACTAAAAAGAATTTAGGAGAGAGAAGAAAGCCTACATGAGCTGTTGGATACCATCAAAAGAAAAAACAAAAACAAAACAAAAAGCCACCTGTGAATCATTGGTGTCCCAGAAGAAGATGGGGAGGGAGGAGCAGAAAACATATTTTTAAAAAAATCATAGCAAGGAACTTCCTAAATCTGGGGAGAGAGTAGATGTCCAAGTTCATGTAACTCATATTTAAGAAATTCTACTAAAGGCATCATCTCCAAGACACATTATGTAAAACTGAAAAAATAAAGACAAAGTATCTTTAAAAGCAGATAGAGGAAAGAAGCTTATAACTTACAGGGGAACCTCCATAATGTAATCAGCAGATTTCTCACCAGAAAACATATTGGCCAGGAGAGGGTGGTATGCTATATTCAAAGTGCTGAAAGGAAAATAAAGCAAAACAAACAAAAACTGCCAACTAAGAATACTCTATCTGGCAAAGTTTTCCTTTAGAATAACTACATGGTCAGATGGTCTCTCTTTTTGGACTCTCACTCTCCCACATAAAGGCCAACTCTGACCCTGCTATAACCTATGATGGGTTTACATTAGACATCCAGGACATAGTTTTCATCCCTTGGACTATGTCTGGGTTCATTTCCTTTGCAAATATAAGGCATAGTCTAGGACAGAAATTAGACGTAATCAGAGAGATAGAACAATCTTTATTTTCTGCTTTGAAATAAGTCAATTTGGCTGAATGAGGCTTGGACAAAGGAACTCTCCATATTGCCCTGACCAACTAACTTACTAGCATTCTTCATCTACATTTGGGCACTGTTCGGTTAATGAGTCAAGATAACTTTCACTGTAATTTGCCTTATATGACTGTTTTGTTCATATAGCTATCATGGGGACTCTACCAAAATGTAATAGATTGTGGGATTCTGACCCATGGCTAATAAATAATTATAATTGTACCTCAATCTCACTTACATTTTGAGGAGTGGGGGTTGTCTGAAGCTTTGGTATACTCTATATCAAATGCCAATATCATAACTGTTATGCATCAGGACTATTTATCTTTCTATAGTTGATGTATTTTTCTTGAAAATATTGCCTAGTTCTCGATATAAATCTGAATAACAGAGCATGACTGTGCTAGCTATAGCAACAATATGGTTCTGATAGTTATTTTTCATTTTTAATGGGAAAAAATCAAAACTGATTTCTGTCTCTGACTTGGTATCTGATGCAACTTGATGACAAGTAGGTAGAAAATGCAATGGTTGGGAGTTTATAAGTATTCTAGTTCAGGGCTAGCCTCAAGTGTGCCCCTCCAGCATCCTCGGATTTATAGGACACTTGTCTATCTCCAACCAGGAAGTGTAATTATTCTTTTCTGTAAAGAGCACATTCCCCAAAGAAAAGAATCATCCACAGGGCAATCTAACATCTCTACTCCTCCTAAGTGTGGCGTGAATCAGAATATTCTGAACAATGTGAGAATGTTTAAAGAAAAAGCATTTATGTTTTCTGTAATTCTTTATTTTCAGCAACCTAAGAGAGACAACAGAAGCATAAGTAATACTTCCTTTAATTTAATAATGTGTTATTTCTTCAAACTGTAAGAGAGAAAACAGAAGCATGAGTAATACTCTGATTAAAGGAGAGTAAACAAGCATAAGTAATACTCCCAATAATTTCATAATATGTTATTTCTTTTTCATATTGATGTAGCTTTGCCATTAAGATTTTCTTTTTTTAAAATAAAAGAATCAATATCACAAAACACATAGTATTTAATAGAGTGAATTATATTTAAAAATATTTTGTGTCATTTAATAAAAATTTATTTTGTTATTGGGACCACTATTCTGCTAATGTAATGGCTATTTTCTGAACAATTTCTAAGAAGGAAAGCAGTCAGTCATAAGAATTTATTTTGATTAAGTTATTCAATTAAATTTATAAGCAAGAAAGGAGGAAATGTATGTAGTTATATATTTCTAAATGACTAATACAATATGACTTTGTTTTTTTAGAATTTTGTAGTTAGAAAGCAGATACAAACTATTGTGGTTGCACAGATATCCTAAATACTTTCCAATGATCAAAAATTATATGTTAGCTGAGACCTGTTTGGCTCAGTGGATAGAGCATCGGCCTGCAGACTGAAAGGTCCCAGGTTCGATTCCGGTGGGGGGCATGTACCTTGGTTGAGGGCACATCTCCAGTGTGGGGCGTGCAGGAGGAAGCTAATCGATGTCTCTCTCTCTCATTGATGTTTCTGACTTTCTATCCCTCTCCCTTCCTCTCTGTAAAAAAATCAATAAAATACATTTTTTAAAAAATTATATGTTACACTTGCAATAACTGCTCAATGGAATTACTGCCAAAGACATTCCTTAAAATCTTTTCAAATTGGCTTCTATATCTAGAAATCAGGAATCCATTAGCATATTGGAAATCAGAAAATAATTGCAAGCAATGACTAAAGTCTTACCCCCTAAAATTGTTAAATGAGTGAAAGCAACAAGTGATGGGTAGCAATGTGCCAAGATTAACTGTCAGCATTTCCAACAAGAAAACCATGTCAAAAAGGAGATAATCTGACTTTCTTTCAGAGCTGGCACAATGAGGGAACTTCTAAAGCAGTTTCATTTACAAAATAAAAATTCCTTAGTTTCTATTTAGAAATGTAGGATGAAAGGTAACATTTTTTTTGCCTTCTTTAAATCAGTCACAATTATATTTCAAGCTAAAATTCTCAAACCAGATTTTTTTCATTCGACACAAATAATGTAGTATCTACACATTAAATGGAAAGTTAATTTATTTACATGACACCCTTCTGTGTGTGTTTTTTTTTATTATGGCAATTATGCTAGAATTGTTAGTAATATTAGCCTAATCCCCACCCCCTTTATTTCTTTAAAAATCGTTTTTTGTCACTTATTAATAGGGACAAGGGGGAAAAAGAGGATGTAAAACAATGTGCTCTTACCATAAATCAAGTTATAATGAATGGGGCCTCTTTTCAAAAGATATTTCTATAAGTAGAAACTACGGGGATCTGTCATAAAATATCCCAAAGCTTTGAAAACCCATAAACAGATGTAGAGATCTGTCCTCCAAAATACCACCATAGCCTTTAAAGATGTTAAATATTCCCTGTCAGCATTTCCTAAAATATATACATGCAAAATAACTCCCAGAGTAAAGTATGGAGGAAAAATAAATATTAAGCATCCATACCTAATTTTGAAATTTTTTCTATGATTTTGCACAAATTACTATTTAGTCTATAAACATTCTTTTAATGTTTTCTTCCAAATTGTTTTAGAGGCCTTCTACAGCAAGAATCTCTGGTCTGGGTTTTAAAGTTCCTAGTTATATAAAAGTTGTTTATTACAATGTCTATAACAGATCAATTAAAGAACTCTTCAAATATAATTGAAGTCTTCTGGGTCCTAAATAATTCTTCTGTTCTTTAAATCATTTCCTTCCATTCCTGAAATCACAATGTGAAGAGTCTTGAGGAGTAATTTAAAGTTTTAGAGATGCAAGATAATGGCCGAGTAGGTGGATGTTATACTCACTACCTCCCAGTAACAAGCTGCAATTGCAACTAAAATATAGACAAATCAACCTGAATAGCTAACTGAAGACTAGCGGAAAGAAGTCTCAAAACCAAGGATTTACAGAAGAAGCCACATAGAGATTGGCAGGAAGGGCAGAGATGACTTCCACTGGTGGTGGATGAAATTCCAGAAGGATGTCTCAGCTGCACCCACATAGCACCTGGCTGTCAAAATCAGTGGGATTATGACAACCAGGGAAAGACAAGATGATGTGAGAGACATAGGCACACTTTAAAAGGACCAATGAAAAAAAATATTATTTGCAGCCACTCACCCTGGGTTCCTGAATAAGAAAGACAAAGGGGACTAGAGACAATGAGGACAGAATTGGGTTTTTGGCTCTGGGAAAAGAGCTGAAGGGACAGTTGTCAAAATACCTAGGTCGAGTCACTCCCCCTAAATATGACACCAACCTGGGGGAAAGGAATAGCCTCATCCTCTGGACTCCCTATAGCTCCCATCTTGCAAAGTTTGTGCCTTAAAGAGCAGTCGGCTGCCTTGGCTAGTTGTAAAGATTTAGGCAGGCTCGGCATGTCAGTAACTGAGTTGTGTGCCTTTGGGCAGAGACCACTACTCTCACCTCTTCCCAAGCCTGACCAGGACCTCCATCTCATAGGAAATCCACTAGCCCCATTCTCCCAACTCTCAGAAGCCTGGCTTTTGTGACTCTAGAATGGAAGACACTATTCTCTCACATGCCTGATCAGCGCAGAGACATGCTTTCAAAAAGACAAAACTTGGTCTTTTTGGGCTGATCAATTCTGCTGGTCTTACCCTGATGGCTTGCAGAGACCTTGACTCACAACAAAGCTGTGTAAGTACCCAGCAATTGGCAGCTAGACTTGGTATACCTTGGGGCATTTGGTGAGTGGCTTCAGACCCAGCAGTGGCATCAAGTTTGAACTTGTATCAATCAGGTGAATAGCACCTGCCTCACTGAGAAACTACCTCATGCAACTTGAATGCTAGAAGAGGCTCTGTTCAGGAACTGAGCTTAAGCAGCTAGCAGAAAGAGGCAGATGGAGGCAGATCTTGAGGTGCCCTGGAACTTTACTGACCTGCCACTGAGCCCAGTGCTGATAAAAGATGGACTTGGTGTTCAGCTTGGTCTTTCCCATGCACATTCAGACCCAGAAGAGGAAGCTAAAAACGTTGTAGCACCAAACAGGTTGCCCAGGGCCAGTCACGAGCAGCATCTGACTTTGATATACAACACAATCACTGTCAAGAGACCCTAGCACCAACACACCCAGTGCCCAACATCAGATAACATCAAAGCGGGATCCAATAAGCTTCACAAATAGCACATCCAATAGAAGATTCAGATACCAGACCCTGCAGAAACAAATTCCATTTCATGTAGTCAATACTTAAACAGCAACTCATACAGGTTGATACAGTCAGCCAGTCTGAGAGTGACCCCACATACAAACAGTCTAATAGAAATCTATTTTGAATTACAATAGATGTGTCCAAATTACACACAAGGACATATGGCGGCATCAAGATCAGGTGCACAAGAGGAGGGTTTCACTGGGTCCTGCAGGACACCTATTATATAAAACCACCCTACAATTCTAGAAGTCATAGAAGATCTACCTGATACATAGGAAGAAACCACACACACAAGTAGGCAGGCAAAATGGGGAGATGAAGAAACATGCCCCAACTGAGAAATAGGAGAAATTTCCAAATTTTAAAAAAAGAGCTAAATAAAATGAAGGCAAGCAATTTACCAGATACTATTAAAATATGGTAATAAGTATGCTTAATAAACTTAGTGAGAACTTAAAGAGAGAACAATCACTAAAAAACATACAAACCTTAATAAAGAGCCAGTAAGAAATAAAGAATACAATATCTAAAATGAAGAATACACTAGAAGAAATAAACAGTCATTGAAAACACAAAATCAGAGCAGCAAAAAGAAAACAGTTTTAAATGAGGATAGTTAAAGGGACCTTTGCCACAACATAAAGTGAAACAACATCCACATCACAAGGATACCAGAAAAACATGAGAGAGAACAAAGGATTGAGAATTTATTTGAAAAAATGATTACTGAAAACTTTCCTAATTTGGTGAAGGAAAAAGACACTCAAGTCCAGGAAGTGTAGAGAGTCCCAAACAAGATGAACCCAAGGATACCCATGCCAAGACACATAATAATTAAAATGGCAAATAGAGAATCTTAAAAATAGTAAGAGAAAGACAGTTACCTACAATGGAGCTCCCATGACTGTTAGTTGATTTCTAAATAGAAACATTTTAGGCTAGAAGTGATTGGAATGAAATATTCAAAGTGATAAAAAGCAAGAACCAATGATTAAGACTATTTTACCCAGCAAGGCTCTCATTATAAAACTGAAAGTGAGATAAAGAGCTTCCAGACAGAAAAAAAGCTAAAATAGTTTGTAACTGCCAAATAAAATGTCAATAAATATGTACCTATCCATAGTCATTTAAAATGTAAATGGTTTAATGTTCCAATAAAAAGACATGGGGTAGTTAAGGATAAGAAAACAAGACTCACATATTTGCTGTCTGCAGAAGAGCAATCTCAGAATGAAAGATACACACAGACTAAAAATAAAGTGGTGGAAAAAACATTTAATGCAAATGAAAATGGAAGAACAAAAGCTGGAGTAGAAAAAAACTTATTATTGACAAAATAGATTTTAAATAAAAAACAAAGTAAGTAGAAGAAAGAAAATATTAAAAATCTTAAATAAATAACAATCTAAATTTACATTAAAAAAACTAGAAAAAGAAGAACACAAATCAAAGCTGAAAAAATGAAATGTAGTCTAAAAAAGCAATACAAAAGATCAACAAAACCAGGAGTTGGTTCCTTGAACAGAAAACTTTTAACCAGACTCATCAAGAAACAAAGGTAGAGGACCAAATAAATAAGTTCAGTAATAAAATAGATATCCAAGAAAAAAGGATTGTAAGAAACTATTACAAACAACTATATGCTAACAACTGAATAGTCTGGATGAAATGGATAAATTCCTAGAAACATATAATCTTTCAAAACTGAATCAAGAAGAATCAGAATATCTGATTAGACAGATTACAACTAATGAAATTAAAGCTGTAATTTTTAAAAAAATGTCTCAATAAATGTCCTGGACCAGATGGCTTTACAGGTGAATTTCACCAAACATTTAAAGAATTAAAACCTATACTTCTCAAAATATTCCAAAACTTAAGAGGAGGAAAGACTCCCAAGCTCATTTTATGAGGCCACCATTATACTAATTGCAAAGCTAGATAAAGACACTAAAAGGAAAAGAAATACAGGACAATAGCCCTGAAGTACATGTATACTAAAAATCTCAACTACATCTGTAGGAGGTGATCAGGCCAGCAGAGGAGTCTGTTGGGGGAGAGTTGGAGGCAAGAAGGCCATCAGTGGGGGTCAGTTGGGGGTGAGCAGGCCAGCAAGGGGGCAGTTGGGGCAAGCAGGCCAATGGAGCGGTCCGGTGGGGGCAAAATTGAAATTATTTATATGTACAGTGGTACCTCGAGATATGAGTTTAATTCGTTCCGTAACCTCGAGGCGTGGGAAACTATGAGACACTCAAGTTGCAGTAAACTGGTGGGTCGTGTGCAGCAGCCGATCTGCGAGATTACTCCTATCTCAAATGTTGCTTGTATTTCAAAACAAAAATCGCTCACTCAACGGCTCGTATCTCAAAAATCTCGTATGTTAGGGCACTCGTATCTTGAGGTACCACTGTACATATTTATCATTGTCATTGAAAAGATTAAATAAAACTTTGTGTACATATTGTCATACAGTATGTTATATTTGTTATTTGGTATTCTCTTGTTTCTTGAATAAATGTGTATGGGTATAGGTATGTTTATAATATCAGCCTTTGAAATAATTTCACAATGAGAACTAGCTGACTGGCTTTAAGAGAGACATCACCTTCCCAAATTTATGAGCCTAACTGAACTTTGAGAGACCAGAGGCAAGAGCTTCTCAATGATACAGAGGTGGAGCATGCCATTTCAGAGCACAGATGCTAACAAGAGAGCTGTATATAATTGCAATAAGAATAGATTCTCTGTCCAGTGAAATCTTTCCACTGGGAATTTTGTGTGAGACAATAATGTATACTCATGGGGATTATTTAATTATGATTGCATAATTATAGTTGGACAGGGATATCTGATTTTACTATTTTAATATTATTCCCTGTTAGCTATTGTGGGCATCTCAACAGCTACCTGTAGTTCTTGAGATGAGCACCCTAACATACTGATCTCTGGGCCAGGAACTATCTTTCCTAAAATGTATGTAAATGACTGTACGATTTTCCTTTTCTAGACATATTTCAGACATTTCTTGTTGGGTAAATCTTTCTTAGATATACTCTCAAGCATTATTAATCTAGGACAACTTTTATGTCTTTATAAAGAATTTGTATCATCATATCTTTTTCTTTTCTAGGCTTGCTATTTTGATGATATTGTGATCCCTCATTGTAATATAATTTGATTTTCCCCAATGATTAGTGAGTTAGGCACTTTCTCATATATTTATTGACTACTTAAATTCTCTGCTATTTTATCATCATTAATTTTATTGACATATACAGAATCAATCCTTACTTCAAAAATATTTAAAGAACCTTTAAAATATAAAGCAAAGTAGATAAAGAAATTAAAGGAAACTATTATATGAAACTGTAGGTAAGTTTAACAAATTGAATAGATATGTTGTTTTAATGTATTATGTAAAGGCAGACAATACATTTACATCTGTATTTTAGCAACCAGAGCAAAATGGAAAACTATACCATAACCCAATTCAGTATCTATAACATAAAAACAGCCACTTATTATTTAGAAACACAGTGACTTGTAGATTGGGATTTGGAAATGTTTTTGTATTAGAACGGAGGATAGAAACAGGCTGTGTCACACACTCAGATTTGTTTGGCTTGGTTTTGTTACACAGGTTTTTACAAAATTTTGCAATAATTGGTAATATTTAAACATCAAGATACTTATATACTAAATTCTTGGTTCCAAAGTGCTCTTCACAATTCAAAACATTTGGACATATCATGCCTGTGTACCTGCATCAAGCTGAGGCCATCCCTTAGAGAGACTATGTGTTCTCCATTTTACAATGGTTCCCATCAATGCCTTGTGTGATATGTCATTCATCACCATTCTTGCAATAGTTCTATTTATTTTGTATTTAGTGATTTTCTGCCATTTTATACAGCCCATTTACTTCATTTCTGTTTCTGGCTGGTCCCTGTAGATATCTATGTTTATAGACATTGAGGAGTGTATTGAAGGTAGATACATCAGATAAGCCTTCAGAAATATTATTTCTCAAGGAAACATGCTATGAGATTGTCAAGTTCTGGTTTTGATGCTAAACATAAGATGAAAACCCCAAAAGACTACTAATAATAATCTGAAATTAATTTATATTTATTTTGACATATAATATCTGAGTATTTTCTGAAAATGCTATGCCTTAGAAATTATATTCTGAGTTTTTTAGTTGTAAAATGAGAAAAAAGTCCACAAAATTATGCAGAGACAAAGAAGCATGACATTAGTAATGTGATAAATTAAAGTATATGGAATTATTTTTTTAAGATGTCTGAAAAACCACATACTGCTCGAATTGATAACTAAAACCTGATCATATAGTCTGAAGTATTTTATATTATACTAGAGACCCAGTGCACAAATTTGTGCAAGGGTGGGGTTTCTCGGGGTGGCCAGTGGAGATCAGGCTCCAACTTGTGCCCTCAGCCTTGTAGCTCCAGCTTGCACCACCAGCTTTGCAGCCCTACAGCCCTATCTGGTGCCCCAACTGGCACCCTGCCTTGGCCTGGTGTGAGCCCCTCACCTGCTACATCATCCTGCCTGTAAGGAGATTGGTTTGGGCCAGGGTCTTTGCCTGGCTCCCTCAGCATCTGGGAGCTGGGTGGCAGACCCACCCCGCTGCTGCTGGGGCTGGTCACAGTCTGCCGGGCGATTGGCGGGGTGATCAGGCCCCAGCTTGCACCTGCTGTCCCTGTCCCACTCTTGTTGAGGCCCATCTGGGCCAGCAGTGCCACCACTGCCGCCTGCTGCAAGCACTGCATCTCCGATGCCCACTATATTCTGTGCTGCCCCTCAGTGATCAGCACATAACATAGCCAGCAGTCGAATTCATGGTGTCCCAGTTGAACTCTTTGTCAAACAACCATCCAAGGGGACAATTTGCATATTAGGCTTCTATTATATAGGATTTTCATATAATATGAAAATTTTAGATTAATAGTAATTATGTGATTAAATTTTGTTATTTATATTTTAAAGTAAATATTTTTTGTTGTTTTCAGAGAGGAATAGAAAGAGAGAGGTAGAAACATTAGTGATGAGAGAGAATCATTGAGCAGCTGCTTCCTGCACTCCCCACATTGGGGATTGAGCCTGCAACCTGGGCATGTGCCCTGACTAGGAATCAAATCTTGACCTCCTGGTCTTAGGTCAACACTCAACCACTGAGCCATGCTGGTTGGACTGAGTAAATATTTTATTTAAAGTATATACACTTAAAAATATACAGCTCAGTGAAATTTTGCAGGTAAACACATTGATGAAACTTTCATCACTGAAATCAAGAATAGAGTATCAGCATTGCCAAAATCCTTCATTTTTTCAGCTAATCAGCAGTCTACCCACTTCATTCCCACACAAACAATTACCTCTCTTTTGACTTTATTGCTATGGGTTAGTTTTTCCTCTTTCTTAATTTTGTATGAATATAATCATACAAGGTATATCTTTGAGACCACCAGTACAACATGATGTTTGGAGGATTAAATCATGATTTTACATTAGCAATAGTTATTTCCTTAACATTATATAATACTAAAAGCCTGGTGTACAAAGTTTGTGCACTGGGGTGGGGGTGATCTCTCAGCCTGGCCTGTACCCTCTCATAGTCTGGGACCCCTTGAGGGATGTCCAACTGCTGGCTTTGGCCTGGTCCCCAAGCAGTCAGACATCCCTCTCACAATCCCTCTCACACTTACTGACCACCTGCTCGCTCCTTACCACTCAGCTTGCTGCACTGTAGCACTGTCAAGGAGGCAGGAGAGGATCCCACCACCAACGCTGAGCCCATCTTCCAATTGAGCAGCACTCCCCCTGTGGGAATGCACTGACCACTAACAGCGGTCAGATGCTCAATGCATAACATTTATCAGAATCAGGAAGTTATTTTCTACTAATGGATGGTCAATATGAGGAATGAGATGATAGTTTTTATTTTATTTTTTTTATTTTAACTAATATAATAAAATGGATTCATTTAATTTCCGTTATTAACCCACCCTTACTTATGTCATATTACTAGTACTTTTCTCTCTTTTATAGAAATTCATTTTATGTAACATATTTTGAGGCTATCTATTAGATGCATACAAATTTAGAATACTAGTAGTTATGTCTTCCTGGTAGATTGACTTTTTAGAATTACAAAATATCTACTTTTATAAGTCAAATTAAACTTTAGTTTAATGGTTTTGAATAGCCTGCTATATTATTCTTTATCCTTATTTTTTCAAACTTTGTAGATTCCTCTTCATCTACTTTCTTTGAACTTAATAAATTAACTATGTTGTACTTAGGTGTGGTGTTTTACTTTTGGAATTGAAGAACACCGTGAGTGTATATTTTTATGTTTATTGTTTATTTTTAAAAGTTCTCAGCATTATTTTTAAAAATAATGCTTTTGCTCTATTCTCTTGAGCTTTTCATTCAAGGATGCAAATTATAATTAAATGTCTTATCATTTTTCATATGTCTTTCTTATGTTTCCTTTATTTTAAAAAAATAAACTTAATGGGTGACAGTGGTTAATATGATCGTATTGGTTACAGGTATGGGGTTTCTATATTACAAAATTTATATATTGCATGTGTGCCCACCACCCAAAGTCAAATCTTCTCCAGTCATCATATGTTAGGACTTCTTTCATATGCTACCATCCTCTCTCCTCTGGCAATCCCCACAATGCTGTTTATGTTCATGAGTTTCAATTCTATATCCCACATATGAGTGAAATCATATGGTTCTTAGCTTTTTTGACTCACTTATATAGAAAAAGAAACAGAGTGGGGAAAATGAGGAGACAGAGAAGGATGGAGAGGAATAAGAAAGCATAAACGATGGTCCATCCATGTTGTTGAGAAATTTTTATTCCTCTTAAACTCTAGCCAGATAATTTGCACTAAACTTTCTTCTACTTAGCAAATCCTTTCTTTGATTCTTTCTTATTTGTTGTAAATCTAGATATTAAGTTCTTAGTTTCTGTTACTTATGTATTTTAAATTTTAGATTCCTATATGATTACTAGAAGCCCAGTGCATGACATTTGTGCATGGGGGGGGGGGAGGGAAGGGAAAGGGGTCCTTTAGCCCAGCCTGCACCCTCTCCAATCTGGGATGCCTCTCACAATCCAGGACTACTGGCTCCCAACTGCTTGTCTGCCTGCCTTCCTCTGATTGCCCCTAACCAATTGTGCCTGCCACCCTGATCACCCCATAACCACTCCCCTGCCAGCTGGAATGATGCCTAACTGCTCCCCTGCCAGCCTATTTGCCCCTAACTGCCCTCCCCTCTGGGCCTGGTCACCACTAACTTCCTCCTCTGCTGGCCTGGTCACCCTTAACTGCCCTCCCCTACAAGCTTGATCATCCATAACTGCCCTCCCTTGAAAGCATAGTCCCTGACAACTGCCCTCCCCTGCTGGCCATCTTGTGGTGGCTACCTTGTGTCCACATGGGGACAGCCATCTTGTATGTTGGAGTGATGGTCAATATGCATATTATTCTTTTATTAGATAGGATAGAGGCCTGGTGGATGGGTGGAGGCCAGATGGTTTGCCATGAAGGGTGTCCCAGATCAGGATGTAGGATCCCTTGGGGCATGGGGCAGCCTGGGCAAGGGGCCTGTGGTCGTTTGCAGGCTGGCCATACCCCCTCACCCCTCCCCACCCTCCCCTGCGACCCAAGCAGAGGCACTGGTATCTGGGATTTATTTCTCTTCTATAATTGAAACTTTGTATCCTGCAGCAGAGCTAAGCCTTCTGCTCACTCTGTGATGGCAGCCATTTCTGGTGAAATTTATTTATCATCTATAATTGAAACTTTGTAGCCTTAAGTGGAGGCCTGGGCCTGCTAGGGTGCATGGAAAGCTTGGCATCCTCCATCGCCAGGGAAACCCACACCTTCCTCCTGTTCTCTCTGTGCTATAGCTATCTTTGTTGGGTTAATTTTCATATTCCCTCCTGATTGGCTGGTGGGCTTGGCTTATGGATGTAGCAGAGGTATGGTAAATTTGCATATTACTCTGTTATTACATAGGATTTTATAACTCTAATTTAATTATCTTATTTGTCATATATTTGCTTATATATTAAAAAACTATCTTTTTTATGTGTAGTGTTCTGTTTAATTTTTAAGCAGCTTTATTGAAGTATAAGTGACATAATAAATTGGAATATTAAAAGTAATAGTTTGATACAATTTGATTGAAGTATCAAAAAGTATGAAGTTTGTCATACACACAGCTATAAAACCAAGGTCATAATGCAGATAATCAACATATTAATAATTCCAAAGTTTCCAAAACACTGATGACATGGAAATAACACTGATTTGTTTTCTGTTACTATTAACTGGTTTCCATAATCTATATTTTATAAATATGGTCTCATGAACTTTATAAATATGGGCTTATGAATTTTATAAATATGGACTCATTTGTTTTATGTGTCTTTTAAATCTCTGCATTATTATTTTGAAATTCACCCATGTTGATCCAGATTTCAATAGTTTAGTACTTTTTTTTTTCTTCTAATGCATAATATTCCACACTATGACCAGATTGCTTATCCATTCACCATTTGATGATTGTTTGGTTGGTTTCCCATACTGGATTATTGCAAATAAAGCTAATACAAACATTTGCATACAATTTGCTTTTTATGGACATTTCCTTCTTTACTTTTGGGTCAATAAATACCTAGGTGTGAAATGGCTTGGTGATAAGGTAAAATGTATGTAGAACATTTTTTAAAACATACAAATGATTGAAAAAGTGAGTGTGCTATTTCACATTTTCATCAGTTTATGAGAGCTCCAGTAGCTCCACGTCTTAGTGGAGCTTTGCTATGGTTACTCTTTTTAATCTTAGGCAATCATAAGGCTGTGTGGTTTTTATTTCCAATTACTTAAATATGGAAAATATTAATATATTTTCATGTGATTATTGGCCATCCATGCATCTTCTTTAATGAAGTGAGTGTCCAAGTATTTTGCTGATCTTTTATTTTATTTTATTTCATATTTTATTTTTTATTTGTTCATACATTTTATTGATTTATTATTATTAATTAATTAAATTAAATTAAATATTTATTATTCAGATTATTACATTTATTTCTCTTTTTTCCCCTCTAAAGCTCCCCTCCACCTAACTCCTACCCTTCCCTCTGCCCTTATCTCCCTCCCATTGACCTCATCCATAGGTGTATGATTTTTGTCCAGTCTCTCCCTGTACACCCCTCACCCTTTTCCCCCTGAGAATTATCTGTTCATTCCCTTTCTATGCTCCTGATTCTATTATATTCACCAGTTTATTCTATTGATCAAATATTTAATTCACTTAATTTTTAGATTCACTTGTTGATAGATATGTATTTGCTGTTCATAATTTTTTGTCTTTTACCTTTTTCTTCTTCCTCTTCTAAAAGAGTACCTTTCAGCATTTCATATAATACTGGTTTGGAGTTGATGAACTCCTTTAGCTTTTTCTTATTTGTGAAGCTCTTTATCTGCCCTTCAATTCTGAATGATAGCTTTGCTAGATAGAGTATTCTTGGTTGTAGGTTCTTGCTATTCATCACGTTGAATATTTCTTGCCACTCCCATCTGGCCTGCATCGTTTCTGTTGAGAAATCAGCTGACAGTCGTATGGGTGCTGCTTTGTGGGTAATGAACTGTTTTTCTCTTGCTGCTTTTAATATTCTCTCTTTGTCTTTTGCTCTTGGTATTTTAATTATGATGTGTCTTGATGTAGTCCTCTTTGGATTCCTTTTATATGGGATTCTGTGTGCTTCTTGGACTTGTAAGTCTAGTTCTTTTACCACATGTGGGAAATTTTCAGTCATTATTTCTTTAAATAGGTTTTCAGTATCTTGCTTTCTCTCTTCTTCTGGCACCCCCCCAATTCTGATGTTGGTACGCTTGAAGCTGTCCCAGAAGCTCCTTACATTATCTTCACATTTTTGGATTCTTTTCTCTTCTTGCTTTTCCAGTTGAGTATTTTCTGCTTCTTTACATTTAAAATTTTTGACTTGATTCTTGCCTTCCTCTAGTCTGCTGTTAGGAATCTGTATAACATTTTTTTATTTCAGTCAGTGTATCTTTAATTTCTAGTTGGTCCTTTTTCATTTCTAGTTGGACCTTTTCCACTTCTAGTTGGATCTTTTGCATCTCTATTTGGTCCTTTTTCATCCCCTCTTGGCTCTCGCTAACTTTATCCAACTTTTCTAGGATATTCTTGAAAAACCTTGTAAGCAAGGTTTTGAACTCTATATCCAGTCCTTTTTTTTCCTCCATTTCTTTTGTTTGTGATCCCTTCCCTTGTCTCTACATTTTCACTATGCCGGGAGAACATCTGTGTTGGATTCAGCCTTATGATAGCAGACTTGCAAAACCGCAGAAGCCTCTCTGTTGAGCTTGGGATGGGTGGAGTCTCAGGGCTTCAGGGACTTGCCTTGCCTTCCAGTTGGCCCCGTCATCCACGTCCCCTGGATCTCACATGACTGGGAAATCACTGGAGTGGTCCTTGTGTGCTTGCACAGTGCCTCTAGACCACTACCTTTCCGGCTCCCCTGTGCTCCAGGACCACACGAGTCTAGGTCCCCAGGGATTCACCCGAAACTGGGCCTTAGTGGAGTCAGAAGTGGCATGATTGGTAGGATCTGTCTCCCGCCCACTCATGAAAGCCAGGGGCACAATCAGCAGTCTGTACTCTGTGCGCAATGCCATGCGTGCCACTAGGCCTCTGATTTTTTCCGACTCCCCTAAATTTCGGTGCACCTCTCCCTTTTCACAGTCCAAACTCCCCCCATATGCGTTTTGGCTGGATCTGGGGCGTAGTGTCGTAGGATAAGGTGTTCAATGCCTTTGAGAGTCTCCGTTTCCCTCCTGCCAGAGAAAACCAGCCAGCTACTCTGGCACCCACTCTCTCCATGCGTGCGTCACCGTACCTCAGCTTTTTGCATCTCCTCTGGGTCTCCATAAGCCCCTCTCTTTACCTCTAGTTATAGAATTTCCATTCAGCCAGTTTTCCTGTGGTTCTGGATGATGTCTGTTCTGTCTTTTAGTTGTAGTTTTGAAATTGTTGTGCAAGGCAGCAGTGTAGGTGTTTACCTATGCCGCCATGTTGGATTCTCTCTCTGATATTTTATTAGTGTGTTACATGTATACATATATTCCCATTGCCCCCCACCCTGGCAGGAATACCCTAACTCCCTAGTTTCTTGTGTTCATTGGTTATACTTATATGCATGCATACAAATCCTTTGGTGGATCTCTTATCTACCCCACCTCTCCTTAATCTTCCAGCTGTAATTTGACAGTCTTTTTGATGCTTTACTGCCTCTGTATCTATCCTTTTGTTCATCAGTTTATAATGTTCTTTATTATCCATAAATGAGTGAGATCATGTGGTGTTTCTCCTTCATTGACTAGCTTATTTCACTTAGCATAAGGCTCTCCAGTTCCATCCAAGTTGCTGCAAATGGTAAGAATTCCTTCTTTTTTGTGGCAGCATAGAATTCCATTGTTTAGATGTACTATAGTTTTCTGATCCACTCATCTGCTGATGGGCATCTAGGCTGTTTCCAAATTGTAGCTCTTGTAAATTATGCTGCTAAGAACATAGGGGTGCATAAATCCTTTCTTATTGGTGTTTGTAACTTCTTAGGATATATTTCTAAGAGTGGGATTACAAGGTTAAATGAGAGTTCCATTTCTAGTTTTTTGAGGAAACTCCATACTGTTTTCCACAGTGGCTACACCAGTCTGCATTCCCACCAACAGTGCACAAGGGTTCCTTTTTTTCCGCATTCTTGCCAACACTTGTCATTTGTTGATTGCCATTCTGACAAGTGTGAAATGGTATCACATTGTCGTTTTGATTTACATCTCTCAGATAATTAGTGACTTTGAACATGTTTTCATGTGTCTCTTGGCCTTCCTTCTGTCGTCTTTCGAAAGGTTCTATTTAGGTCCGTTGGCCATTTTTTTTATTGGATCGTTTATCTTTTATTAAGTTATATAAGTTGGCTGTCGATGTTGGAGATTAAATATTTATCAGTGATAACATTTGCAAATATGTTCTCCCATATTTCTTGTTGTTTCATTGGTGGTTCTTTTGCTGTGAAAAAGCTTTTTATTTTGATGTAGTCCATTTATTTATTTTTTTTTTAGCTTAAATTGCCCTTGCAGCAGTATCAGTGAAGAAGTTCTTTCGGCGTATGTCTGAGATTGTGCTACCTGTGGATTCTTCTAGTATTTTTATGGTTTCCAGTCTTATATTTAAGTCCTGTATCCACTTGGAGTTTTTATTTTTTTGTGCATGGAGTAAGTTAATGGTCTAGTTTCATGTTTTTGCATGTAACTGTCCAATTTTCCCAACACCATTTATTGAAGAGGCTGTCTTGACTCCATTGTATGTTCATGCCTCCTTTGTCAAATATTAGTTGAGCATAGTGGTTTGGGTGGACATCTGGATTCTCTATTCTATTTCATTGGCCTATATGTCTGTTTTTGTGCCAGTACAAGGATCTTTTGAGAACAGTTGCTTTGTAATATAGCTTGAAATCTGGTATTGAGATCCCACCTACTTTATTCTTCTTTCTCAGGATTGCTGTGGCTATTTAGGTTCTTTTTTGTTCCAGATGAATCTTTGGAGAAATATTTCTAGGTCTGTGAAATATGTCAATGGTATTTTAATGGGTAGTGCATTAAATCTATAGATTGCTTTGGGTAGTATGGACATTTTAATGATCTTGACTCACCCATTCCATGAGCATGGTATGCTCTTCCATCTGTTTACGTCTTCCTCTATCTCTTTTTACAATATCCTGTAGTTTTCTGCATATAGGTCTTTTACCTCCTTAGGTTCATTCGTAGGTATGTTAAATTTTTTGGTGCGATGGTAAATGGGATTGCTTTTTTAGTCTCTCTTTCTATAATTTCACTATTAATGTTTAGAAATGCCAAAGATTTCTTGGCATTAATTTTGTTTCCTGCTACACTGCCGGATTCTATTAGTTTTGCGATGGAGTCCTTCGGGTTTTTTACGTACAGTATTATGTCATCTGCAAATAAGGACAGCTTTACTTCTTCTTTTCCAATTTGGATGACTTTCATTTCTACTTGTTATCTAATTGCAATGGCTAATACTTCCAGTACTATTTGGAACAGGAGTGGTGAGAGTAGGCATCCTTGTCGTGGTCCTGTTCCTAGGGGAAAGGATTTTAGTTTTTGCCCTTTGCATACGATGTTACTGTGGGTTTATCATATATGACTTTTATGATGTTGAGGTATAATCCTTCTATTCCCACCTTGCTGAGAGTTTTTAATCAAAAAAGGGTGTTGGATTTTGTCAAATGCTTTTTCTGCATCAATTGATATGACTATGTGATTTTTACCTCTCAATTTGTTTTTGTGATGTATCACATTTTTGATTTGCGTATACTGTACCAGCATTGCATTCCTGGGATGAATCCTACTTGGCCATGGTGTATGATCTTTCTGATGTACTGCTGGATCTGATTTGCTATAATTTTGTTGAGGATTTTGGTATCTGTGTTCATGAGAGATATTGATCTGTAATTCTCTTTCATTGTGTTATCTTTATCTCGTTTTGGTATTAGGGTGATGCTGGCTTTATGTAAGGTGCTTAGAAGTGTTCCTTCTTCTTGAGTATTTTGAATAGTCTGAGGAGGATAGGTTTTAATTCTTCCTTGAATGTTTGGTAAAACTTTCCTGTGTAGCTATCTGGTCCTGGGATTTTGTTTGCTGGAAGCTTTTTGATGACTGCTTCAATTTCTTCCATAGTTATTGGACTATTGAGCTGTTCAGATTCTTCCTGATTGAATTTTGGAAGGTTATATTTTTCTAGGAATATGTCCATTTCATGTGGGTTGTCCAGTTTGTTTGAATAGAGTTGTTCATAATATTTTTTAATAATCCTTTGTATTTTGGCGGGGTCTGTTGTTATTTCTCCTCTTTCATTCCTGATTTTGTTTACTTGAGTCTTCTCTCTTTGCTTCTTGGTGAGCCTGGCTAGAGTTCCATCAATCTTGTTTATCCTTTCAAAGAACCAGCTCTTGGTTTTGTTGATCTTTTGAATTGTTTCTTTGGTCTCCATGTTGTTTATCTCCGCTCTGATCTTTACTATTTCCTTCCTTCTGCATACACTGGACTTTTCTTGTTGCTCACATTCTAGCTCTTTGAGTTGTAGGGTTAGGTAATTTATTGCCATTGTTTCCTGTTTTTTGTAGTAGGCTTGTAGAGCTATGGACTTCCCTCTCAAGACTGCTTTCCCTAAATTTTGTATTGTTGTGTTGTCATTGTCATTTGTTGCCATGATGTTTTTTTATTTCTTCCCTGATCTCTTTGGTTACTCAGTAATTGTTTAATAGCATGCTGTTTAGTCTCCATGTGTTTGATTTCCTTCTATTCTTTTTATTATAGTTGATTTCCAGTTTTATGCCACTGTGGTCTAAGAAATTGCTTGATAGGATTTCTATCTTCTTGAATTTGAAGAGACTTTTCCTATACCTAACATATGGTCTATTTTTGAATATGACCCATGTGCACTGGAGAAGAATACATATTCTGTGGCTTTGGGGTGAAATGTTCTGAAGATTTCAATTAATTTCATCTGGTCTAATGAGTCATTTAAGATGGATGTTTCTTTGCTGATTTTTGTTTGTAGGATTTTTCCAATGGTGACAGTGGGGTATTAAAGTCTCCTACTATGATTATATTTCTGTCAATCTCTTCCTTCATATCCTCCAGGAGTTGTTTCTTATGTATTTAGGTGCTCCTATATTGGGTGTGTATATTTTTATCAGAGTTATTTCTTCTTGTTGGATTGTTCCCTTTGTTATTAAGAAGTATCCTTCTTTATCTCTTGTTATGTCCTTCACTTTGAGATCTAATTAGTCAGATATAAGTATCGCAACCCCAGCTTTTTTTCCATTTCCATTTACCTGAAACACCATCTTCCATCCCTTACATCTCAGTCTCTGTGCATCTTTTTTCTGAGGTGGGTTTCTTTTAGACAGCAGATATATGAATCATGTTTTCTTATCCAATCTGTTACCTTATGTCTTTTGATTGGAGCATTTAATCCATTTACATTTAAAGTTATTATTGATAGTTACTTTTCTGTTGCCATTTTAATTTTTTACCCCTGTGTTTCTTCTTTGCTTCCTATTTCTTTTTTTACAGCAGACCCTTTAACTTTTATTTCATTGCTGGTTTGGTGCTAATAAATTTGCTTAGTCATTTTTTGTCTGTTAAGCTCCTGATTTCACCTTCAATTTTGATTGAAAGCCTTGCTAGGTACAGTATTCTTGAATTCAGACCCTTCCTTTGCATGGCTTTGTATATTCCATTCCATTCCCTTCTGGCCTGATGAGTTTCTGTTGAGAAATAAGTTGCTAGTCTTATGGGTGTTCCTTTGTAGGTAACTTTCTGTTTCTCTCTGTCTGCTTTTAAGACTCTTACTTTGCCAGTTTAATTATAATATGCCTTGGTGTCCATTTTTTTGGGTTTATTTTGATTGGGACTCTGTGAGCTTCTTAAATTTGTGTGGGTTTTTTCTTTCCTATATCGGGGAAATTTTCTGTCATTTGTTCAAACAGGTTTTCTATTCCTTGCTCAGTTTCCACTCTTTCTGGGACCCCAATTATGCAGATGTTGTTTTATTTCCTGTTATCCCAAAGTTCCTTTTTGCTCTCCTCTTGCTTTTTTATTTTTTTCTAGAAGCTGCTGTACTTGGGTATTTTTTCCTACTTTGTCTTCTTGCTCACTGATGCGGTCCTCTGCTTCTTCTAGTCTATTTTTGATATTTTCTATTGAGTTCTTTACAACAGCAATGTCATTTTTAATTTCTTCTTTATTATTCTTCATTTCCTCTTGGTTCTTCTTCATTTTCTCTTGGCTCTTACTCATATTGTCTATTTTATCTTCCATTCTTTTCAACCACCTGATGACCATTTCTCTGAACTCTTTCTCTGGCAAGTTTATTTCTGCTTCTATTTTGTTTACTTCCTTTTCTGGTGATATCTGCTTTTCTTTCATATGCGAGCTGTTTCTTTGTCTGCCCATGATCTTTCTTCTCCAGGTGTCTGGTTATGTAGTTCTCTCTCCTATGTTGATTTAAAGGCACAAACTACAACATGGCCAGGTACAATACACAAGGCACTTATCCCAGTTGAAATCTTTTCAACCAGCAGTGCTGAAACACATGTAAAACAAGTAAGATTGAATTCATAATACCTGCCTTATCTAAAAATAAACTCAAATTAATTTTATACATAATTATCATACCTGAAACTTTAATACTTTTGAAAATGAACATATTTGTGACCTAGAGTTAACTAAAGATTTCTTAAACAATATACAAAAAACACAAACCACAAAGTAATTAATTGGACTTCATAAAGCAAAATGTTTTGTTCTTTTAAAGATACTGTTAAGAAAATAAAAAGACAAGCCATTGTTTAGTAAAAAATAATTGTAAATCATGTATCTAATAAAAGACATATTAAGAATATATTAAAATCTATCAACATTTGATGGGCCTTTATCTTCCTGTAATCCCAATATCTGAATTCTCTGTGAGTTTTATTTTGGCCAACTGGTCTTGTCTACTGGAATTTTTAGTAATTATGATGGAGTGCAAGAAATTGTGTCTATAAATTTGGAGTGACTGCATGATATTATATTCATTCAGAATTTATTTTTGTTTGACAGACAATTATAGTAGAAACAGACAACATCAAATCCAAAGTAATTGTGATAGTTTTAAGAAAGCTTTAAACATTTTTTGAGGCTTTTCTGTTTTAATTTGACCTCTTTCCTATGTGTGAACTTTTAGTAATCACAATTCAAAGTCTGAAATATTAATCAGATCCTCTCATTATTGCTTATATCTAAACTCTAATTATTTTTCATTCTACTGACATGAAACCACCAAAACCCTTACCTATATTTTTAGCTTTTAATCTGACCATTGACTTCATTCACAGGTTAAAAATAAGCAAACTTCTCAAATGCAAAAGTGGTAGAGAAAGTTGGGCTTACCTCAATACATTTCTATCTGGGGTATTAGTTCTTCAAATTATGAATGTATTGGCTTTACTCTTATTCCTTCCAATAGTCATTTTGTAAAATTAATTTTATATAGCTTTTATAGTTGTTGACAACCACAATACTGGTCTGATAGAAGCCACTTTGTCATTGACAGAAGTATATGTTTCTCTTCTCAATTATTTAATAATATAAAGTTATTAAATATGAGAAAAAAATGACATATAATTTTCTCCAAAGAGTTCTGAGCAATTCACAGAATCCATATCATCAATCTTTACCATACCCTTGTCAACACTGGTAACTAATTAACTATCCAAAGGTCACCCAACAAACCCATAAGAGGTCCAGAAATAGAAGTTGAACATTCAGCTCAATCCCCAGAGCCACATAGACTATTGATGCCTGTTATAAAAATTACACCCTCATTCAGGAAGTAATAAGTAATTCCATCAGTGACCAATCTGTCATTTTCTCTGCTCCATATCTTCCATAAAAAAAGGAAAGAAAGAAATAAGAAACATTTTGGTTTTAGACTTTCAGAAAGATGGCTGACTAGTATTGTTTTTTAAATTATTTTTAATTCTTTAAAATACTTTTCTATCCTTGAGAGTAAATGTAAAAGGGCAAAGACTACTCCACTTCTGATTGTTCTAAACAAAAACTTGGATAAAGTGGAAACCTGATCCTATAGTTATTAGATCCTAGACTAAAATTGCGGAAGGAATCAATACATTATTCCAACATGTCACAGAGGTGATCATTCAGCTATTTATTCTAAAATTATGATCTCACTCATTTGTGGATAATAAAGAACATTATAAACTGATGAACAAAAAGATAGATACAGAGACAGTAAAGCATCAAACAGACTGTGATATTACAGCTTGAAGGTTAGGGAGAGGTGGGGTAGATAAGATATCAACCAAAGGATTTGTATGCATGCATATAAGCATAACCAATGAACACAAGACACTGGGGGGTTAGGGCATGCCTGGGAGGGGGGGAGCAATGGGAATATATGTATACATGTAACACATTAATAAAAAAATTATGAAAAAAACAATAAAAAGTAAAAGTATTTATTTAATATGTAAGGATAGATGGAAGTAGGTTTAAGTTGTTCTTATGGAAAGGACATGCTGGTTATGATTATTACAGTAGCCTTATTAACTCTGTGTTTTGTGTATTCACAACTGTAAACCTAATTTTGCCAATCCTGTATAACATGTAAATCACTGTTTCTAGTGTGATGGAAATAGCAATGTACATAATACAGAAATCTCTAAACACAACAAATATATATTCTTTAGGAAAATTGTAATAATAAATAAACCAGGTGAGAAGGAGGAAGTCATGATCATCTTTATCCCAAATTCTTAACTGGCTTGGAGCTCATTAATATAAATGACAGCTGATAAAACTCTACTGCCTATTAATTTACTTCCCCATCCTGGATTTTTTTCTCTAAGAACATAAGTAATCTGTGATATCAATTAGAGATTTAAGAGGATATATCTCAATCAAAAGGAGAGTGGAGCCCTAGCTAGTGTGTGGCTCAGTTGGAGCATCCTCCCATGCACTGAAAGGTCATGAGTTTTTCCCAGTCAGAGCACATACCTAGGTTGTGGGTTCAGTACCTGATTGGATGCTTTCCAGAAGTAATCAATGATCTCTCTTTCTCTTTTCCTTGTCAATGTTTCCCTCCCTTCCTCTCTCTCAAATCAATAAAATAAAATAAAAACAAACAGGAAACTTAGAACTCCAGAGAATTCTAAGGAGGAGAGGAAAAGGAAAGCGGAAAAGTCATGAAAAGGCAAGGATAGCCTAAGCAAAAAGAAAACGTAAGCTTAATTAAAATCAAAGGTGCACTCTCCTGGCTTATGTACTATATCCAGGGTGAGCAAAATTAGATTTATAGTTCATTGTATGAAGAAAAATAATTATTAAGTAACTAGTAGCCCTGCACACAAATTTGTGAACCAGTAGTTCTCCAGTAGCTCCCTGCCACTCTCCAGTAACTCTCTGCCCACTGCCTTGCCCTCCTGTAGCTCTCCCTGATCCTCCTATGTCTAAGCCCCCATAGCTTACTGCCCTGCTCCCTCCTGTAGCTCTCCACTCCTGCCTATAGTTCACTGCCCCACTCTTCTGCTAATCATGATCCAGTCATTATGTGGTCAGTCATTATGCTTCATGGCATAATGACCATTTGCATATTATTTTTTATTATATAGAATAATACAAAAATAAATTGTGTTTTGCATGCTCACAATTGAAGATCTACTTTTGCCAAGCCTTTATTTCAAATTGATTGCTCAACCAGTGCCCAGTTTTCTTTTATAAACTCTAGATATGCTTTTTAATAAATACAGATAATTCTCATTCTTTCTCATATACTTTTCTTATCCTTCCATCTAACCTAATCTTAGAAGATAAGATGACAAAAGAAGGGACCACAGTGAGTATATATTATTACTTAATTTCCATTTAATAACCCTTTTGAGACCTGACACCAAAGATTGGAATGGCCAAAACATGTGATCATTAAAATTTATTTACTGTAATTGATTATTCCCATTACTATTACTAGTATCTGCCATTATTACAGTGACAGTTAGTCATGGTCATATCAGCAAAGATGCCAAGTCTCTTCTTGAGGGTGTGACCAATCCCACAAGATTCTGTTCATTGTAAATGCTCTCTTACTGTCATCTCCTTTTCCTTAGCAATTCCTTCAGTCAAGATAGCTACAGGGAATTCTAAGGGGGAGAGAAGAAGCAATTGAAAAAGTGTGTAGTTGATAATAGTTGCTATATTACATCTTCATAAAATGTACTACAATTTTATCTTCCTGGTGGTTAATGTGAAGATGTTCTCTAATATATCAAAGCTCATGTGTACTTTATAGGCTGAAATATTAAGATATTAATAGTTTCCCATGCATTTTCAAATATGAGCATATTATACACATTTTCTATGTAAGAGATTGCAATATCTGAGCAATAATCTGCCATCTAATTTACATTTTTATAATATGTCACAGATAGGAAAATATTCTCTCTCAAGCCTATGTATATTTCTCTTCTAGCTTTTTTTTTAATGCTACATAGTACTACAATTTCCATAAAATACTTGGAGCCAAAAAGAAGACGCTATCACTTTTACAAAATACTTAAAACACCCAAGTTCACCAACTGAGAATTTTGAAGCATATTGCTCTCACAAAATTTACTTTATTGGATTAGAAGTATTCCTTAACTTTGCTTATTCATTATGATAACCTAATGAACAGGAAAGTATTTTTTAAACTTCTATGTTCTATATATATACATACTGTTTTTATACAACATAAAAGTCCTTAAAATCACACGTACTAATCTCTATTTGCCCTTAAAAAATAGCAAAACTGTTCATTCTCTTTTCACTAAATATTTACCATTCTTTTTAATGTTTTTTTAGAATATATGTAGAAGCTGGTCAGCCATTTAGATCTGGTGATAGGACACTTTTCAGAGATAGCTGCCAAGTATGCTCAGATATTTGAAACTTATAAAGAAAGAAGAGGCTATTTACCATGATGTTAAATGTAGATGATATACCTCATTATTTAATGACTAGGAAATAAGATGTCTTTTAAATCCTCTACCAACTGATACCTACTTTACATTTCTTATTCTTTAATGTATTGCTTTATAAAAACAATTTATAAAAAGACATATTCCCTATTCATTGACCAAAATATATTACTGCCTTTGTGAATTTTTTGTTTTGTTTTACTCTTACAAAGGATTACTATTAGTAACAACTCACTTGAGGAAAAAATTATGTATGGCACAAAAGCCAGAAATAACTATTAACTTACATAGATAGACTAATTAAAAAGTATAAGTTCAAAGTTGAAGGCTATGACACTAATTTTACTTCATGGAGATTTTGTACCAAACAGTTCAGATTTAGTGGAAATACAAGTTTAAAAAACAAATTAGATCAACATTATGGAAAATATCACAGCCAGTTCATGATAAGCTTATAATATTTTTATTTCTTTTCTTTCCTTTATTTTAATATATTTTATTGATTTTTTTACAGAAAGGAAGAAAGAGGGATAAAGAGTTAGAAACATCGATGAGAGATAAACATCAATCAGCTGCCTTGTGCCCACAACCAAGGTACATGCCCTTGACCAGTATGGAACCTGGGACCCCAAATCTGCAGGCCAACACTCTATCCACTGTGCCAAACCGGTTTTGGCAATATTTTTTTTCATTTTTTATTAACATTGACAAATTAAATCTGCATATCATAATTACATGGATTCTTCTTCTCTCCTCCCCCCAAAAATTCTCAGTGGTCTGCTCTGGTCATTGGTACACTGTAGGTATTCTTAGTGTAGTCGTTAACTACATTGAAAAGGGCATTATGAAATGACCATATTTACCACATTAGTATTGATAATGAGATGATGTTTTCCCCTTTGAGGGAGGCAGCTCCTAGGAGATCTAGATTCTTGTGGTGGGTGCACATGGAATACAGAACTGGCTCCCATACAAATTCTTGGTTTTGAGGTCTGGCCCTTAAAATTTAACTATTTTACCATATATACAGAAAGTCAGCTCCCTTCATGCTTTCCTTCCTAAATCTGAAGGAAATGTGAGTCACACTAGTTTCTTCCCATTTGCATTTCATCCCCAATGCTGCTACTGTCCACTGGCTTCTTTCTATCTTCAAAATTGCTTTGTAGACCAACTTTATTTGAATGTGTATTCTGTCCAATGATTCGTTGGCCCTTTTGTATGGGTTCCTCCATGAATTTGATGATGATGTGGACTCAGAACAAGGTCTAAGTATGAACCCCAAGAGGTCTGCCCTCATTTTCATGAAAGCTCTACTTGTTCTTTTATTTCCAAAAGAACAGACAGTTTAGATAACATGAAATAGAAACCTGCTCTTCCAGAAAGACAGTTGACACTGTCACGTACAGTTTTAACAGATTCCTTTCTGTGAACGTCTTCTTGTGAGATGCAGTGCCTTTGCAGACCCAGTTAATCTCTCAGAAAATGTGGATGCTCTCTTGTTTTATGGCATTGCTTTGTCTCTTTGACAGTTTTAATGTTCACAAGCATTTTAGTTTGCTTTCACCTTTGTCAGTTTGCCTCATTTTTGGCTTTTTCTCTGAGATACTTTTTTCTTCAGTTGTATGAAGTCATCACTTTAGATATTTAACCAGAGTGCTTTCCTACATCTGCTTATAAAACTGTCTTTGTCTTTAGAAGGAGTAGAGGATAGGAAGCATGTAAAGAAATTATGAAATTCCCCATGTTGTTAGGAATTTCCTACCCTCGCAAACTACAAAAGAGGAGATTCCCCTTTTGTAAAGCTTAACATTCAGAGGTGTTACATAGCTTGCTCAAATGACATCCAAAAGGTAGGTAGGTGTCTTAACTATAGTTTGAAGCTGAGTTTGAACCCTAAGGCTGGCTTATCACATTGGCTCCTGATATTAAGTTCTGTATGAATTCTTGATCATCTAATTAAAAGCTGGTAATTGGGACTGAGTACAAAAGTAATAAAGGTTTTACTTTTTAACACCCCAGCTTTAACCAGGACCAAGTCCACACTTGAATATATCAGCCCACAAGCTTTTATTTGAGAGTTAACAAAAGCATCATGCAGTACTTGGTGTAGTATCTTTCTCACCTGTACCCCCACTTATTTGGAAACAATGGTTACTTCTACTGCACTCATTTGTATGGTCTGTGCCCAGACTAAGCTAAGTCAATCATAATATCCCCATTCCCTGGATATAATTGGTCTCCATATGGGCTCTTAAGATGAGGCAGGTTTACTAGAATCCTACTCTGGGAAATTTTTGCTGGAGTGTCATGGAAATAACTCTCTTGTCTCTTGAATCATGGAATTCCAATTGGCCATATTCAATGGCTATGCCAAAAATTCATCAGCTTTAATAGTAATGCATACCATTTTAAAAACAATTAAGGAAGCATAAAGACAAATATAACTGCCAGTTTATCATGAAAATGAGGTTAAGGTAAAAAAATAAAATAAAATCAGGAGAAAGAAAGACACAGAACAATAGAAGGAAATAAAAAGAGAAAATGAGCTTCTATTTTATTCTCTGGATTTAGTCATCCTCCATCCTTGTACATTTTTTGGTAATATGAGACAAAAAAAAATCTTTATTTTTCTAAAGTAATTTTATTGGGTTTCTGATATGCTTTTCTTGGCACCCAAAGATTCCTAATATACACATCACCCCAATTAATTATGCCACCATTAATTTTATTTCTATCACATATCAACTCTGGTTAAGGATCTGAAAGCTAAGATAAAGTGCAAGAATGTATTACATCGCTTGAAAGGGTCAAACATTAATCCATCATCACATGAGAGCCTGTCTCTGTAGCATAATGAAAAAAAAAATATTTGCTTTGGTATATGGAACCTAGGCTATGATAGAAACTCTGCTGGTAATCTGTGTCATGCTTGTTAGTTTGTCCTTTAAATTCCCCTTGTATAAAATGACAATAATTGTCCTAAATCAATCTAGGATCCTTTCTGTCCTAAAATTCTATTACTCTCTAACATGGAATACTACTTAGATTAGCTTCAGTCACTTAACAAAGATTCAGATATCTTCTAAAAGGGGAGACATGAAGAATAAGAGAAAGACTTACAGGACTGCACTAATCTATAGCTTGTTACCAACCTGTTGAGCACAGACAGTCCAGGTTTCATGCTGCAGTGAAAATAACAGTGTACCACAGAAAGGGGGTTGGGCTCCAAAAAGGAGATGGAGGAACTCCTGGGATAACATGTGCCTTGTGGGTGCTTTAGTGTGATATATCTCCAAAGCTCTGTTGATTGTAGTGTAAGGGCTATTTGTTTCATATGTTTCAGCTTGCTTATGTGAGGTAGATAATGACTGTAATTTTCATTGAAACTTATCTATGAGGAGAACTAGTTTTTCACCCAGTGATAGATCACAAGCTGTTTCTCAAATGTAAAAATGTACATAGTATAATCCTCCTTTGCATAATAAATGCATTGAAATATATTCTCACCCTTTGGGTTATTCATAAGTTAATAAAATGTCATACACACTTCAGAGTGGGACAGTTTTGACAGTACATTATAATGGATCAAACATTCCCTCTGTTATAACAACATCTGCCCTAAAATTAGTCAAGGTATCACCTTCAAGCGTAAGCCAGGAGTTTTTCAAATTTTTGCCTCTGTGCTGGGAATCAGTGAGTGCAGCTTTGGTTTCCTACAACCCTTTGGCTCTCCCAGATATAAGTCCTGCTGGTTTTCAAAGCCAGATATTATGACAACTCCTCTTCCTGGTGCAAGACCCCCTCACTCTTCATGGGGGACCTCTGAGATTTTGGCATCCCTCTCACTTGTGAGTCACCACATGGAGAGTGGAGGGTAGACAGTGACTAGACTTAGTCCCTACCCCTCCTACCCATCTCAATGGGTTTTTTTCTTCCTATTCTTAGTTGTAGAAACTTTTCTCCTCGTGTTCAGGTTATTGTCAGAGATAGTTGTAGTTTTGATGTGTATGAGAGGAGGTGAGCTCAGAATCACCCTACTCTGCCATTGTGAACTGAAGCCAGGAGCCTTGCTCTTGAAAGATGATTTAGCTTGTTTGTGAAATATCTATCCTTGCAGATGTTATACTGTAATCACAACAAACAGGTCTCAGACTGCCAATTCATTGTTCCCGCTCCTATCTAGATCTATTCTTTTAACAACTTTCAAATATGCAATACAATATGATCAACTACAGCTACCATACTACCAAACATCCTCTGATTTTTTAACTGGAAGCTTGTATTTTTGAACCCTTCCCACATTTCATCTACTCCCTGTTACAGTTTTGGGCAACCAGAACAGAACGTCCCATGAAAAGGCACAGAAGTTGCTCATCCCGAGAGATGCTTGAACCTGGAGATTCCTGGGATGGGAGAGCTTGGCCTTCATGATGTTAAAGAGAAGGTAAAAGTTAAAATGATTTTTATTTTTCTTAAGTTTCAAGAGCTTGAAATGACATGACCAAGACAAATTCCTGGTTTTGGGCAGAGTACTTATATCTTGGCTGTCGCCTTCAGCTGGCTCACAAACTTAGACATTGTGGTGTCATCTAGCACTTATGAAATTGCCTCTACCTATGATACTCCAACATCTGGGCATAAGCCCCAGGGAGGAACAATAAAAAATAATATGCCTGAGAGTCCTTCCATCCCCCATTGAGCAAACTCAAAACAGAATGAAATAGAAATGTGTGTATCAGGAACCATGCGAAGTATATTAGGAAGAAAATGACATCTTAAATCAAAAACATTTTTAAAAGTACCCTAGAATATAGGGCCCTTGTCTAGAGTGTTACAGATTTTCAAGGCCACTCTGAGCATGGGAATCCTAATCAGAATGTTCGAGGCCAAGTTGCCATAGGCAGGTGCAAGGACAAAGCAATTTCACTGTATACACTGTGTAAGCATGCTCTTCTAAAACCCAGAAAACTGAAGTCACTCTTTTATCTAAGCTAGTATAAATTATGTTACTAATCAGCCACTGAGAATCTACTGTTATGTGAGCTCCAGTGTGGGGAAAATGTATTACTGATTAGGTGGTGTGGCTGTTTTTTACTAGGATGGCTCCTCTGTTTCCTACTGTATTAGCAAGGACTGCTTTACTGGATTGCTTTATGTGATGGCTCCTTAGTAGCAATAGCTACTTGGGCTATAATAAAGACTCTCTTATTTATCTACAACTTCTCATGTCTTCTCCATTGAATATCCAGTGTCCAAGAAGGTCTAGTCCCGGGCAGAGAGGCTCAGACCCAACAATTGGTGTAGTAGGGCAGGATAAAGGACCTGTACTCCCCCAAATGACGCAACAAAAACTCTGTGAATATTCCCTAACACTAGAGCTTAAAAAATTGACAACACAATATTGTGCTTCCTTTTAAATGTGAAATATAAACATCTTGAATGCATTCATAATTTTGTTTCTACAGAAACCAAACATTTTGATAAGAACCAAAAAATCTGACATCTTTGTCATTAAAAATAGATCAGCTCCTCTTACCACTTTGTGTCATGCACTGGTGTTTTTTATACCAAAACTAGAGGCCCGGTACATGAAATTCATGCACTCTGGAGGAGGGTATCCTACAGCCCAGTCTGCACCCTCTACAGTCTAGGACCCTTGGGGATGTCCTAATGCTGGTCTCACAATCTGGGACTGCTGGTTCCCAACTTGCTCTTCGCTGCTGTCCTGGTCTCCCCAACTTCCCTCCCCTGCTGGCCTAGTAGCCCCTAATTTCCCTCCCCTGCTGGCCATCTTATAGTGGCCATCTTGTGACCACATGGGGGTGGCCATATTGTGGACAAATGGGGACAGCCATCTTGTGCAAGGGCATGATGGTCAATTTGCATATTACCTCTTTATTATATAGGATTATCTTGTTTGTAATTTTTATTCTTTGTGTAAAAGAATCCCTGAATATCCTATTGTTAAACATGTCATCCATTTGCCATTCAATCATTTCCATGCTATGTTATGTGTCAATGTAGTGAAATCTTTTCACATTAGCATATGTCAATTTTAATAAGGACATACTTTGGAGGTTCCAATATGTCATTTTCTTTAATCTTTCTATTGTTCCCAGTGTGATTTCAGGATCTCCTTTCTTATGAGGATTAGAAGAGCATCCCAGCCTGCAAAGTTGTCCTACAAAATGTTCTCTATCTACCCCTATTTGATCTTTACTAAAGGCAAAATCTAATAATCATAATTAAAATAAATGAGTGAACAATCCTGATTTAATGTATTCCTTTTCCTTTGAAGTAAATCCGTTTTAACAGATGTTAGTATTTTAACCCAAAACCATTGTTGAGAATTCAGTATCATTTAGGATTAGTGGAAGAAATATTTTAGGTAATTGAATCTCTCCTTCTATTGACTGTGATTTCTTTGGCAAGTAGAGACAACTCTGACAAGCAAGCTCTTTTGTTTTCTCATTTCATGTAAAACTTGTATTAAATGACTCTGTGCTTAATGTATGTGATACATTCCTGATTTAAAGAATCATGTTAATTGGGAAATTGACAAACTGGGGGAAATACAATCATCTCACAATATTTAAAAGTTTTATAATAATGTTTTGATATTTTTTGCTTACCATGTGAAAACTGGAGAAAACCACAGTTAAACTTAAGTTTTAGAATTACATGATTCAATCTAATGTTATTAAAAAAAATGAACCAGTAATATACCAATGTCTCTAATAAAAGATAGAAATACATTTAACATTACAATTTTCTCTAATTTTGAAATGCATTTTCTTTCTTTATTGTTATTATGAAACTCAAATTTCTCTACATTTATATTGAAAACATCAATATAAATCTTAATATAAAAGAATGTTCTCTATAATTTCACTTCAATGGCTTCTTCTGAAGCTTCAGTTGCTGTCTATTACCACAAGGTCATTGATATCAATTTCTTAGTTCGTAAAAACATGAGGCATTATAGGTTTAAATCAGTTTCCAATACAACCTATTGCCCCAGGCATTCTTCTCCATGATCTCTGCAATATTGCATCTGTAACGCCCTGTCATATCACACAGAAAGAAGGAGTGTGGGGGAATGTGAAAGATGCCTCCTGAATGTGATCTCTTGGTGGTGGGATTTTTCTCTGTGAATTACCACTATTCCAGTCAAATAGAGAAAAGCTAGAGGCTCAAGCCCTCTTCACCATCTATCTGACTAAAGGTCTCCACCTATTTCTGAAAGCATGAACTTTGAGAAGATATAAAGAACTACCAGAAGGAGACAGAATACAAGTGGAGTTCAACCAAATTATACTAATTCAATTCTGGACATTATATAAGTAACCTGAATACTTGTACTTTTAAAGACATTTAAACTGTGAAATTAGTAAAATCCCCCACAAGAAGTGAAATGGAGTTTGAATAAATATATTATTTTCTCCTATACTTTTTTTCCTACCTTCTGAAAGCAAACTACCTTCCCTCTGGGGTTAATTTCTGGAAAAACCTCACAAGATAAGCCTCATTTAAAGTTATTTCTATGAAGTATTTAGAGTTGTTTAATGTCCTTTAAGAATACAGTATTTGTAGTTAACATTTATAAAAAGTTAGAACTATTGCTAACTTTGTAACATATTTTTTCTTGTTCATTCTTTTTTTAAAATATATTTTATTGATTTTTTACAGAGAGGAAGGGAGAAGGATAGAGAGCCAGAAACATCGATGAGAGAGAGAAACATTGATCAGCCGCCTCCTGCACGCCTCCTACTGGGGATGTGCCCGCAACCAGGATACATGTCCTTGATCAGAATCAAACCTGGGACCTTTCAGTCCACAGGCCAATGCTCTATCCACTGAGCCAAACCAGTTTCGGCTGTTCATTCTTTTTTATACACTGCCCTTAACTCTAGGCTTTTGAGAAAAGAAGCATAAGAAGTTACATGAATCTGTTACTCCAAAGACACATGAGATAATATGTTAGGGTTTTCTATGTCTCCCAGACCTAAACCTCAGGGTCTCCATTCTTCCTAGATGTCCCTCATTGAACCATCCATGCACAGACTGGTAAGCTGGGGGATGCTGAGTATCTGCTGTTTAGATGGAGAGGGAACAGCTGCTGGTGCACTTGGACACACAGGTCTAGGAATTAGAGCAGAAGAAGAAAACATAAACCTGTGAGAGTGTTCCACTCTATTTACTAAAGTAAAATTATTCTAGCAGAAAGGGCCTCTAGACTAGGGAAGTGAAGGGAGATGAGGTTTGCATCATTCAGCATTTTCCCAAACTTGATTGTGGATCAGAATTGTCTGCAAATGAGGCTTTAATTCAAGTGACCAGTCCTTTCCCTGGAGATTCTGCTTTAGAAAAGTTGGATTGAGAGTGAGACATTTTTTATTTACACATTAAAAAAATTATTGTGTGATAATAAACCAGGTAATTGTTCTATCCAGGCAAGATTTTTAATTAGTATTTTATTGATGAACAGGAAAGCCCCACCAATGACAATAGAATGGGAACAAGCACCTGTTCAGACCCATTTTGTGCAAGATTGTGCCCAATTCTTTATACTTCTTTAGTAAATTTTATCTTTATTTTACAGATGAAGCAACCGAGCCACAGAGAAAGTAAATCAGCTCATAGTGTCACAGCAAGGAATTAGCAGATTAGAAACATATATTCTCTTCCTTTGTCTACCTTTTTCTGTTTCCTACCCAGAATAGATCATGCCATCATTAATTGCTTTCATCAATTAAATAAGGATACTATTGGATATAAGTGATTTTCTTTTTAGCTTAGCATCTTTTAATGTTTTAGCTTTGTGAACACATCTGTAAATTGAAAACCTCTGTAGCCTTAAAATGACACTCAGCAATATCGAATATCAGCAGAAATGTCTCATTGTGTATATTGAAAATCCCATCATCCGTTTCCATGTTGAGCTGAAGCAGTGTGATTTTCTTGCTGGCAGGCCATTTATCACTCCCCACCAGCCATCAATAATTGATTAGGGAGATTGAATTCAGCACAATGCATATCAGCTAGTTTTAACAACATAGAGTTCAGTTTGTGTCAAAATGTGGTAACCCTTGAATCTCTCTGCTTTCTCATCTCTGGGGAGTGTCATTTATTCCCTTCACACCAGTGAGAAAGAAAGAAATGGGCAGAAGGAGAAATAACTAGCTAGTTTGGATTATGTCAATGGCCCTAAAGTAACTTGCTCCTCACCATTTGTGATTCTCTCCCTTACCCGAAAACAAAGAACAAAAGGATGCTTAAGGAGCCAACCCCATAGACTTTTTAGTGCAGAGCCTCCAAGCCATCTTCTGTATTGCCTGGAAGGAGAGGCAGATTCTCACTCAGCCTGATTCCTTCTCTCTTCAGGAACTGTCAGCGTTTTCCCTCTTCCCTCCTTACTATTTCCAAAGAACACCAGTTGCGAGCAGCACTCTCACCAGCTTTTGTGTTGACCCTAAAGGTAAGTACAGAGGCCATTTGGTTTAAAGCACCACAGCAAAGAAACAGGAAGTGAAAGCAATAAACTTGAGTAGGTTACAATTATTATGAAGTCTTAAGGATTCCTTTCTGTGATGCTTCAGGGTTTTCTTGTTTTGATTCCTTTCTAAAGAAAACAAACAAACAAACAAACAAAAAAGATTCCTGATACCTGCTCTTAGTTGTGCACTGGCAGAAAGCTCTTTTCTTTTTATGGTGTTTCTTTGGCACAAAAATCTGAAGATTCAGTTAACACAGAACAATTTGAACCTCCTCTTAATCTCAGGGGGCATTTGCTGTTCTGAGGCATCCCCATTTGGGTAAGTTGGAGAAAAAATGAGAATCGATAACACTGAGGGTCTGACATGCCACACTAAACTTTTTTTTTAAAAGGAATAACTGCTTAATTCAGGGTAGTTCTACTTTTAAAAAATATTTTCCAACTTAAAAATTATTCAACTAAAGCAATTCAATAAAATCCACCTCAGATAGATATGTAATATGTAAGGCTGATGACTAAGTGATTAATACTGTACTCTGAAGGAGTAGGACCTTATTCCTATCATAAATCTCAAGAAAGATTTGTTTCCTATACTTTTAAGGAAAGGAGAAAACATTCAGAGTTAGAAAGAAAACTTTGTGCATCTGAAAACATAAACAGCAAACAAGAAATTAAATCTGGCTGTATCTCTTCACTTAAAAGGATATCTAAAATCTCATGTAAAATATAAAGCGAATAAGGTGGGTGTAGACCTAGAACTTAACACCCTCTTGTTGTCCTGGGCATTTCTTCCACTGCTTCTCTGATCACCATTTCACCCATACAGTAGACTGTTCTCCTTACTAGAAGATTATCACTGAATTCTTCTTGCTTCCTCAATATTCCTATGATTGCAATAAGTCTTTGACATTGATTAAAAAGTAAGGCAATTTTCTTTTCTCCAGAAACTTAAATTCACCCTATATGTCTATGTGTGTGATGGTCAGAATCGGTTGGTGTGGGACTGGAGTTGGTGGCTTCTTGAAAATAAAATATGTTTATCTCCCACCCCTTCCCTGTCCCTCCAGCTTCCCTTTTTTCATGACAAGAGCAGAGACAATCACTGCTTACACCAACATCAACCAGCTCAGATCACAGTTAGCTGTCTGCCTTCAGTAACATTTCTCCCTATCTCAGCAAAAAATGAGCTGAGTATATAAATAATGATAAAAGAAAGCTTAGCTTCTTTCAAAATATGCACCTTTAGAGAAATGAACAAATTCTGAGCTCAAAGATTGCCTAAGGCATTTTAAATAATTTATTTCACTCACCTAGGAAGGAAGAGACATTATATGATTACTTCCATTTTTGTTCATTTTTGCTTTTATATGACCAAAGGCCTAAGCTCCCCCTTGATGCCCTCCTGTAACTCCCATAATGTTAATAGAACATATAAGCACTTTTCAAAGAGGTCAAGACAGTGCTTACCCCTGAAAAATTTCACAGGTGCATACCTTTCCTACTCTTCCTCCCTGACCTCTCATAGATATATAATATGTAATGCTGATGACTAAGTGATTAATACTGTACTCTGAAGAAATAGGATCTTACTTCTAACCTTTCTCTATCATAAAACTCAAGAAATATTTATTTCATATATGTTTAAGGAAAGGAGAAAGCATTCAGTTTTAGAAAGAAAACTTTGTGCATTTGAAAACATGAATACAAACAAGAAATTACCTCTGGCTGTATCTCTTCACTTAAAAGGATATCTAAAATCTCATGTAAAATATAAAGTGAAGTAAGTCAGAATAATATCATGTAGAGTTTAACTTATGAGCAAAATATAAATGTTGAAACAATTGTACCAATAACAAATACTAGTGATCCTGAGAAAATCAAATGGGAAAGTAGATAAAACTTATTTGTGATATTATTCAAGACACATGATTTAATACTCAATTAACAGGTTCCCAATATGTACTGAAGCTAGTATTAAAATCTGAGGTTATAAAAATAAAAAACATGTCACTTCCTCTGAAAGGGTCGGTAAACATATAAAGGAGGAAGACATAGGGTAAACAATTACAGTGGTGTATGATGGATAAAATGCAGAATATACTTAACAATCTCTAACTTAGTCCAAAGAGAGAGGGAAAACTTTGCAAGAAAAGGCACTTAATAAGTTGTTTTATGAAAAGGAAGTGTACAAATAAAAAGACGGGTAGAGAGCATCTGCTTGAGGCCAAGGAATGTGACAATAAAGTGGATTTGAAAAGAACTTTAAATTTTTACTTTTTTTAAACATGTGCTTACCACACAATCTAGCAATCAGACACTTAGCTATTGATTCAACTTTTTTAAAACTTGCACATGAATATTTATATCTTTATTGACAATTACCAAAAACTAGAAGAAACTCATTTGCTAAGGCTGCAATAGCAAAGCCTTTATAAAAATCTATTTAGGGTTTTCCTGTTTTCTTTATCTGTGGTTTTCCTCCTCAGACTGGTTTAAGACCCTCTTCCTTTGCCCACTCTGCTACCCTTTTTGACTGAATTTCCTGGACACATTATATTGGGGCAAAAATATAAAAAGTGTTCCTAGAAGAAATCAAAGTGTCTTTCAATAGGCAACCAGATGGACTGTATCTGCTCACCCTGCATTTACAAATCAAATGAAACAAGCTATTAATTCACACCAGGGCATGGATGTCTGAAAGAAGCCAGACCACCAAAGAGACATGTAGTATGCTTCAATTTATATGGTAATCTAAAAACTAAAATAATAATAATAATAATAATAATAATAATAATAATAATAATAATAGAAATATATCAATGGTTGTTAGTAGTTTGAAGAAGAGAGTATAGAGGATTCTTAGAGTGATGAAAAACTTTTGGATAGTACCATAGAGATAGATATACCACATAAGGCATTTGTAGAAACATAGAACTTTACTGTACATAAAATGAGCCCTTAATGTATGCAAATTTACAAAATAAGCCACGTAGTAGCGAATCAACCAGGATGGATTATAGACTGTGACAAAAGTCTACCTGACATAATCTCATTGAAGGTGTGGTAGAAAGTTTCTGACATAAGTAACTTTGAAAATCAGATTCTTTAACTGGAAACTGTAAGACTAAAAAGACAATGATGGATGTGCTCATAAACACTGTACTCTACTTTGGAAAGTTGCATATAATGGGCGTATAAATTACTGAAACTGCTTTACAAATATACTGAAATTGGATAAATAAGTAAATGGATGGTAGTCATATTTCTCAAGTTGCAGATACTAAAGAGAAAAAAGAATAGATTGAGACTCAGTAACATCATTATGGACTCATGTTTAGATACATATTATAGGTATAGAATGAAAATATAATTATAGACATAATGTGTATGAACAGGTTAGTACACATACATATATTGCCTTGCCCTATCCACTGAAATATCCTAGAAGCAATGACACCTGGGTAGCAATGATCTAAATTTCTAATGCCATTTTCTAGTAAAAGAAACCAGGGTTTAGGGGTTTTAGAATTGGGGCATAAATATAAAAAGTGTTCCTGGGCATCTTCTAGTCCAGAAAGTAAAGAAGTGATAAAAAATAAAAGGACATGGTGGCCAACCTGGAAGAGTTTCCAATGGCCAAAGCTGGAAAAGTTTTAGGATAAAAATAAATGACAACGTATTAGATTATAACCCTTCTCTTTGTGACCTGCCTTTCCAAGGACATGAAAAAGAAATAAAAAAGTGTAGTCATGCTACCAATTTCCCTACATATAAATAAATATATTGTTCATACTCATATAAATAAATGATTTAATGAAATAAATAAATGGAGGTAGGAGACAGACATCTCACATGTAAGATAATTTCAAAGAGTACTGTTTCAAATGTATTTAACTTTAAACAATACAAACAATCAGATGTAAACCAGAAGGAAACTGGATTAGGTGGGGCTGGAACTGCTGAGGTGGGCTGGACACCCCAGCAGTGTAGATTTTCTGCCTGGGGTTGCCATGAGGGGTCCTCTTGGAGGAGGATCTCAGCGTCAAAGTGGAAGTCTAACTGGGAGATGGTCCAGAAAATTCAGTCAAAATGAGTAGCAGAGCAGGCAAAGAGAGAGGGCCTTAAACAGGTCTGAGGAGGAAAACCACAGATAAAGAAAACAGGTAAACCCTAAATAGGTTCTTATAAAGACTTTGCTATTGCAGCCTTAGCAAAGGAGTCCACTACTTAGGATAGCTACACAGAAACTAAAAATGCACTTTTTGTGATTTTAATTACTGTTGTGTACAGAACCTCACCAGAAGATATTTCTGAACTTGTTTTAGGAAGCCACAAGGAGAATGCAAGTTCTTCCAAGATTATGTCAGAGGCAAAGGTAGGGCAGTCATGGAGGACGACATATTCAGGAAATACAGCTCCAACGTCAGGGAGGTCTGCATGACTCCATCTCAGTAACAAGTTTGATTGGTGGAATGCTGAAGGTCAGAAATAAGCACAGCCATTGAGCACTGGTTTCTGGAGTCAGATTTCTTGGGTTTAATTCAAGTTCCCTTACTTACAATTTGTATTATTTTGGGCAGTTTGTCCCTAAATTTTCTTATTTTCTCATCCTTAAAATATAAAGTGCAATAAGTCAGAATAATATCTTGTATTAAGTAATACCATGTATAAAATAGTTCCAGTTCATGATGCAAGTGTGAGATTTATGAAAAAATGCAATTTAATTAGAATAGTATCTGATTCATTGTATGCACTCAGTAAGCATTAGCTGATATTGTTTATAAAGCAACAGTCTCACCTATTGATAGAATCAGGAATGGGGGTGCAGATTATTGTCTTGCTTTGTTCACTTCTATCTATTCAAGACCTAGTAGGTCATGAAAAAATGGTTGTTGAACAAATCTTACCTAAATTTCACGAGATACCAATTGAAAAGCACATTTTCAAAATAAGGTTTAAAAATTAGAAGAGACTAAGGAAGAGGATTATTAACCCTAGCTTGTTTAGCTCAGTGAATAGACTTAGCCTGCAGATGAAAGAGTCCTGGGTTCAATTCCAGTCAAGCACAAGTACCTTGGTTGCTGTCTCCTCCTGGCCCAGGCCCTGGTCGGGGCATGTGCAGAAAGCAAACCAATTGATTTGAGAGATGTTTCTTTCTGTCTTTCCCTCTTTCTTCCACTCTCCCTAAATATCAATGTAAAAATAGAAAATGAAAGAAAAGAAAAGAAAAGAAAAGAAAAGAAAAGAAAGTTTATTCAGTACTTTCCTATATAACATCACTACTATATTCTCCCTCCCCCACTTTGTCCAAAATGTTACTGAAGCTACCAAATGTAGGGGCAGTGCCTGTGGCTGGCTTGTCTGTGGGTCATAGGAGAGAGTTGTGTGCATGGAGGTATCTGAAAATGTCCCCCATTGTGTCCCAAGCAGCAAATCCTTCTCTTTGTGACCTGCCTTTCCAAGGACATGAAAAAGAAATAAAAAAGTGCAGTCATGCTACCAATTTCCCTATATATTCAGTTCAGGCAGACAAAGAACACCATTGTCTCTAGCATGGTCAGCCTCTGCAAGTTCAAAAAGTTCTCAGAGAACAGGCTGAACACCCTTTGGGAGTGATACAACTCCACCACTTAGGTGGTGGAACTACCTAAAGGAACACAAAAATATTTTCTTTTGAGACCAAAGGGACACCTCCTAATTGCTAGAAGCCTGAGAGCGGGCATGTGGCTGAACCGTTTGAGGTCTGACAAGTGTTTCATAAAGGTGAGTTGGCTCTGTGTCTAAAGAAAACGTGATCACCTTGAGAAAGTGTGGCTGCCAAAAATGCTCCTTTGCTTTGATGATTAACAAGGTTATTATTTATTCTTTCTGTGATTACCCTTGAAAGTGTGACACAGATCCTTTGTCATATAAAGAAACACTGTTTTTACATTCCAGGGAGAACACGAAAAGGGTTTTTAATTACTCTCCATGGCATCTGTTTATTTGAATCTCCTTATGAATAATCATGTAGACCAACATATCCAGATGGCCAGGTTCTCTTGCTACTCCTGCCCTTTTCTTCCTCTCTCATGATTAAAGACATTTTATTTTACATCCAGAAAAGTCGCCTATTGAATGAAAGACGCTTGAGGATGTGGCTCCAAATGCCTGAGAGAATATGAAAAAGTAAATCTTTATAGCAGGAGATCACACCCCACTGACCAGCGGTCTCCATGCTGACCAGTGGTGTCCATTTGCCTCATGCCAATAGTTTGTTATTAGATAATTAGTCTATGCCTATGGGCATAATCAGACTTTTGCCACAGATTGAAAACTGTTTTCCCATGCATCAGGGTCAGGAGGGCTCTGACTTAGATGATGTGCAATGATATCTGATGAAGTGTAATTTACAAACTATTTGCTCTGTAAAGACTCCCATAGCCACAAAAGTATAAAATAACTAGTCTCAATGCATGGAATTCATGCAAGGGGCTCTGCCCCCACTGCCATGACTTTGTCCAGAAGGATATCTGGTCCAATTAGCATATTATGCTTTTATTATAAACATTACAGATGGCTGATTCATATTGGTACAGACAACATACCTCAACCTGTTTTCTAAATAGTACATAAGTCAAGACACATTATTTGTTATTTGTAAGGGAATTTATATTTACAAATAAATGATCAAACACTTTCGGAAAATATGGTCTGTCATGTATGTCTTACAAATTCACTATAAAAGCCCAGTAATTTTATAGTAATTGGCTTAAACCTGTTTAATATAGATTCCTAAACTCTGACCTTAGAATAATTTTTGTGTTTTTCACTTTTATAAAAGTCCTGCAAGACGTCAGCTCTGTGGGTCTCAATTGGGAAAGACTGTCTGCTGTACATCAGCTCTCTGCTGTAGAGCCTAAGACATATTTTATGAGGGTGCATTTGAAGCACCATTTAGAACTGAACTTGCTCCTTTGGATGACCATTCTGCTTTCTGAACCAGTCATAGGGTGGAGGGCATCCATCCAATTGTATCCATCCAATGGTCTTGGAGAATTAGCCTCACTTCTATCTAGAAAGGTTATTTTATGGCCTCCAAAGTAATAGAGTGCCCTATTCTTAATGCAGCATCAATAACAGCAGCTGCTTCCTATATAGGCTAAAGATTAACAACAGGGCTTGGGCAGATTTATAGGGCAGGTTATTACACCCTGGAAATAAGAGGGTGTTACTAATTCTCTTCCCTTGCTTTAATAGACTGACAGCTTCCTGGGCACCAGGTAGTTTCATGACACAAATAACTCCTCAAACAAACCACCTGGGAGTAGGAAGCTCACAGGTGCCTCTGCTCTCTCTGTGGCCTACACTCTTCACTGCTGCAGAGGCACAGCTACAAAAACGCCAGTTATCACACAGTGCTCCTGAAAGTATGCAATAAACCAGTGCCAACCTCACAAGAACTGGTGTTTGGGTAGACAAGTGCACACCCCCACACACTTATTACACTATGCTGGGTCCACATATATTGTCATGATCTGTTTCCATCGCAGATTCAGTCCTTTCTGACCAAATCCACTTGGAGCTCTTCATCTCTTCCTTGTCACCCTAAGAGAGATGGCAGTTGATATTAATTCCCAGAGACACAAAAAATAATGCTGAACTCTCCAGGTGGAAGCGGAAGCCTCCCATTTCTCCCTCCACTGTGTCAGTTCCTGGGGCACCAGTTTATACTTTAGGGTCTGAAATTTCCACTCATTCAGTGAGGAATTTGAATCCAGGTCAAGGGATCCCACCTGTGCATGAATTTGTGCACCAAACCTCTAGTCTAATAATAATTTTCAACCATTGTTACAGACTAGTATATGATTCTTGGAGTTTGAAGGTCTGGAACATTATATTGATCTAGTCAAAGGTTCCAAGCATTCTGGGGAAAACATATGTGCTAAAACAGGCTCCTCCTCTGGAGACATCTATCAATCTTCTTCATCCCATCCTGTGATCAGGATCAGGCTGTGATGTGGACAATAGGGAATGTCATTGGACCAAGTGTTTCAGTGAGGCAGGACAGTGTGAATAGTGGTTAGAGGGATGGATGGGGGCAAACTTCCTACATTTAATTCTAGCTCTGCCACTAACAAGAATTAGCATCAACTTTGAGTCTCAACTTACTTACCTGTTAAATGTTTTAAAAATATTAAAAACTATTGTTAACAAGAACAACAACTATCCTATTCCATATGTTTGGTCGGAAGATTAATAAGTTAAAAAATGTAAAGATCTTCAACAAGGTCTGGAGTAAGCCAATCTGTCAATAAATGTTAATTTCTAGGCATTTATCCCTAATTTCATTTTTGAAAGGCCCTATTGAAGTAGGTATCATAATGCCCTGATTGTAAAGACACCGAAATTCAGGCAGCTTGTCATTTTCCCAGAGTTGCGTAGTCAAATAGAGCTAAGATTCCAATCCATTTTCTCCATCATTATTCACAACACTGAACTACATCCATTTAAATACTATGACACTTAGTGGCTGACAAATTTCTATTTCTAACTCTACTTCAGTGACATTATCAGCAACTCCATAAATTAATATGCATGTTGCACATAATCCAGAAACCACATATAGCGAGATACTGTATCATCAATTAAAAGAGTTACTTAAGAACTGAGGAGTTTGACTATGTTCAGTTGACTCTTATACAACATGGGTTTAAAGTACACAAGTCCACTTCTATGCAGATATTTTTTTTCAATAAATACAGTATGTAAATGTATTTTCTTTCTCTAAAAATTTTCTTAATAACATTTTCTTTTCTGTAACTTATTTTATTGTAATACTTCGGTATATAATATACATAGCATACAAAATGTGTATTAATATACTGTATATATTGTTGAGTCTTCCAGTCTACAGTAGGCTATTAGTATAATCAGCCCTCCACATCTTTGGTTTCCCAACCATAGAATAAAAATGCTGCTTTCCATATGCAGTTGGCTGAATTGCAAATAAAAAGTCTGAAGGTACAAAATGCTGACTACTGTTGAGTTTGGGGAATTTAAAACTTATATGAGGATTTTAAAAAATATATATTTTTATTTATTTCAGAGAGAAAAGGAGAAGGAGAGAGAGCTAGAAACACCAATGATTGGAGAGAATCATTGATTGGCTGCCTCCTGAACACTCTCTACCAGGGATCAAGCCCACAAATCAGGCATGTACCCTTGGCTGGAATTGAACCTGGGGCCCTTCAGGCCACAGAACAACTCTCTATCTACTAAGCCAAACCAGCTACGGCTTATATGAGGATTTTTGACTGCTTGAAAGGTCAGAGCCCCTTACCTTCACATTGTTCAAGGGTCAACTGTATATCAAAGTGTTTTCATCATGATAACTGAACATCTATTGTTTCTTTCTCACCTACCAGAGCCACATGAGAATTTTGCTTTTATCATATTCTCTATTGCAGCAAACCAGCTTCTGTGCTTTAAAATCCATGCCTGTGCCCTGGTTAGTGTGCCCAGTTGGTTGAGCATCATCTCATGCACCTCGTAGAGGTTACCAGTTGGATTCCTAATCAGGGCACATGCCGAGGTTGCTAGCTGGATCCCCAATAGGGAGTGTACAGGAGGCAGCCAATTCATGGTTCTCCTTCTCTCTTCATCTCTGTCTCTAAACTCAATAAAAACATACTTTAAAATAATAATTAAAATAAATAAAATATATCTTTAAATAATCATTAAAAATTCATCACTGCATTTGCATTGAGGCTATTCTTCCCATTGTTCCTGGGAGATGCTGGATTCTTTTGATGGTGGCTTGGGCTCAAGAATATTTCATTTCTTGACTACCTTTCAGTAGAACTGCACATTGGTCTAAGTTACTTCTGCTCGGCTTTCTTTCCTTCCACTCAGCTATTTTCTCTTTTCTTCCTTCCTTGCGTCTCCTTCAGTAAGGATCAGACTTGCATCATGATTCACCAGTTCTCTCAGGCTCTCCCAGTATCACATCTGTTTTATTTCAAAAGCATTTTCCCTAGTTCATTTCTTATCTATTTAATTCCAACTTGGCATTTGCTTTTCAGAGGAGTTGGATGGACACATGGATAAACTTCATAATTAGTTGCAGGACAGATATTTGCTGTCTCAATTCTAACTTTCTCCCCTTAACATCTAGATAACCATCAGGGTTTGTAAAAAAAGGTTACATCTGTCCAAAAGGGCAATTGCCACATTGTATATACATTTTCAATGCCAAGGGTACAGTTTACAGTTAAAGTGACTTCTCCTAAAGGAAGGAGCAAGGAAGGAAGGAAAGAAGGGAAAAAAAAATTTATTGAGTATCTCTTATGCTCTAGGTATATTATTCTGATAGAGCATTTTCTTTCAATTCCAAAAGAATCTTGTAATTCAGATTTTCAAATGAGATTAAAAAAAGGTAAGTATAATATGAGCCACCCAAAACTCAGGGAGATGGAAGAGCTCAAAATTTTAACTCTTTCTTTTCTTTTAATTTTGTGCTCATTTTTGTATATTATAAAGAAACTAAAATACAATATTTTCTACTGCATTTTAGATATACTTTTCAGACATAACTGAACATAATTATGTGAACACATACGAATGTGTATACCCAAAAACAGTGAGATATCCATGTATATATGTACACACAAACATATAGCTGAGGGTAATATGATTACAAACATATACATATATGTATACAAACATATAAGTAAATATAGACTGGATATATAAGCCCAGACACAAATTCTGCACACAGAATATTTTTGTGTGTCATACAGGTTTGAGTTACCCAATCCCATGACCCATATTATCATTAGGATCCTTTGTTACAATGAAGCAATCTGTTCTTACTAAATTAGGACTTAACATGTAGAAGCCTGAAGATGTCAATGAAGACAAAGTATCCATAATGGCTGGTGGAGTTCTGATCTATATGTGAGCTCCATTCAGTTCTGCTAATGCCATTAGATGTGTGAGGTAGGAGTATACCAGATTCCCATGAGGAAATTGATAGCTCAGCCTAGGAAACTAGCATCCTTCTACTGGATCCTGTTGGAATCTATGCTGCTCTCTGCCAATGCAACCAGGCTTATTGGTAGCAAGTAGATTATATCATCCAAAAATTCTAAAAAAAAACACATATCTGCTTTCATAAATGCCTCAATTTATGAATTCCTCTATGGACAATAGTAAAGTAGGTAGAATTGGTCTGAATAACAATTATACTGAAAGCCAACTATATATTTGAAATAGTACTAAGAGATATGAATGCATTATCTCTCATTTCATCGCATGTTCAAATGACATCCTATATAATAAAAGGCTAATACGCAAATAGACTGAAAGGTAGCATAACCAGAACAACCAAACAACCTAACAATTGGTTGCTATGACATGTGCTGACCACTAGGGGGCATGTGCAGAACATGGAAGGCATTGGCTGGTGTGGGCTAGTGGAGCAGGTGAACAGGAGTGCCAGACCAAGGGGGCACCAGTCACTGTCCTCAGGGTGAGCTTCTGGTGGTTATCGAAAATTCTTTGCTTCCTCAAGCACTGTGGTCCCACCTAGAGCTGACAACCACCATCAATGCCAGAGCCACCACTCACACTCAGTGCTGGTGTCCTACACTAGTCCCAATCACTCAGTGCCATCAGTGGGTGTGAGTGGTGGCTGCCAGCCCTGATTGCCCCTAAAGGCTTCTCCACCTCCGCCTGCTCTTGAGGGGCAATCAGGGCAGCAGCCAGGGCTCACACCTGCTGACGGTGTCAGCCCCACTTGCGCCCTCTGCTGGCACTGGCCACAATCGCCTTGCACCATCAATAAGTGTGAGCAGGGCTGGCACTGTCAGCACAATGGAATAGCAGTGGCAGGAGTGTGGACTGTGGGCCATGGCAGGGGGATGGGCTGAAACCAGCTCCTGTGCCTACTGCAGCCTTGTGGCCCACAGTTTCTTTCAAGGTACACAAATCTGTGCACTGGGCCCCTAGTTGTTAATAAGTAGCTGCTCCTGAACTGTTCTTCTCCAATATGTAGGCCACAGATACCTGGCTCTGAAGTACTGACACCTGTCACTGACATCTATTTTTTTGACAATTCACTTTGATCACCTTCCAATCTCAGTTATCATCAGAGACTCACCCTTTACCCCACAAACATACACACTCAGTCCCATCCTATATAATAAAGCTATAATATGTAAAATTAACCCTCACACCCTTACAAGATGGCTGCCTATGACCAAGCCAGCAAGGAGGTTAGTGAAGATCAACCAAAAAACTGAACAAGCAGTCTGCATGGGGACACCAGGCTGGCGGGGGAGGAGGGGTTGTGAGGAGCAAACAGACTGGCAGGGGGGCAATTGGGGGCTACCAGGCCAGTAGGGGGGCAGTTGGGGGCAACCAGACTGGTGTGGGGGCAGTTAGGAGTGACCAAGTCAGTATTAGGGGGCAGTTAGGAGTGACCAGGCTGGCAGGAAGGGGGCAGTTGGGGGTGACCTGGCCAGCAGTGGGGGTGGGGGGCTATTAGGGGGAGGTTAGTTAAGGGTGACCAGTCAGGTAGGCAGGTGAGTGATTAGGAGCCAGCAGTCCAGGATTGTGAGAGGGATGTCTGACTGTAAGATGTTTGTGTGTACATCCTCTGAGGGGTCCTTGATTAGAAAGGGTGCAGGCTGGACTGAGGGGACCTTCCCCGCATGTACAAATTTCATACACTGGGCCTCTAGTTATTTTTATATTATTTTCAGCATGCATAAATGTCCTAGACCCCGAAGGCGATCAACCAACTTCACCTCTGAATGAAGAACCAGACTCATTGCATTTTATGTGCTCTACAAAGCAATGCCCATCACAGCAGTGATGGCAAGAGGTTCATGCTGGCTCCCAGGAAAGTAACTGGCAGGCTGTTGTCTTACCCCCCTGTGGCTGCCTGAGCTCTCCTTCATCAGCCTGCATGGAAATAGTTATGCTTCTATCCTTTGATCAGGGATCACTGGCTGTAAACACGACCAAGCTGTTGGGACTCAGATTAAAACAATAGTTATATCCAGGCAAGTCACTTTGACACAAATGCCAAACTCTTTCCTAATCTATCATGAAAATGAATAATGTGTGCTAGGCTCAAGTTTGTGTTGACAAGTGGTGACTAAAGAGGGTGCTTCCATGTGCAATAGAGAAGGAAAGCATGAGATATGACATATTCTGTATATGGGGTAGCAGATACAGATGCAAGACATTTGTAAAAGGAGGATTTGAGATATAAAATAAATTATTAATTGAGTGCTACTACTTAGCCAAGCTTTGCATGCCTAATTTACTAAATCTTTATTAAACTTCATTAATTGATTCATCAACTCTTTTTATTTTTCACTTCATAAAATGAGTTTATAATTTATTCCTTTTTTAATTTATTTTTTATTATGTTACATGTATACCTATCTCCCCATTGCCCTCCCTCCCTTCCAGGCATACCCCCAATCCCTATTGCCTATGTTCAGTAGTTATGCTTCTCTGCATGCATACAAGTCCTTTGATTGATCTCTTATCTACCCCACCTCTCCTTAATCTTCCTGCTATAATATCACAGTCTGTTTGATGCTTTACTGCTTCTGTATCTATCTTTTGTTCATCATTTTACAATGTTCTTTATTATCCACAAATGAGTGACATCAGATGATGCTTCTCCTTCATTTATTGGCTTATTTCACTAAGCATAAGGCTCTCCAGTTCCAACCAGGTTGCTGCAAATGATAAGAATTCCTTCTTTTTAATGATAGCATAGAATTCCATTGTGTAGATGTGCCACAGTTTTCTGATCCACTCATCTGCTGACAGGCACCTAGGCTGTTTCCAAACAGTAGCTATTGTAAATTGTGCTGCTATGAACATAGGGGTGCATAAACCCTTTCTTATTGGTATTTGTAATTTCTTAGGATATATTCCTAATAGTGGGATTGCTGGGTCAAATAGGAGATCCATTTTTAGTTTTTTGAGGAAACTCCATACTGTTCTCCACAGTGGCTGTACAGTCAGCATTGCCACCAATAGTGCACAAGGTTTCCTTTTTCTCCACATCCTCGCCAACACTTGTCATTTGTTGATGATTGCCATTCTGACAGGTGTAAGATGGTATCACATTGTTGTTTTGATTTGCATCTCTCAGATAATTAATGACTTTGAACAGGTTTACATGTGTCTCTTGGCCTTCCTTCTGTCGTCTTTCAAAAAGGCTCTATTAAAGTCCATTGACCATTTTTTTATTGGATCATTTATATTCCTTTTATTAAGTTGTATAAGTTGGCTGTAGGTGTTGGAGATTAAACCTTTATCAGTGATATCATTTGTTATCCCATACAGTGGTCTCTCTTGTTGTTTTGTTGATGGTTTCTTTTGCTGTGCAAAAGCTTTTTATTTTAATGTAGTCCCATTTGTTTATTTTTTCTTTAGCTTCAATTGCCTTTGGAGCAGTATCAGTGAAGAAGTTCTTTCGGCATATATCTGAGATTGTGCTGCCTGTGGATTCCTCTAGTATTTTTATGGTTTCCCTTGTAATATTTAAGTCCTGTATCCATATTGAGTTTATTTTTGTATTTGGTGTAAGTAGGTGGTCCAGTTTCATTTTTTTGCATGTATCTGTCCATTTTCCCCAACACCGTTTATTTAAGACTCTCTGTTGGCTTCATTTTATGTTCTTGCTGCCTTTGTAAAATATTAGTTGAGCATAGTGGTTTGGGTGTATATCTGGGGTCTCTATTCTATTTCATTGGTCTATATGTCTGTTCTTGTGCCAGTACCAGGCTGTTTTGAGAACAGTTGCTTTGTAATATAGCTTGAAATCTGGTATTGAGATCCCACCTACTTTATTCTTCTTTCTCAGGATTTCTGTGGCTATTCATGGTCTTTTTTTGTTCCAGATGAATCTTTGAAGAATTCTTTCTAGGACTGTGAAATACATCATTCGTATTTTAATGAGTAGTGCATTGAATCTGTAGATTGCTTTGGGTAGTATGGTCATTTTAATGATGTTGATTCTCCCAATCCATGAGCATGGTATGCCTTTCCATCTGTTTACATCTTCCTCTATCTCTTTTTTCAGTGTCCTGTCGTTTTCTACATATAGGCATTTTACCTTCTTAGTTAGGATTATTCCTAGGTACCTTAATTTTTTTGGTGCAATGGTAAATGGGATTGTTTTTTAGTCTCTCTTTCTGTCATTTTGCTATTAATGTATAGAAATGCCACAGATTTCTTGGCATTAATTTTATATCCTGCTACATTGCCAAATTCATTTATTAAGTCAATTAGTTATGGGATGGAGTCCTTACAGTTTTTTTATATACAGTATTATGTCATCTGCAAATATGGACAGCTTTACATCTTCTTTCCCCATTTGGATGCCTTTTATTTCTTCTCCTTGTCTAATTGTAATGGCTAATACTTCCAGTACTATGTCAAACAGGAGAGGTGAGATTGGGCATCCCTGTCTTGTTCCTGTTCTTAGGGGTAAAGATGTTAGTTTTTTAGGGGTATGATGTTAGCTGTGGGTTTATCATATATGGCTTTTATGATATTGAGGTATGATCCTTCTATTCCCACTTTGCTGAGGGTTTTTATGAAGAAAGCGTGTTCGATATTGTCAAATGCTTTTTCTGCATCGATTGATATGACTATGTGATTTTTATCTCTCAAATTGTTTATGTGATGTATCACGTTTATTGATTTGTGTATATTGTACCATCCCTGCATTCCTACTTGGTCATGACCTATGATCTTTCTGATGTACTGCTGGATTTGATTTGCTAGAACTTTGTTGAGGATTTTGGCATCTATGTTCATGAGAGATATTGGCCTATAATTCTCTTTCATTGTGTTGTCTTTATCTGGTTTTGGTATTAGGGTGATGCTGTCTTCATAGAAGGTGTTTGGAAGTGTTCCTTCTTCTTAAATATTTTTGAATAGTCTGAGGAGGATAGGTTTTAATTTTACCTTGAATGTTTGGTTAAACTCTTCTGTGTAGTCATCTGGTCTGGGGCTTTTATTTGCTGGAAGCTTTTTGATGACTACTTCAATTTCTTCCATCGTTATTGACCTATTGAGATGTTTAGATTCTTCCTGATTGAGTTTTGGAAGGTTATATTTTTCTAGGAATATGTCCAATTCTTGCAGGTTGTCCAATTTGTTGGAATGGAGTTGTTCATAGTATATTTAACAATCCTTTGTATTTCGGCAGGGTCTGTTGTTATTTCTCCCCTTTCATTTCTGATTTTGTTTATTTGGGTCTTCTCTCTTTGCTTCTTGGTAAGCCTGGCTAGAGTTTCATCAATCTTGTTCATCCTTTCAAAGAACCAACTCTTGGTTATGTTGATCTTTTGAATTGTTTCTTTGGTCTCCAAGTTGTTTATCTCCGCTCTGATCTTCACTATTTCCTTCCTTCTGAGTACACTGGGCTTTTCTTGTTGCTCTCTTTCTAGCTCTTTGAGTTGTAGGGTTAGGTAATTTATTTCCATTGTTTCCTGTTTTTTTGCAGTAGGCTTGTAGGGCTATGAACTTCCCTCTCAAGACTCCTTTCTCAGTGTCCCATAAATTTTGCATTGTTGTGTTGTCATTGTCATTTGTTGCCATGATGTTTTTTATTTCTTCCTTGATCTCTCTGGTTACCTAGTCATTGTTTAATAACATGCTGTTTAGTCTCCATGTGTTTGATTTCTTTATATCGTTTTTATTATGGTTGATTTCCAGTTTTATGCCACTGTGATCTGAGAAAATGTGTGATATGTCTACCTTCTTGAATTTGAAGAGACTTTTCTTATGACCCAACATATGATCTTTCTTTGAAAATGACACATGTGCACTAGAGAAGAATGAATATTCTGTTGCTTTGGGGTGAAATGTTCTGTGGATTTCAATTAATTCCATCTGTTCTAGTGAGTCATTTAGGACTGATGTTTCTTTGCTGATTTTTCTTTCGAGTATTTGTTCAGTGGTGACTGTGGGGTATTATAGTCTCCTACTATGATTGTATTGCTGTCAATCTCACCCTTAATATCCTCCCGGAGGTTTTTTTTTTATGTATTTAGGTGCTCCTGTATTGGGTGTGTATATGTTTACTAGAGTTATTTCTTCTTGTTGGATTGTTCCCTTTAGTATTATGAAGTGGCCTTCTTTATCTCTTGTTATGTCTTTCACTTTGAGATCTAATTTGTCAGATATAAGTATTTCAACCCCAGCTTTTATTTTTCATTTCCATTTACCTGAAACACCATCTTCCATCCCTTCACCCTCAATCTGTGTGCATCTCTTTTCCTGAGGTGGGTTTCTTGCAGACAGCAGATATATGGATCATGTTTTCTTATCCAATCGGTTACCCTATGTCTTTTTATTGGAGCATTTAATGCGTTTACATTTAAAGTTATTATTGGCATGGGAAAATGGTGGCAAAATAGATGGACGTGTCTGGAGCTTTGTCGCTGGGCAGAGGGAGAGAGAGCAGCTGAGAGTTGCACAGGGAGTGTTTGTTGCAAGTTAAGAATCAGTTATCCTCCAGGAGAAGTTGTGGAACTGCTGGACAGGGCTCTCCTGGCCAGGCAGCCCACTGCCATGGAGTTTTTGTTGGCCGGAGCCACCAGCGCAAATGCAGAGGCCACGTTATCTTGCAGATGGAGGTGGATGTCTGCAGTGGTCTGAAAGCTGCGGCTGGCTGAAACACTGACCAAACAGCCAGAGACCCAGAACACCGCTCTCCAATCAGCACAGACACATGGTGGATTCAGAGATCCACACGGCACACAGAAAGGTCAGATTTAGCCTGGGATAAGGTGAGGTCTCCTGCCCCTCAGAACCGAGATGCACATACCGTGGGATTCGGGCTGTTATAAAGCTGCCTCTGGAGAAGTCCGCGGAGGTGGGCAGGGAGTGATCCCTAAGTTTGGGGGCAAATGCTCTGAGCTGTTGATAGAGGGGAGCTCTGGAAAATGACTCGTTTTTTATCTGAGGCAGAGGGACAGCCTGGGAATTATTACAGTGTCCCGGGTGCAAAATCCCCACAAACCAGCTTTGAGAACCCTACATAGCAGGATCTGAGCAGAGCCTAGAGAGGTCCTGTGCTTTTTCTCAGAGATTAATTCCGAAACGCTGCCACCCAGTGGATGTTGCACAAATTGTCTCTCGCATAACCAAAAAAGAAAAAAGATTAAAATGTCAACAGTGCAACACAGGGAACTGCAATACCTCCCTACTGGGAAACAGGAGTGCCAAGCAGAATAATAGTGGAAGTGAATGACCACTCTATATATTTTTTCTTTTTCCTTTTTTCTTTCTTTTATATTATTTTATTTTTATCTTTCATTTTTACATATTTTAATTAAAAGACTAATTTTTTCTTTCCGACTCAATTGATTTTACATTTTTGATTATTACCTTTTTGTTTTCAACTAGTATTATTATTTATTAATTACTACTAGTATTTTACCTTTTGGACATTCTATTTTCATCTTTCCTTTAGCATAATTTTACTCCAACTCAACTCTGCCTTTATGCCAACACTTGCCTCCTAACTTTCCCCATTTTGTTGTCTTGTTTCTCTTTCCCTTTTCCAACTTTAGTTTCCCCCTATTCTTTCTCTTTACCTGGTTAAAATTTCACCCCACTTATATATATAATTTCAAATCCCCTACTACAAGTCCACGAACCTCTCCCCTCTTGTCTTCACTAGCCAAAAAGTTGTTTTTTCTCTATGTCCTTTTGTTACTATCTGCCTGAACAGTGATTATATTGATTTTTTGAACTTTTTCATGATATTGTTTTAGTGTATTCTACTTGTTTATTTTGCTTTTTGCTTGCTTTATTTTTTACCTCTCTTTTCCCTCGCCTCCCTCGATACCGGTTGTTATCTACAGTTTGTATTAATCTCTAGGTACTGGTTGCTGGCCTTTATTGGGAGTAGTGACTGTTCTATTGGAGTTTTCTCCTGACATCTATATTTTGTTTCCCTTTTCTCTCTTATCCGCTTTCTTTTCTCTCTGACTTTGTTTCTCTTTCTCTTTTCTTTTTCTTCCTATCCTTTTTTTAAATTTTATTTTATTTTTAGTTCATTTATTTTTTTTTTCCTCCCTCTCCCAATTTGATATTGGCACTTCATTCCATTCTTTTTCCCTCAATTTCCTCTTCCTCTTTCTCTACTTACCCCTAATTTGTCTTTCATTGGTGATCACCTTGTAGGTGATTATTAACATCATGAATACATTTCTACTCAGTGACTTGTGTGCTGTACCGAGTCGTGTTGTAGTTTGTGCCTTTGAATCAACATAGGAGAAAGAACTACATAACCAGAACCCGGAGAAGGAAAACCATGGGAAGAAGTAGAAACAGCCCGCATATGACAGATAGGCAGCTATTACCAGAAAAGGAAGTAAACGAAATAGAAGCACAAATAAGTCTGACAGAGAAAGAGTTCAGAGAAATGATCATAAGGTGGGTGAAAAGAATGGAAGACAATTTCGACATTGTGAGTAAGAGCCAAGAGGAAATGAAGAAGACCCAAGAGGAAGTGAAGAAGAAGCAAGAAGAAAAGCAGAAGCAGCAAGAAGAAATGGAAAAGAAGCAGAAAGAAATGCGGAAGAACACAAAAGAAATGAAGAATAATCCAGAAGAAATGAAAAATGACATCACTGCTATAAAGAAATCAAAAAAAGCATCAAGAGTAGACTAGAAGAAAGAGGACAGCATTCGTGAGCTAGAAAACATGGTAGGAAAAAATACCCAAGTACAGCAGCTTCTAGAAAAAAAAGTTAAAAAGCAAGAGGAGCCTAAGGGAACTTTGGGATAACATGAAACAAAACAACATCTGCATAATTGTGGTTCCAGAAAGAGTGGAAACAGAACAAGGATTAGAGAACCTGTTTGAAGAAATAATGATAGAAAATTTCCACAATATAAAAAGAAAAAACCCACACAAATCCAAGAAGCTCACAAAGTCCCAAACAAAATAACCCCAACAAACCAACACCAAGGCACATTATAATTAAATTGGCAAACACCGATGACAAAGTAAGAATCATAAAAGCAGCCAGAGAGAAACAGATAGTTACATACAAAGGAACCCCCTTAAGACTAGCTACTGATTTGTCAACAGAAACTCATCATGCAAGAAGGGAATGGAATGAAATATACAAAGTCATACAAAGGAAGGGTCTGAATCCAAGAATACTGTACCCAGCAAGACTCTCAATCAAAATTGAAGGTGAAATCAGAAGCTTCACAGACAAAAAAGGACTAAGGGAATATATTACCACTAAACCAGCAATGCAAGATATGTTAAAGGGTCTGCTGTAATAAAAAGAAAGAGGAAGCGAAGAAGGAACTCAGGGGTAAGGACTAAAAATGGCAACAGATAAGTACTTTTAAATAATAACTTTAAATGTAAATGGATTAAATGCCCCAATCAAAAGACATAGGGTAACCAAATTGGATAAGAAAACATGATCCATATATCTGCTGTCTGCAAGAAACCCACCTCAGGAAAAGAGATGCACACAGATTGAGGGTGAAGGGATGGAAGATGGTATTTCAGGCAAATGGGAATAAAAAAAAGCGGGGATTGCAATACTTATATCTGAAAAAATAGATCTCAAAGTGAAGGACATACCCAGAGATAAAGAAAGCCACTTCATAATACTAAAAAGAAGAATCCAACCAGAAAAAAATCACTCTGGTAAACATATATTCAACCAATATAATAGCACCTAAATACATAAAAAAATTCTTGGAGGATAATAAGGGAGATTGACAGTAATGTAATCATAGTAGGAGACTTTAATACCCCACTGTCACCACTGAAGAAATCCTCTAAACAAAAAATCAGAAAAGAAACATCAATCCAAAATGACTCACTAGAACAGATGGAATTAATAGACATCTTCAGAACATTTCACCGCAAAGCCACAGAATATATATTCTTCTCCAGTGCACATGGGTCATTTTCACAGATAGATCATATGTTGGGACATAAGAAAAGTCTCTTCAAATTCAAGAAGATAGAAATTATATCAAGCATATTCTCAGACCACAGTGTCATAAAACTGGAAATCAACTACAATAAAAACAATAGAAACAAATGAAACACATGGATACTAAACAGCATGCTATTAAATAATGACTGGGTAACCAGAGAAATCAAGGCAGAAATAGAAAACATCATGGCAAAAAATGACAATGACAACACAACAATACAAAATTTATGGGACACAGTGAAAAGAGCCTTGAGAGGGAAGTTCATAGCCCTACAAGCTTACTGCAAAAAACAGGGAACAATGGTAATAAATTACCTAACCCTACAACTCAAAGAGCTAGAATGAGAGCAATAAGAAAAGCCCAGTGTAAGCAGAAGGAAGGAAATAGTGAAGATCAGAGTGGAGATAAACAACTTGGAGACCAAAGAAACAATTTAAAAGATCAACAAAACCAAGAGCTGGTTCTTTGAAAGACAAACAAGATTGATAGACCTCTAGCCAGGCTCACCAAGAAGCAAAGAGAGAAGACCCAAATGAACAAAATCAGAAATGAAAGGGGAGAAATAACAACAGACCCCACCAAAATACAAAGGATTGTTAAAAAATACTATGAACAACTCTATTCCAAAAACTGGACAACCTTCAAGAAATGGACATTTTCCTAGAAAAATATAACCTTCCAAAACCCAATGAGGAGGAATCTAAACATTTCAATAGTCCAATAACTGGAAGAAATTGAAGCAGTCATCAAAAAGCTTCCAGCAAATAAAAGCTCGGGACCAGATGGCTACACAGGAGAGTTTTACCAAACATTCAAGGAGGAATTAAAACCTTTCCTCCTCAGACTATTCAAAAACATTCAAGAAGAAGGAACACTTCCAAACACCTTCTATGAAGCCCGCATCACCCTAATACCAAAACCAGATAAAGACAACACAATGAAAGAGAATTATAGGCCAATATCTCTCATGAACATAGATGCCAAAACCCTCAACAAAATTATAGCAAATCGGTTCCAGCAGTATATCAGAAAGATCATACACCATGACCAAGTAGGATTTATCCCAGGAATGCAGGGATGGTACAATATCCGCAAATCAATAAACTTGATACATCACATAAACAAATTGAGAGATAAAAATCACATAGTCATGTCAATTGATGCAGAAAAAGCATTTGACAAAATCCAACATGCTTTCTTCATAAAAACTTTCAGCAAAGTGGGAATTGAAGGAGCATACCTCAACATCATAAAAGCTATATATGATAAACCCACAACTATCATCATACTAAATGGGCAAAAACTAAAACCATTTCCCCTAAGAACAGGAACAAGACAGGGATGCCCACTCTCACCTCTCCTGTTCGACATAGTACTGGAAGTATTAGCCATTGCAATTAGACAACAAGAAGAAATAAAAGGCATCCAAATTGGATAAGAAGAAGTAAAGCTGTCCTTATTTGCAGATGACATGATACTGTACATAAAAACTCAAAGGACTCCATTCCAAAACTAATTGACTTAATAAATGAATTTGGCAATGTTGCAGGATACAAAATTAATGCTTAGAAGTCTGTGGCATTTTTATACCCTAATAGTGAACTTACAGAAAGAGAGACTAAAAAAGCAATCCCATTTACCATCACACCAAAAAAAATTAAGATACCTACGAATAAACCTAACTAAAGAGATAAAAGACCTATATGTAGAAAATGACAGGACACTGAAAAAAGTGATAGAGGAAGATGTTAACAGATGGAAGAGCATACCATGCTCATGGATTGGGAGAATCAACATCATTAAAATGACCATACTACCCAATGCAATCTATAGATTTAATGCACTATCCATTAAAATACCAACAACATATTTCACAGACCTAGAAAGAATTCTTCATAGATTCATCTCAAACAAAAAAAAGACCACGAATAGCCACTGCAATTCTGAGAAAGAAGAATAAAGTAGGTGGGATATCAATACCAGATTTCAAGCTATACTACAAAGCAACTGTTCTCAAAACAGGCCGGTACTGGCACAAGAACAGACATATAGACCAATGGAATAGAATAGAGAACCCAGATATGCACCCAAACCACTATGCTCAACTAATATTTGACAAAGGAGGCATGAACATTCAATAGAGCAAAGATAGCCTCTTCTATAAATGTTGTTGGGATAATTGAAGATATACATCCAAAAAAATGAAACTGGACCACCAACTTACACCAAATACAAAAAATAAACTCAAAATGGATATAGGACTTAAACATTAGAAGGGAAACCTTAAAAATACTAGAGGAATCCACAGGCAGCTCAACCTCAGATATATGCTGCAAGAACCTCTTCACTGATACTGCTCTAAAGGCAATTGAAGCTAAAAAAAAAATAAACAAATGGGACTACATCAAAATAGAAAGCTTTTGCACAGCAAAAGAAACCATCAACAAAACAATAAGAAAGATCACAGTATGGGAGAACAAATGATATCACTGATAAAGGTTTAATCTCCAAAATCTACAGCCAACTTATACAACTTAATAAAAGGAAGATAAACGATGCAATAAAAAATGAACAATGGACCTAAATAAAACCTTTCGAAAGACAACAGAAGGAAGGCCAAGAGACACCTGAAAACATGTTCAAAGTCACTAATCATCCGAGAGATGCAAATGAAAACGACAATGCGATACCATCTTACACCTGTCAGACAGGCAATCATCAACAATTCCACAAACGACAAGTGTTGGCAAGGATGTGGAGATAAAGGAACCCTTGTGCACTGTTGGTGGGAATGCAGACTGGTGCAGCCACTGTGGAGAACAGTATGGAGTTTCCTCAAAAAACTAAAAATGGATCTCCCATTTGACCCTGTAATCCCACTCTTAGGAATTTATCCTAAGAAATCACAAATACCAATTAGAAAGGATTTATGCACCCCTATGTTCATAGCAGCACAATTTACAATAGGTACAATTTGGAAACAGCCTAGTTGCCCGTCAGCAGATGAGTGGATCAGAAAACTGTGGTACATCTACACAATGGAATTCTACACTGCTATTAAAAAGAAGGATTTCTTAGCATTTGCAGCAACCTGGTTGGAACTGGAGAGCCTTATGCTTAGTGAGATAAGTTAGTCAATGAAGGAGAAGCATCACATGATCTCACTCATTTGTGGAAAATAAAGAACATTATAAACTGATGAACCAAAGGATAGATAACAGAAGCAGTAAAGATTCATACAGACTGTGAAATTACAGCAGGAAGATTAAAGTTAGGTGAGGTAGATAAGAGATCAATCAAAGGACTTGTGTGCATGCATATAAGCATAACCAATGAACACAGACACTGGGGTGTTGGGTTATTCCAGGGTGGGAGGTGGCACAATGGGGAGATATGTATAAAATTTAATAAAAAAAAGAAAAAAATAAACTTATTATTGATAGGTACTTATCTGTCGCCATTTTTAGTCCTTTCCCCCAAGTTCCTTCTTCACTTCCTATATTATATTCCCTTAGTCCTTTTTTGTCTGTGAAGCTTCTGATTTCACCTTCAATTTTGATTGGAAGCCTTGCTGGGTACAGTATTCCTGGATTCAGACCCTCCCTTTGCATGACTTTGTATATTTCATTCCATTCCCTTCTGGCCTAATGAGTTTCCCTTGAGAAATCAGTAGCTAGTCTTACAGGGGTTCCTTTGTAGGTAACTTTATGTTCATCTCTGTCCGCTTTTAAAATTCTTACTTTGTCTTTGGTGTTTGCCAATTTAATTATAATGTCCTTGGTATCGGTTTTTTTGGGGTTTATTTTGCTTTGGACTCTGTGAGCTTCTTGTATTTGTGTGGGTTTTTTCTTTCCTCTATTGGGAAAATTTTCTGTCATTATTTCTTCAAACAGGTTCTCTAATCCTTGCTCAGTTTCCGCTCTTTCGGGAACCCCAATTATGTGGATGTTGTTTTGTTTGGTGTTATCCCAAAGTTCCCTTAGGCTCTCCTCTTGCTTTTTAATATTTTTTCTAGAAGCTACTGTTCTTGGGTATTTTTTCCTACAGTGTCTTCTAGCTTACTGATGAGGTCCTCTGCTTCTTCTAATCTACTTTTGATGTTTTCTATTGGGTTCTTTACAGCAGTTATGTCATTTTTCATTTCTTCTTGCATTTCTTCTTGCTTCCTCTTCATTTCCTCTTTGGTCTTCTTCATTTTCTCTTGGCTCTTACTCAGATTGTCGATTTTGTGTTCCATTCTTTTATCCACCTTATGATCATTTCTCTGAACTTTTTCTCTGGCAGACTTATTTCTGCTTCTATTTTGTTTAATTGCTTTTCTGGTGATACCTGCTTTTCTGTCGTATGCGTGCTGTTTCTTCTTCTGCTCATGGACTTTCTTTTCTTGGTGTCTGGTTATGTAGTTCTCTCTCCTATGTTGATTCATAAGCACAAACTACAACACAACCAGGTACAACACACAAGGCACTGAACAGAAATGTATTCACGATGTTAATAATCACAAATAAGGTGACCACCAATGAATGACTAATTAGGAGTAAGCAGAGAAAGAAGAAGAGGAAAATGAGGAAATAAGAAAAGAAAGAATTGCCAAAATTAAATTGGGAGTGGGAGAAAAAAATGAATAAATAAATTAACAAAAAATATATATAAAATTAAAATAAATAAAAATTAAAAGAAGAGGAACAAAAGAGAAACAGAAAAAAAGTCAGAGAGGAAAAAATGAGGATAAGAGAGAAAAGGTGAACCAAATATAGTTATCAGGGAAAACTCCAATAGAACAGTCACTAATCCCAACAAAAGCCAGCAACCTGTACCTGGAGATTAATACAAACTACAAATCACAACTGGTATCGAGGTAGGCGAGGGAAAAGAGAGGTAAAAAACAAACCAGAACAAAGTAAACAAAAAGCAAAGTAAAACAAGTAGAATAAGCTAAAACAATCTCACAAAAAAGTATAAAAAAATTGATATAATCACCCTTCAGGCAAACAGCAACAAAAGGATATAGAGCAAAACAACTTTTTGGATAGTGAAGACAAGAAGAGACAGGTTTGTATGGACTTGGAGTAGGGGATTTGAAATTATATATATAAGTGGGGTCAAATTTTAACCAGGTAAAGAGAAAGAATAGGGAGAATCTAAAGTTAAAAAGGGAAAGAGAAACAAGACATCAAAATGGGGAAAGTTAGGAGGAAAGTGTTGGCATAAAGGTAGAGTTGAAATAGAGTAAAATTATGCTAAAGGAAAGATGAAAATAGAATGTAGAACTCTAATCCCAAAGTAAAATGAAAGGAAAACAAAATGACTTCTGTTTTTTTTCCAAAAAGGTAAATAGTAGTAGTAATAATACTAGTTGAAAATAAAAATGTAATAATTAAAATGGTAAAATCAATTGATAAGGAAAGAAAAAAATAGTTTTTAATTAAAATATGCAAAAATGAGAAATAAAATAAAAAAAATTTAAAAATTAAAAAAATAGAATGGTCATTTACTTCCACTATTGTTCTTCTTGGCACTCCTGTTTCCCAGTGGGGAGGGTATTGCAGTTCCCCATGTTCCACTGCTGCAGTCTTAATCTCTTTATTCTTTTATTGTTATGCGAGAGTCAATGTGTGCTTCATCCACTGGGTGGCAGTGTTTCGGAATTGACCTCTGAGAGTAAGTGCAGGACCTCTCTAGGCTATGCTCAGATCCTGCTACTCTGTGGTTCTCAAAACCATTTTGTGGGGATTTTGTAGCCCCGTCACTGTAATAACTCCCAGGCTGTCTTTCAGCCTCAGATCAAAATGAGTTGTTTTTAGAGCTCCTCTCTGTCAACAACTCTGAGAGTCTGCTTCCACACTTAGGGATCACGCCCTGCCCTACATCCCTGGATTTCTGCAGAAGCAGCTTTCCCGCAGCCCAGTTCTCACAGTATGCATATCTTTGTTCTGCAGGACAGGAGACCTCACCTCATCCCAGGCAAAATCTGACCTTCCTGTGTGCCGTGTGGATCTCCTCTGAGTTCGTGTGTCTGTGCAGATTGGAAATCAGTGTTCTGGGTCCCATGGCTGTTCGGTAAGTGCTTCAGCTGCAGCTTTCAGACCGCCGCAGACATCCACCTTCCTCTGCCAGATGGTGCGGTCTCCATGTTCACGCTAGTGGCTCCGGCAGACAAAAACCCCGTAGCAGTGGGGCTACATGGTCAGGAGAGCCCGTCTAGCAGTCCCCCACCTTCTCCTGGAGGATAACTGACTCTTAACTTGCCAACAAACACTCGCAGTATGACTCTCAGCCGCTTTCTCTCCCTCTGCCCAGCAACAAAGCTCCAGACGCGTCTATTTCGCTGCCATTTTTCCTCCTCCCTCATCAACTCTTTTCTTGGTTCTGTAACATACACTGTTCTAGGTATTGGAGACTTAACTGAGAAACAGAAAAGGTTTCTTTTTTGTATTATGGAGCTTATAGGTGGGAGTTAGGAGGAAAGAAATAAATAGCTAAATAAATAAGATGATTTCAAAGAGCAGTAAAGGCTACAAAACAGTAACATAGAGAACTGTGCTACAATGAGGTTATGAGCAGAGTCACATTTTATGGAGTGGTTAGGGCAGGCAATTCTGAAGAGAGGACATGTAAACATACATGAGTAATGAGCAGATACCAAGCCCTGTGTGAAGATCTGGAGGGAGAATGTTCCCAGCAGAAGAATTAGCACAAGCAAAGGTATGAGTGTTTGAATGATGAAAGATGATTGAGGTAAGAGTCCCGGGATGAAGGGCAAGCTTTACTGGCTCAGCTAGTGCATTTATTGTCAAGGTCAAATATTTGTATTCGAATGTTTGTGTGCTAAAAATCCATTGGGGGATTCCAATAATAGGAAGTGGCAATTATATGATTCACAGGACATTATGAAGTAATGAACTGTGGAAGACTAGCCCATTCACACATAATGAAACATTGCGGATAGAAGCCAGAGGCATTTCAAAAGTTACACAGATATTAAAACCGAGATTTTAACCAAGCCAAATGCTTGGCTCAACAAGTAAAGGAGATATTATCTCCTTTGAGGCTTTTTCTTGGGAACCAAGTAGACACAACCTGGAACTATCAACTAATGTAATTGTAGACATTGGTCAAAATTTATAAAAGTTTATTTATTTTTTATTTTTTTGATACAGGGCACAGAGTATTTTGAAACTGCTCTCAATACATTTACCTTACTACAAAAAATACTTATTTCCATTACTATTTAATTTCTAATGCCTTTTAGATTTCATTGCCCCTTGATTTTGCACACAACCAATCCCACTTTGTTGTGTTTTGTAACTATACCATTGAAGTATTAGAGATGTCTCCTTTTTCCCCCATTTGCCTCCCCACTCCCCCCTCCCCAGGCCTTCCCCACACTGTTGTTTCTCCATGGGCTATGCATATATACATATGAAGTCTTTGTTTAATCTTAACGCCTTTATTATATGGTTCAGAATTGGAGTGAAATTGGGAATGGAGCTCTGGTCATGTGCGCAGTCTGAAAAAAAGGATTTTTATGAGTTGGCTCTAGGGGAAGAATTTTCAATCTTTTGAACAGATTGTGTTAATGAAATATAAATGTATAAATAAGTAGCTTACTCATGCTTCTTGCTATAACAGATTAGCTTATAGTGCACCAATCTTCTACCCAAAACAAAAATAAATGCTGACTAAAAGACAAAGCACATCTGCTTTAAGACATTGTGGAGCTATGAAGATAGCCCAAACTTAAGACTCAAATTCCAGAAAAAAGATGGAAGTGTCATCTCAATAGTTAGTCAGCCTCTCTCTTAAGAAGTAACATCTTAAACTCACTTCTTTAGAGAAGAAATGAAAACTTTTAGCTCATTTGCAAACCAAAAATATCAATATAAAAATGTCATGAAGTTGTAACAGGAAAAAATTCAAATCAATCTCTAATGAATGTAGATACAAACACACTAAACAAAATATTAGAAAACCATACCCAATAATAAAGATTCCAATGCATACATTTATAATAAAAAAGCATAATATGCTAATTAGATTGGATGTTCTTCCAGACGACCTTCCAGATGAAGCTTGGGCTCCAAGTGAAGCCCGGGTCCCAAGTGCAGAGGGCAGCTGGGGGAAGGAAAACCTACTCTTGCACAAATGTCATGCATCAGACCTCTAGTCTAACAATAAAACATTAAAATTCAGGTACAGTAATTCCCCTTACTCCCAGTATCACTTTCCACAGTTTCAGTTAAAAGATGTATGCCCCATGGATAAGTGGTGACTACTGTAACTAAAATGTATACCAATAATGCAACACAGGTTTAAATTTCAGTTATCAAATTCTCTCCTTTGACCTAAATAAAGCAGAAAACCATTTGATTATCTCAATAAAGGAAGAAATTATACCTCATGCCATATACAGAATCTATTTTAGATAAAGTAAAGATCTAAATCTGAATGCCAAAACAATAAAGGTTCTAGAAGATCAAACATGATCATCTTTTCATGACCATGTGTAGGTACAAAATAAGAAAAAACATGAAAAAATGGTGATGGCCTACACTGCTTAAAACTAAGAATTTTTGTTTACTGAAAATGATATTTAGAAAGTGGGAAGGCAAGGCAAGATGTAGAGTAGAGGAATATATAAGCAATACATACCTTTCACAAAGCCTTGACTCCATAATACATACTGAAGTCCTCAAGATCAGTAAGAAAAGGCATTAAGGAAAATTCAAATAAAATACAAACATAAGACTTGAACAGACATGTCAGAAAAGGTCATTCACAGTCATTAAACATATTAAAATGTGAGCAACCTTCTTATTCATCAGGGCACATAAATAAAATTCACAATAAAATACTATCATACAATTATCCAAATGGTAAAGGGACAAAAGATAGGCAAGTATTGGCAAGAATATGAAGTAGTAGCACCTCTTATACTTTGCTGGCTGAAGTAACATGGATATAATTACCTTGGAAAGCTGTTGCTTTGAAGTGGAACGTAAGGATGTACCCAGTAGAAAGGTGTGCCTACATATCAAAGGATGTATACAAGCATGTTTATAGTAATCCTGTTTTTTGATAGATTAGCTCCACATTGCTAACAACTTCATTATTTCACAAAATTAGAATGGATGAAAAACAGCTATATGCATGCACTGGAATATTGTACAGCAAAGGGAATGAATTACTACTGCTACTCACAAAAACATGGATAAATATAAAAAATACAATATTGACCCTAGCCAACTTGGTTCAGTGAATAGAGCGTCAGCCTGTGGACTGAAGGTTCCTGGATTTGATTCTGGCCAAGGGCACATGCCTGGGTTACGGGCTCGACCCCCCAGTGGGGGGTGTTCAGGAGGCAGCCAATCAATGGTTCTCTCTCATCATTGATGTTTCTATCTCTCTCTCCTTCTCCCTTCCTCTCTGAAATCAATAAAGAAATATATTTAAAAAATACAATATTGAACAAGGCAAATCAGACCTAAAAGAATACATACTGTAAAAATGTATCTGTAGAAATAGAAGTGAGAAAAGTATGTATCTTTGGGGAGAAGTCATGGCTGGAAAGAACCTGGAGGTGGGCTTTGGAGATATTGGTAATAGTCTCTTTGTAGACTCTGTGTATGTGCATTGCCTTTGTAAAAACCCATCAAGCTGTTCACCAATGATCAGTGCTCATGTTGCATGTCTGCGGGATTGGCTGTCATTGTTGGCTATCATGGTTGGCTGTCACTGCCTTCTCTATCCTCTTCATTTCAGGACCACGGCAGAAGGATATGCTGTTCTTTTAGTGGAAGGAAAACAGACCAAAACACTAGCACACGATGCATTCTAACCCTGCTGCACAGGGGATGATGGGCCACTCCACTTACATCATGACCAGTGCAAGTCACAGGACACTTGACGCCCATGGGGCAGCAAGAGCAGTTGTCCCACTGGGCTGGAGAGGAAATATTTTGATAAATACTACAATTTTTCCCCAGTGATTTTCTTTTGGGCAGAGTAATTCCACACACTTAAATAACAAACTGTTATTTTCTTAATAAATTTAAAGCATTCGATTGAAACAAGATGTAAAAAAATGGTTTTTAAGAATTCCCTAAAATCCTCAAAGAAAGTATAGGAAATTGATTGCAAATAAAACTGCTTGTAAATCTGTTGAGTAAGATTTCTCTAGTAGCAAAGTTTACAAATTCCCAGACAATTCATGTCTCTCATCCATCTGCCAAAGCTAAGTTACTAATCACGCTGAATTGTAACTTTAGAGCTGTTTTGGAATATACTTTTATTCTGACCCCAGAGATGTTATTTATAAAACCACTGTAGAAAATTTTAATTGTGTAAATTGAACATTTCCTCACTCCCACCCCCGAAATGATCAGAGTATATATGCATGTATGTAACTAATTTAAATACAAATAATTCAGATTAGATTAGTTATAACTGAACTCTTTTAAATCATGTATAGTCTTAGAAAAGATTTCATATTTCTCATAAATGAATAAGATTAATCTTTCTATACCCTTAGTGTAACTAAGATGACTTTGCACTGTCATTATGAGAAAGAAAAATGTCTGTGTGTAAGGAGTTTTGTCCTTGTGGGACTGGGAGGTGCTAATGTTCATGAGGACCTACTGTGTGTCAGGAAGCCTCTTAGGCTGTTTTTACACACTAGCTCATGTTTTTCACAATTAGTGGAGCTAAAGCTTCCTTTTACAGAGAAAACTCTTTTGGTGTATCACCTATTATGTCCCCAAAAGTCCTGCAAAGTAGATACCCCCAATTATCTGTGCAGTATAATATGTTCCAAGACCAGCAGTGATTATCTGTATCTGTGAATACTACACACTCTCTATATAATATATGATATATATATATATATATTTTTTTTTAATATATTTTATTGATTCTTTACAGAGAGGAAGGGAAAGAGATAGAAAGTTAGAAACATCGATGAGAGAGAGACATCGATCAGCCGCCTCCTGCACGCCCCAGAGTGGAGATGTGCCCGCAAGCAAGGTACATGCCCTTGACCGGAATCGAACCCGGGACCTTTCAGTCCGCAAGCCGACGCTCTATCCACTGAGCCAAACCGGTCTCGGCTATATATTATATTTTTTGTTTTATTCCTGTACATACATACCTATGAGAAAGTTTAATTTGTAAATTAGTCACAGTAAGAAATCAACAGCATTAGGTATTAATAAAATAGAATGATTATGGCAATATACTGTAATAAGTTATATGAAATGGTATCTTCTCTCTCAAAGTCCCTTATTGTACTCTGCTCACTCTTCTCTTGAGGATGTGAGATGGTTCAATGCCTATGTGATGAGATGAAGTGAAGTGAATGATGTGACGAGATGAAGTGAATGTAGCATGAAGCTACTATTTGAACTGATATGTCAGAAGGAGGATCAAATCTAACACACATTTCTTTTTTCTTCTTTACAATTTCATGGACAGAAGATTCATTCTTGCCATAATCTTAGCAAACTCAGCATGCCATTTTTTCCTTAATAAGTTAAGAACATGCACCTTTTTACTTAAAGGAAGCACTTTGCAGTGTCTCTTCAGCATATCTGAATTGCAAGTATCATTACTCTTGCACTTTGGGGCCATTACTGACATAGGACGATTTTAATACCAGCACTCTGGGACTGCAAATGTCAACTGATAGTCAAGTTAGTGAGTCAGCGACTAATGATTGGGATGAACGTACAGTGAGGGAAAATGTATAGTGAGGGGATATGCTGGGGATGGGGGAATTCGTGTCCTGGGCAGAATGGAGTGGAACTATGTGAGATTATATCATGCTACTCAGAACAGAAAGCAATTTAAAAATAATGGGTAGTTTACTTCTGGAATGTTTCATTTAATATTTTCATACTACCATTGACCCATTAACTGAAACCACACAAAGCAAAATCATGAATAAGGGGTGCTACTGAATTTACCTAACTAAGTTACTCAAATTCATATAGCTATTAATCCGAAGTTCATGGTTCTCTGGCAAATCACCATCATCCTTCTTTGCTTCCACTCTTTCGTAATAGTTGAAAACTCTATAGTCTCATAGCAGTGCTTACAAAAATTCTGCAAATTGCAATACTCCATGGATATTAATTACCATTTCAGCTTTAATTTGATCTTGACTTACTTTGTATACATTTATTTCTGAACAGTGAAAGGAAACTTGTAAATAAACTACTATAGACATGGCTTATCACCTGGTATATTGTGAATTACAATGTTTCATAGTATCATTGATTTATAAGAACTCCTCATTGACCATATCAAAGATTACAAAATGAAGATGATAATAACTACAGCAGGTGTGTGTGTGTGTGTGTGTGTGTTTGTGTGTGTGTGTGAAAGAGAGAAAGAGAGACAGAAAGAGAGAGAGAAAGAGAGAGAGAAAGAGAGAGATGTGAGCACAGACTCACAAAAGTGTAGGGAATAAAGATCTCTGAATGGACGATGGAAGAATGAGTTGATAACCTAAACAGTTAATGTAGTAATATGTGCCATCAAATGCATGAGAGCTGTTGGGCTTTCCTCACTCTAATTTACAGCAGAGATAGAATGGAAGGACTGATGATGGGATTTAGAACATCCCAAACATCCCTTTAATTGCACCTAAACTAGCAGAGTTTAAACTCGAAAAGGGATGCCACATGGACACTTGCTTCTGTCTTCATGTCTTGGACTGCATTCCTTAATGAAAATTATTGAAACCTCAGGGTTTTTTTTTACATCAGAACAAGATAAATATTGAAAAAATATTTTTAAAAAGCAATTTTAAATTACTTATGAATTATTAGAAAGATTTCTTTGTAAAGAAGAAAATGCATTTTTTGGGGGTGCAGAGGACCTAAATAGACCTTTCCAAAGAGAACATGCAAATGGCCAAGAGGCATATGAAAAAATGTTCAATGTCACTGATCATTAGATAAATGGAAATTAAAATGGCAAAGAGGTATTACTTCACATCTGCAGAATGGCTACCATCAATAAATCAAAAAACTTACTGGCAAGAATGTACAGAAAATCACTAAGGTGGGACTACAGACTGGTTCAGCCACTATGGAAAACAGTGTGGAGTTTCCTCAGAAATTTAAAAATGGAAGTGACATTTGACCCAGTGTTCCCACTGCTAGGGTTATAGAAACATGAAAAACCAATTATAAAGAATATATGCATCCCTTTGTTCATAGTAGCATTATGTGCAATAGCTAAGATCTGGAAACAGCTCAAGTGCCCATCAGTAGACAAGTGGATAAAAAAGCAATGTTACCTTTATACCATAGAATACTATACAGCAATAAGAAAAGAAAGGTATTTTACCCTTTGAGACAGCATAGAGGGATTTGAAGGATATTATGCTAAGTGAAATAAATTAATAAGAGAAAGACAAGAATCCCATAATCCTTCTTATATGTGGACTCTATGAGCAAAATAAACTGATGAACAAAACAGATCCAGAGACATTTAGACATGCAACAGACTGACATCTTTAGAGAGATTAACCAAAGAACGTATATGCATGTATGCATTTGTCCCATGTACAAATAGTAATGCAGGAAGTCCTGGGGAGAGTGTAGAAGAGAGGTGGAGGTCAACAGGGGGAAAAGTGGGCATCTGTAATACCTTCAACAATAAATATTTTTAAAGCATGCTTTTCATTAATGCACAGACCCATTTCTCCTTCTTATCCATTGTTCATGTTCACTACTGTCAATGAGAATAGGTCATATAGCCACCTTGGTGTGATCAGAGCCCATGCTGCCCTGCATGGATATTGCTACTGCTGCATAGCTCCCTGTCCCATCCTGCCCTGCTCACTCATGGGGATTCCCTGGTCCCAGCCCCACCAGGGCCTGTGTCTCAAGGAGCCCTTTGGAATCCTCATGTGTAGGCAAATGCAATAAATAATGTTTTATGTGAAACAAATTCCATTTTAATATATCATCCATTGATTTTCAAAGGTCTTGTCAAGAAGGAGGAGAAAAAGGACAAGGAAGAGAAGGAAAGAAAACTGATAATAATTATCATCTGCAGGAAAAATTCCAAGCTGTAGTAAGGTCTTTCATTTTGATCTTTCACAATGTCTGGACCACTATATGTCTGTCTCTACACAGTCTCATTATACATATTGACATACTTTTATTATTACTTTAATGAATGACACAGCATGTATGTTTATGACATCAGTCTTCCCATTCAATCTCTGAAAAATATAAAAGTTCAAGACAAGAGATCCAAACAGATCTTTTATTAATTTTCCCAATGTCTGGGCAGATGGCACTTAAAATTATTCTGATGTTATACAGAAGAGTCAACCTTCACTTATATATGTGAAAATAATCACTCAACTAGGACCACACGGCTGTTGTTTCATCAGAAGAGGCCTATTTTTTCAAATAAGTATTCTAACTAATTCATGCAAAGGTTGTTCGCACTGTGGAGCACTCCTACTCACAGCCACACTCAGTGCTTCTGGAATGTTTGCCCCCAAAGGTGCAGATGATTCCAGCTGAATTAGCACATTGCTCTAAATGGTACCACTTTTTGGGAGTCCTATATTCTGAAACATTAAACTTTCAAAACAATTCTGTTTAGGGCCTGAAATATAAATAGATAGATGAAGACATATATAGTTTTTATGTAAGATTCTTTGATTTTCATATGTTGGCATGAAAAATATTATATTATTTTATTTTGTGTCTTTATTTCAGTTAATAATAACTAGTCACCAGTTAACTGTATTTTCATTTGCTGAGTGCCAGTCACAGAGGAAAGTGCATTTTAAGGATTATCTCATTTAATCCTGACAGCACCCCTAGAGGTTAGTGCCAGTATATTATAGTAAGAACGATTATATTGTAGTAAGTGGATTTAAAAAGAAATTACACGAAATGTGGTACCATGTTATTAACAAGTAAGGCAGTGAGCAGTGTGAGTCTGTGTGGTTAAGCCGGTGTCAGTCTGGTGTCTTGGGGGCAGTGAGGAAGGTATGCAATCCCAATCTCTACTGGTTTGGCCTGGAGTTTGGTGTCACTTGTGGGTGATTTTTAGTTCCAGCTGTAGAATATTCTAGACCAGTGGTTCTCAACCTTCCTAAAGCCGTGACCCTTTAATACAGTTCCTGATGTTGTGGTGACCCCTAACCATAAAATTATTTCCGTTGCTACTTTATAACTGTAATTTTGCTACTGTTATGAACTGTAATGTAAATATATGATATGCAGGATGTATTTTCATTGTTACAAATTGAACATAATTAAAGCATAGTGATTAATCACAAAAACAATATGTAATTATATATTGTGAAATATTTATTTCTAATTACAAATAAATGAAATTTTGTCTTGAATCATGAGTAGCATGGGTAACAGTCTTCATATGACAACAGTAAACTACATTGCTACACTTTGCTACACCAAGGAGCAGTGTGTTGGTTCCTAAGACCATGGGAAATATGTGTTTTCCGATGGTCTTAGGCGACCCCTGTGAAAAGGTCGTTCAACCCCCAAAGGGGTCGCGACCCACAGGTTGAGAACCACTGTTCTAGACAGTGTCAATATAGCAACTTCAGTGAATTGGTGCCCATTTCTTTTAGCTCTATTCAGAGATATAAGGACTCCCTGATAGCCTAACCATCTCAGAAAGTAAGAAGTTTAGCTCATCCTTATTAGAGAAAGTAATTGAAAGAGAAGTTGATCCAATTTCTAATGTAATAGGCAGCAGTTTGGGACACGGTATCACAAAGTTTTAACTTATTTGCAATTTGAAGAGCAACTTTCCTATGTTAATGCAGCTATTAGGAGGTGGGGACTCATGGACCACATTGTGATGACTGGCCATAGATGAGGAGAGCAGGGGGGTAAAAGAGAGTATAGGGGGATAAATGGTGATAAAATGAGACTTGACTCAGGGTGTGAACACACAGTACAATATACAGATGATGCAATGTAGAATTATATACCTGAAACCTGTATAATTTTTAAACCAATGTCACCCAAATTAATTCAATTAAACACACACACACACACACACACACACACACACACACACACACACAAACAAAAAACCGAGGTGGAGATGCATGGGAACCCAAGCTGATCTTGTTGATGAAATAGGAAATTATCCCAGGACACGTAGGTATAAATGCCAGAGCCTACACTGAACCAAAGTTGGTTTACCTACTAAGTCAACATTAAGCTATCCTGGAGGTGAGATGAGGAAGAAATAAAAAAATATATAACATATATGTAAAAGTTAATAATTTATGTGCCATATTTCATTTGAAAAATCTTGGTGGAAAACATGACTATTTTTTGTAAAGGCTTACTGTGCTTTAGGACCAGTTGTGAGAATGCACAAAAGGAGAACATGTGAAGTTTGTCATCTAGTGTAAATGCTCCACTTAACAAATGAAACACCTAGCAAGCTCCTAGAAAATGGACCTTTCTTTCCTCCCCTCCATCATCTCTAAATTTTTATATTAATTTATTTGAGTGGTAATTTTCATGAGCTGCACTTCAGCATTCCTCTTCCTGCAGGTGCATGCCCTACTCCTGGGCCATTACAGGAGCTGCCACAGTCAGTGAGCTCCAGTGCTAGGGCTTTGGCTGCAAGTCTGTCTGCTGTGAAACTATGGGCTTCCACACACAATCCATGTCCTCCCTCCACCCACTCTGCTGCTAATTCTGGAACTCACTCTGAGACACTGAAATATCTGTTTTTAATGTCCCCTTTCAAAAGGCAGACAAGAGCATGGGTAAGCTGGCAATTGTTATTCAGTGAGGTGCAAGGAGGAGCAATCACTCATGTAAGACCAGGCCACCATCCATTCTGCTTCACAGGAAGCATGAAGCTCTGCAAGGAGCTTTGTTTCTTTTCTGTGAGGATGAGCAGAACAAGTTAGCCGCAATGGATCAATGTCTGTGCATTGGGCTTTCAGGACCAATAATCCACTGGTCGGCCCAGTAGTGTCCTTCAAGGGCCATGGAGACATGCATCACTCTATGTGGTGAAGCATGAAGAGGATAAACCAGAAATGCCCCAATAAAGGCAGGAATAAATGGGGTTCAGGTTCACTCCTTTTCTTATTTAGTGCTTAATGTTATGGGAGACTTGGCCAATCATACAGGTTAGAGATTAAAAATAGCATTAAGCTAGAGAGACAGAATGCCTGAAATACAGCCAAGCTCTCCAGAACATCTGTGACAGATCTCAGGGCCCTGAGCCCACAGTGGCACCTGCAACCTATTCAACCCACTAGTAGTGCCCCCATAAAGTCAGTTTCCTTTCTCACGTGGAAAGAAACAAATACTTTTTAAAATAATACCAAGGAAATTTCATTAGAAAAGAAATGGGTATGTTTCTATTAATGAAGATTGAGGGTTGCCTAACAAAATCAACAGTTAAATGGCCACCTTAGCAAATAGCTTCAATTTTTATTTTCATAGCTTTATACCCAAATTTGTTTATTCTTGATTAGAGTCCCTCAACTTTTCATGAACATGTATTTTGTTCTTGACATCATCCTGGGCACTGGGAAATACAACATCGAAGTAAAAATGGTTTCATGATTTTCATTTAATCACAGTTTTTAGAGAAGATAGATGAGAAAGCTAACGAGTTTAAAACAGTTAAATTCTAGTGAAGACTATGGATCTGATTCTATAAAAGCCCATTGAAGAGGCATCTAAATAAAATCCAGATTTCTGAGTGTGTTTGTGTGTGTGTGTGTGTGTGTGTGTGTGTACCTAAGAAGGGTTATCATGCTATTAAATGTTGAAGATGAGTAGAGAGAGTCATATATGTTGTATCTTGAGGATATATGGAAGGCTTTGCAAACAAAGACAATAGCTGATTCAATGGCAGGGAGCACAGTGATATTAGGGAATCCACAAACCACTTTACTCCATATGCCAAAAGGGTATTGAGATTCACATCTCTGGTTAGGCAAATTATACATCTCATTAATTTTACAGCCTTGCTCATCTCTTTGGATTTACCATAGCTTGATTCAATTTTCTTTGTTTCTTTTTGAGATTAAAGCTGATTGACCTTTGAGAAAGAGAAAGAGATAGTCACGTGTATTGGCAATCGATTTGTTTGAAAGTCAAAGCTACACAGAGGTTATCTTACAGAGCTTCACACATTTAGTAAGCACAGTGTTTACTCCAGTAACATTTCCACCTTGCCCAAAGCATTTCTACTCTGCCTGACCTTTATATAACACTTTAATATTCATATTTGGCTGCTGAACTTTCACAACTTTGTACAGTTTCAAAGCTGCTAATCTGATCATGTCTCTCAGTTCCTCTCACCTTTCTCATTTTTGTCACTCTGCTGACAGCAAAAGAAGAAACAGATTTCATTTAAATTTTGTGGCATTCAGGACCGATGACCCAGGGGAATATTCAAGGCATACCTTCCCTTCAACAAGAATAGTGTGGGTAAGGAAATTCAAATGAATATAGCAATTCATGGTATGGACTCACTTACATCAATCAATAATAATTTGCTTACTCTCAACCCAATGTCATGCAATGTTCTAGGAACTGTGGCAAATAAATTCATGTGGTTCCATTAAAATTACCCTCAACTTATTAAAAATATGAAACACACACATAAATTAATTCATTTTATTTATTCATCCAACACACATTTCTACAGTGTATATGCTATGTTTTAGGGCAGAGATACAGCAGTGAACAGGACACAGACCTCACCTTCAAGGTGCTAGCTTATATTCACATGAAGAATGCTGACAAGGAAAAAGAAAATTGCAATGCATTGTAACAATTATTAGTACAAAAATAAGCCCAGGGTCACCAAAACCTATCTTGGAAACTCCTGAAACACTTTCTCAAGTATGTGACCTCTTAGCTGAAATCTGAGGAGTGAAACAGAGTTTTCTAGTTTAAGAAGGAAAGAGTGCTCCAGTCTGGAATGGCTGGATTGTGTCCTCCAAAAATTTATTATTTGAAGCCCTAACGTCAGAATGTGACTGTATTGGGGAAAAGAGGATTTAAAATACTGATTGCATTTAAATGGTGCCATTTAAGTAGGCCCTACGTAATCCAATAGGACTTGTTGTTTTAATAAGAATAGGAAACCCAGGGACACTGGGAGCACACTCACAGAGAAAAGGTCATGCAAGGACACAGGGAAGCCATCTATCCACTAGCCACAGAGAGAGGCCTTGAGAGAAACCAAACTTGCTGTCACCTTGATCTCAGGCTTCCAGAATGCAGAACGGTAAGAATGTAGTGTGTGTGTGTGTGTGTGTGTGTGTGTGTGTGTGTGTGTGTGCGCCTATAAAATCATGAGGCCAAATCAACAACAAATACTAGTTGTAGAACTAATGATGGAGTCGGTGGATATAAAGAGACAGCAAGCATGGTCCTAGCAGTGTCGTCTGTGGCAGGGGTGGGAGGACATTGGTACTAGAACAGTGGCATAAATGACCAGGTGCGAGGAAGCAGAGAAGCAAGGGAACATTGAGCAAAGAGGTGCTGTAAAGCAGAGATGAAACTTGCATTTTCATGGAACAGATGGATTCTCAGTGCAATGGTGACAGCCCCGTGCACCAAGGTATTTCAGGAAGATAAAACATAAAACCCAATTATGTGAGGGCCTAGAGCTATCTGAGAGTATAAGGCAATGATAGTTTTTCAAACTTCCAGTGATCCCTCCCCAGTTCTCTTCACAGCAGTGTACCCCAGGATTCAATTCCTGGTTCTCTTGTCTTCACTTTTCACATTCCTTTTATTGAAATGTTTAAATGTCCCCTTATACTCATGCCTCCCAAATATATTACTCAAGCTTAGATATTTCTTCGTAACTCCAGACACTCCTATCTTGTATCTTTACCTAGATGTCTAAAAGGCATCTCATATTTAGCATATCCTAAACTTAATATTTGATTTCCACCCCACCTCCCAAATCCTACTGCAATCCCAGCTATCTTCATAACTATTGATGTCATTTTTTTATTTACAGAAGTTCGAAGCAGAAACCTTAGTTGTCCTTGAGTTTACCCTTTCTCTCATATTCCAAATCTAGACCATCAGTACACTGTATTGGCCCTTCCTTCCAAACATATCTGAAATCCAACCACTTAGAGTAGCCCACTCTACCACTCTCATGTAAACCAACAGCATTCCTTACTGGATTATTGCAAGTTTCTTCTAAGTGGCCTCTCTATTTTTATTCTCACCAGCCTCCTCATGTTTATTCTCATCACAGTAGCCAGAATCATCCTCTAAATAGTTCAATAAAGTTTCTAAACTCTAGCACTATTGCCACTTTGAGCCAGATGATACTTTGTCATGGGGACTGTCCTGTCTATTATAGAATACTAAAAGCCTGGTGCACAATATTTGTGCACTGAGAGGTGAGGGTCCTCTTAGCCCAGCCTCCCCTCTCGCAGTCAGGAACCCCTCACGGGATGTCCGCTTGCTGACTTAGCAGGGAGTAGGTCTAAGCCAGCAAGCAGACATCCCCTGAGGGGTCTTTAGCACTGCCTCAGAGACAGGAGAGGCTCCCACCATTAGCACTGTGTTCACCAGCTGTGAGCCTGGCTTCTCGCTGAGGGGTACTCCCCCTATGGGAGCATAATTACCACCAGGGGGCAGTTCAAGCATTGAGTGTCTGCCCTGGTGGTCAGTGCACATCACAGCAACTGATTGTTCTGCTGTTTGGTCAATTTGCATATTGGGGTTTTATTATATAGATTTATTTAGCAGCATCCCTGGTCTCTACTTCAAGGTACTAGCTGCACCTCTCCTCATAGGTGCAACAACAAAAAGTGTCTCAAGACATTATAAAATGTTCCCTTGGAAAGGCTGGAATATGATCATAAAGTTAAAAATAAAGAAATCGGGACAAAATCTTAAGTTTTTTTAAGGGATTATAAAGCCTAACTCCTCCTCCTTCCCCTGCCCTGTTCCCTGCCTTTGCTCTGTCTCTCACTCTCTCTCCCTTATGCTCTCTGCTCCAAACCCATTGATCCCTCCTGTTCCACTGAACATCAGGAATGCTCCTGGGCCTTTCCCAGGAACAGCTCACTCCTTACCACCTCCAAGTCTTGGCTCAATTGTCACCTTCCAAATGAGGCCCACCTGATCACCACAACCCAGTACTACCATCTCTGTGGCACTGACATCAACTGTTTGCTCCTAGTTTGGCTACACTTATCTTCTAACATACACAACGTACTGATTCATTCAACAGATATTTACAGAAGACCTCCTCTCAGATACAGGTCTATACTGCTGGAGTTGGGGAGTAAGCAAAGCAGAGATCTAGAGTCTAGCTGGGGAAACAGACACTAATTCAACAAATGGAGGATGTAATATGTCAAATGGTGCTAAATGCTTTTGAAAAACATAATGCAACTAAGGAAGTGGGAAATGCTGGTAGGGATGTTGCACTTTTAAGTAGGATGGTCAGGGAGGCCACATTTTGCCTGGGATATTTGAAAGATTGGCCAATTTTATGTTTGTTTCTATGGTCTAACCTGCATAAAAGCTCAGTGAGGTCCATGGTTTTGTTTTTCTTATTTCATCCCAAGACAACTCTTCCAACTTGAATATAGCCTGAGATCTAGTAGGTGCTCAGTGGCTTTTCTTGAATCAAAGAAAATTGTGTCATGAAAAGTTTATTATTGTGTTCTGATGGTAAAGAGGGGAAGATGTTCAACCTAGACAGATGTCACTCATTTTTTTGCAACAGCCTGTTATGAATGTATCACAGACATTTGACCTTGGGATTATCTGTAATGCCTGCATGGAGAGAAAACAGCAGCATAAGTTGCTGTGGGAAGTGTTACATGAATGGTGTCCGCAGTGTTTTCAAGGTATAACAATGAGAGAGCCTCTTTCACACAACCAGAGGAGATGTTTTAAATGCCTTGAAGTAAGGAAAGGATTCAAAATAATAAAAACAAGGCAGAACTATACCAAAGAATAAAGAACTTGGTGAACCAACCATCCCCAGAGCCCTGCTCTGACCTTTGATCTTGTGCCCATGTCAATAACCAGCCACTTGCCTCTTTCACTTATGACTAGCATGCCCAGTGAGATCATGTATGTTATTGCCCAGCCCAGGACCACTTTTGTAAATAAAAGGGACCTTATTCATAATTAAACCAGGAAAATGGGTGTAATTTGGAACTGTTACAGGAAGGCCTTAGTTAACTTTATAGTGTGCAGCCCTCTATTATTATTGTCTCTTCTTTGACACAGTCTCCATCATGCATGCAACTCTGCCTTCATTCCTAACTCAGTGGCAGAGAGGTGGTGTCTTGCCTCTTTTTACTTTTTAGGGGAAGGCTAGAGAATGCCTCTGTGTTAGTTGTTTGCTGTTTCTTAATTATCTTCAGCTCAAAAGAATGCCCAACTGACATATTTCAAGGTGAATATCCCCTAATCCCCTTCACAAGAATCGATGGGAAGATACAAACTATTTTCTGAGCAATAGGGGGAGCCCAGTAGTTTTAGTTTCCACAATGAAGCCCTGGAATAAGAGGAAAGGAGGTGAGTTTTAGGTTTTGAGCCAAACAAGGACTGAAGAGTGAGCAGAGTTTTGTTAAGACTACATTAAAAAGTGGTCTGCAGGGCTCAGCTTGTTGACTCCTCCTGTGACTCCTGGCACCCAGAGAAGGCAGGAAGAAGACTAGGTGTGAGGTCCCAGGGTGAATTCCAAGCAGAGCTTTCCAGGTAGCTAAGTTTGTATTTCCATCTTTCCAGGAATATGCAAAAGGACCCTACTGTCTTCCAAATGCAGTGTGTTCTGTCTTTTTGCCTTTCTTTAGGGCCTGCAACATCCTCACCAACTGCCCATAACACATTTCATGATGAAGTTGAAATGCTCTTTCCTCCATGGAGTCCTTCTGACTCTTCTCAGTGAAATTTTCTCACTCATTCCCATAACATATTGTTCACACTCTATTATGACATCAGCACCCAATTACCAGAGTACTGATATGGTCTTTCACCTTGTAACAGAGTACTGATAATGTCTTACATTTGGCACATATCTTCATAAAATATCTCACTGTTTTCAGGAATGTACCTTTGTCTTTCCCTCCCTGTTCCTCATCCTCTAGTCTGGAGAACATTTTAATTTTAATTTTGATTCTAAGTATTAAAAAAGGCAGCAGTAATGTGTTGAGATATTTGTCCGGAACTTTGCCTCTGACAACCATACATCTCTCCACTGTCTCCTCCAACATGTATCTAGTCCAGACAGAGCTCGGCCAACCTCTGAGTAGCACAGTGCATCAGTGTCATCTCTTCTCCCTGGCTCTTCATGCTCAAAAGACAAAAACAGGGGCTAGCTACATGGTGGCCTCAGTGGAGACTCAGCAGCAAAGGAACACCTTCCAAACGAAGGGAAATTATTGAGCAGAAATGTTTTATATTTTAGTTTTTATGATAAAGCTACAAAACTGTGGGAGTAAAGGAAATGAGATAAAATTTATCCTGGCTAGAGCCTCCCCAAATGGCTTTTGAAGGGATTCGGTGTATTTGGATAAAAACTTTCAGGCTCTAACTGCCTTTCAGAGCATGGGCTGGTGAAGATGGTGCCGCCAATGTGCGCTTACATAAGCTGATTTAAAGTACATTAGAGAGAACTGAATGAGTTCTCTGGTAAAATGTGTCATTCTCTTCAAACAATGTTTGTATTGGTTTTGCCTCCATTTCAATTCTGCAAGTAAAAATTATCTCAGTACATAACACAGATTGGTATTGTGTAATAACCACTCTGAGATGTGGATTTTTTTTTTCAAATTCCATTCTTAATGTCATGGAGTTAACATGCAAGAATTTGTGCATGAACATCCTTGTGTGTTGCAGTCACTATCACTTTTTGTTAATAACCCAAAATAAAATTCTCTGGCATACACCCTCCACCCCTACCTTCAAAGGAGAAATGATTTTAATACTGTTAATTATGACATTAATTTCATATTGAAAAATCATTAACAAAAAACACTCATATTTATAGAAGTGCGTTTGGAGCATTTTTTGGTGCTAAACTGTGATTAAACCTATCTACTTATGGCTTTAGAATTTTTGAGGCTTTGTGTTAATATTTCTAATACCTCTACTTGAAACAGTGTATAGCATATAACTTTTTCTGTGACTCTCTTTTGCTTATTAAATTTTAAGTTCCTGAGGACTAAGGGAATACCTATCTCAAACTCCTCTCTTGCTGGGTAGAGTGTTATGTGCAGAACATAAGCTGAAAAGACTTTATTATTGAAAAATAAGTAAATAATTGTTAAAGAATTTTATAACTTCTATATTAATAGGAATAGATCATGGGAGAAATGTTGGAACAAGCATGTCTAGAAGAAGGAGAAGGGCTGGGTTAGTAGTACAGGGAAGCAAAGGAATCATTATTTTTTTAAAGAATTTTTAAGGAAGAAAATAATTATCTAAGGCAAAAAGGAAATAGTATTCTTAGATACCTGAACAGTGCCCTCAAGGGCTTAAAGGTATAACTGATTTGGTACAATGAGGATTTAAAATGAAGGGGCAAACAATATGGGAGTGATGTATAGAAACATCATAGGCTTGAATCAAGTTGTGAAACCTTTTTGAATAAGCCAAAGAGTTTGTTGCTTTTCTGCTGAAAGGAAAGCCTAGAGAATTCTGATCAACTGAAGGTTCATAGCGTCTAGTTTGCGTTAAATAGTAATTATGTCCCACTTTACACTAGATCTCAGAATAAATAAAAGTTCATTGAATTATGCTAAGTTAGGAAGAGAAAGATAAATATCACATGATCTCACTCATTTATGGAATATAATGAACAACATAAACTTATGAACAAAAACAATAGATCCAGAGACAGAGAAACATACATCAGACCATCAAACCTCAGAGGGAAAGTAAAGGGAGGGTGGGGGTAAGGGGGTGAGATGAACCAAAGGACTTGTATGCATGTATATAAGCATAACCAATGGACACAGACATTAGGGAGTAAGTGCATGAGTGGGGGGGGATGGGGAGTAATGGGGGGATAAGGACACATATGTAATACTTTAATCAATAAAGAAATTTTTAATAAGTTCATTGTAATGATAGAATAGAAAGTGAATGCCAAAGTCAACGGGCTTTATTGCTGCATTCTTTTCTTACATATCTTCAAATAGATAGTTTTGTTGTTGCTGTTGTTTTTAATTAATCAATAATTCCTAAAAGATGTGTTCTCTTGTGTGAATCAGCCATTGTATGAAAGATTCAGATGAGAAAAGGCAATTAGTAATTAAATTGACAAAATGAAAGAAAACAAAACAAAATGATCCTAAGATACTGTACACTTGAAACTTAATTTAATATTATATGTCATTTAAATCTTAATTGAAAAATTCCAATAATAACATGAACATTTTTTGAGATATTTTATTGAGGATAACAGCAACCATGACAATAGGAATGGCAGGATTATTTAAAGCAAAGTATGGACTTAAAAAGTTTATCTATAAAAAGAGTAATATGCAAATTGACCACACCTCTCCTACATCTACAAGCCATGCCCACCAGCCAATCAAATTAACCCAACCAAGATGGCTGTGGCCACGGAGCAAGTAGGAGGCTTGGGTTTCCCCAGGAATGGAGGAAGCCAAGCTTCCTGCAAACTCTGGTAGGCTCAGGCCTCCTCTGAAGGCCACAAAGGTTCAATTATAGAAGATAAATAAATCCCAGATAACCAGGCCTCCACTTGGGTCACCAGGAAGGCATGGCCAGCCTGCAAACCACCATAGGCCCCTCACCCAGGCCACCCCACATCCCAAAGGAACTCCCACCCTGATCTGGGACACCCTTCAAGGCAAACCAGCCAGCCCTGACCCATGCAGCAGGCCTCTATCCTATCTAATAAAAGAGTAATATGCAAATTGACCATCACTCCAACACACAAGATGGCTGCCCCCATGTGGACACAAAATGGCCACCACAAGATGGCCATCAGGAGAGGGCATTGGGAGGGACCAGGCCTGCAAGAGAGGGCAGTTGTGATTGATCAGGCCTGCAAGGGAGGACAGTTGGGGATGACCAGGCTGGCAGAGGAGAGAAGTTGGAAGCAATTGGGGCTGCAGGGAAGGGCAGTTGAGGGTGACAAGCCCTACAGGAGAGGGCAGTTAGGGGCAATCAGGCTGGCAGGGGAGCAGTTAGACATCAATCAGGCTGGCAGGGAAGTGGTTAGGGGCAATCAGGAAGGCAAGCAGGCAAGCAGTTGGGAGCCAGCAGTTCTGGATTATGAGAGGGATATCCGACTGACAGTTTAGGCTTGATTGGGTCTAAATGGGCAGTTGGACATCCCTAAAGGGGGTCCCAGATTGGAGAGGGTGAAGGCTGGGCTAAGAGATACACCCCCTGCGCACAAATTTTGTGCACCAAGCCTCTAGTAAAATCATAATATGCTAATAGACCAGACAAAGCCAAAGAGGCAGGGGTTGAGGTAGAGGTGGTTAGGGGCAATCAGGCAGGCAGGCAACCAAGCAGTTAGGAGCCAATGATCCCAAATTACAAGAGGGTGCAGGCCAGGCTGAGTGACACCCCCCCCTCCTCCTATGTATAAATTTTGTGCACTGGGCCTCTAGTGTATATACAGTATATATTGTGGTGCTGGGGGGCATCTGAGAATTTACCTGATACTTTTGGATAAGTTGCCACACTTTTAAATTTTTTTTTTTTACTATTAAATGATATCACAAATACTACAGCCAAACCAATAATCTAGATGAGTCCTTGGAAATTGTATAGTTGTGATTAGGCCATGTCATATTTGAGCCAATGAAACTATTTATAGAAAATATTTATTTTAACAAAGATTTGTTACATATATAAAGCGATCATTTTATTATTGCTAATATGATGGGGGGAAATTACATAATCCAAGTGTTTAACAACATAGGAATAGGTTAAATAAATAATAGTAAAACTATGAGCTATGTATTTATTAATATGGTAAAATTCTTGTGATAATGGCACACGTAAAAATAAAGTATAAATACATATATGATAATTTTTAACATGTGTTTTTGTGAAAAATTGTACACCTGAAAAGTAATGCATCACCATATTAGCAGTGGCTATCTTTTGGGTTAGTGGTTGTCAAACTGCAGCTCTTGAGTTAGGGTTTGCAACATGTGGCTCAGGAGCTGCAGTTTGCCACTCTGTTGACTAATGAGTTTGCCGACCACTGCTGTAAGGCATTACCCTTACCCAGAAATTTTGACTTCAGGTTAAAGACATTAGTACATATTAAAATGTTTTTAAGTGTTTTTCCCTAAGGCAAAATCATGAGTCAACAGAGCAACAAACTACGGCTCGCAAGCTGCATGTGGCTCGCGAGCCGCAGTTTGCCGACCACTATTTTGGGTGGTAGTATTAGGCATAATCTTTTTTTACTTTTTAAATTATTTGATATTGTCCAAATATTTTACAATGACCACAGATTGCTTCAATCAGAAGGGGGAAATAAGCCATAAAAATGTGGACTCTTAAAGATCTTTATAGTCATTTGTTGACTATTGCCCAAATATGAACACCTGGCTTGGTCAACACAAAGGAATTTGCTCACCCAAGAGTAATTATTTAGCAAGGCTTACAGAGTTGGCACCTTGCATTGGTTTGTCACATAAGCTGTGTAGTATGAAAGGCAGATATCTACTCAGACAGGCATCATGGAGCATCCTTGGAGCCTTTTATAAGTTCTTAAATTTCAGGAATTTCACTCCTCTTGCATTCTAAAAATACTGATGTTCATTCATAGAGATTTAATAAGTTGGAAGTGGGGCCTGAGGATGGATAACCTTTCAAGCTCCTCAGATATTTTTAATGTGCATTCATTTATTAATTTTGGATATCAACAGGGTCGATCAAAGTGCAATGTTGGTCCTAGACTGCTCCTTACAATTTGCAGCAGATTTTTTTTCCATAAATTATGAGTGAAATGAGTTCTGAAATTGAGAGTGAGCATTTAGAAATGTTTATAGCAATTTGACATTGCTGTGACATCACCACTCTTCAAACAGGGTAAAAATGAGGCTGGGTCCTTTTAAGGTCACTTAAAACACAAGAGCTGCATATTTGTCATATGCAAATGCCACCTATCAGTTTATGATGAAGTGGAAAAAATAAAAAAAATGGATTCTTTAAAATACAAGGTTTACTGTGCCTAATTTCTCAACTAAATTGTAAGTTATTGAATAAGCCCCTTTGAATTTAGCACAAACTATACCTACAGCAGGTATTCCTAAGGCTCCTTGAATGATAATAAATGATGGTTTAATGTTTCTTCCATTTAAGACATTAATTGAATTTAAAGGGAGCCATTAGTGTCTTGATGTCTTTACAATGAAATAATTTACTTAAGATATCAGAGGTTTCTAACACTCTGGTTAGACTATTTTACAGTAGAGCAAGCTTCCTAATGTCCTTAAAATGATCCCATGGCTCTTATTTTACCCAGTTGACCTACTTGTAATAGCCCTTCCTGGCCCAGACCTACTGTCTCACTGGCAGGGAGATGCTATGTCGATTACACCAGTGGCATCCTCAGACCATGGCTCATTTGTCTCAACCTTGTAGAAATTACATACAGACCTATGTTTGGTGCTGCCTATCCAACATGCTGTTCCTTTCTCTCACTTGTTAGGCATTTGGGTTTGGAGATATTTACCAAGCAGTAAAAACTGGATTGTTGAAACTATACATTTTACTAAAAACTGTCTTCTAACCTCAGAAGATTACTTAGAATGAAGATAACATTGTCATAGATCTATGACTGTGTTTTTATGAGCCAATATTGTGATTTATCAAGGCTATAATTGTCCTCAATTATCAAGCTAAATCTGATAATACTTGGCTACATAATTATGACTTGATAGATGTGGGCAAAGGTAGATGTCTTTGTCGACAAAGACAATAAAAATGTGTTTTATGAAATAGCTTGAGAGATTCAAAGAAAAGGGACAAGTTATATTTATTTATATGTGTATATATTTTCAAATAGTGGTAATGAATTAAAAAAAAGAAGAAGATCCACATGATTAAATAAGATTAGCAAAGACAGAGGGGTAGGCATGGTGCACAATTTATTTTAAAAACTCTGGACAAATAAGTATGTCTGAAACAGGGAGTCTTGGGGTCCTTGAGAAAACTCAAATCATAGAGGTTCTCTGAAAACATAAAAAAAAAATTATCCTGACATTTGTTAAAATGGTAAAGAAGAATTTCTGTAGGACTATTTCAACAGGTGTGAAGATTACTACAATAAGATAGAAAGAAAGCCAACTCTAAACAAAATAAGGCAAGTGAGGACTCACAGTTAAGTAGCAAAGTGGATGGAAAATTACTAAGAGAGGACACACAAGCAGGGATTCTTGCTAGACCAATTTAACAGGTTAAAGATGGACTAGGGTAATGAGATAGCAAGAGTGGGGATGAGGATGGTGATCCTATATCTAGAGTGATCAGATACCAAGTTGGGGAGTTTGTAAATTCTCATTAAATTGACTTAGCAAAAAAAAATTTTTTTTCTAAAACTAGGCTGAGGAAAGCAGGTAGGAATGTAACAGTGTAAAAACATTTCTTTAATATTTTTTTCTCCTTTTTATTCAAACTAGCCTCATCCAGCAACCTGACTCACCTGCCTCATTCCCCCTTGCCTAACCACTCCCTTAATCATTAAGCCCTCAGATCAATGAGGTTCTGATCAGCATCAAATAATCTTAGGAACAAAGCCTTGGGTCTGTTGATCCCACACACAGAGTTTTGGTCAAACTAGCAATAACATCTAGTCCTCAATTGTGTTTTAGCTCCAGGCCCAGAAAGGCAGCTATACCAGATTAATCAAGGCCATGGCTAACATCAGTACCAGATGCAATGACTAAAGAATCCTACCTAGCATTGAACAATCAGTAGAGACTATGATCCTGACCACAACTCTACTCCCTTAGTTACCATGATTAATCATTTTCCCTCTTTGCAACCCACCATCTGGAAGCCACATCTTTGAGCATTAGCTCACCTGTCCCTTTGAGCATTAGCTCACCTGTCTGTCCCTGGGCATGGGCCACTTCCTGAAAATAAACCCTCATTTTATTTGCTGCAAACTCCTGTTCATATCTCACTGGGTTCTGATATTTATAGGTAAATGGACCCCTTTAGTGTGGTAACAGAAGACAAGACCTAAAGAGAAGGCTTAGTCAAAAAGAGGGCTCAGAGGAGCCTGTCTAAAGTTTGGTCAAGGAGAGAGTCTTTATAGAATCCTATAAAATCTGCACATATGTTTGTATGTATATGTTTGCATATTTGAATAAATTTTAAAAAATCAGTATGCTTTTTCTAGAAATTGTGGTAAATATAGGACATTTAAAAATGAAACAGCCATTATTTCTCTACTCAAAAGACATTTTTTAAATACCTGCTATAGGTATAGTTTGTGCTAAATTCAAAGGGGCTTATTCAATTTTTTAAATTTTTAGTATAGTTGTGTGGATAAAAAGGGGGACACATACCAAACCTGACAATCTCAGGACAGCCTTTCATAGTGGGTCTTACAAACTCAGAGACTTAAAGTAACCACATGGGATGCTGGATTTAAAACATCGCTAGAAGTTGTTAGGTTTGATGAAACAATTAAGTTGATTCCCTTCCCCCAAGAACTGGCTTTTCAGACATTTCACTATAGACATTCTCTTTGTTGAAGAACACTTTTCACTTGCAGTGACTACATTTCCTCTCTCCCTTCTGGGTATGCATAAAGAGGTCACCACCCAGAAAAATCTGGCCAAAAGTCCTTTAAAAGCTGCTGACACCCCTCACTGGGTGTTGAAGCCATCCAGGCTCAGTCACCTGGTATGCAGATGATCTATAAATTTGTAAGCCCTCATCACTCTAGCCTGGTGCATTCCTTCTTCAGCAACCTAACAAAAGTGAGTCATGGTGGGTAGTCATGTTTTGGGCTGGTATTTTCCTTCACAAAGATCAGTCTTTACCTTCACTAAAGACTGTTTGTTGTCCTGTTGCATCTATAATAACATGCATTTGGAATGTCAGAGTAATCCCCTTTTTCTATATCCCTAAAACACAATCTCCCACCAGAACAAAAGACCACAGAACTCCTCACTTTTATCTTGTCTCCTGCATGCCATTTCTATCTGCTATAAATGTTTATCATTAATTAATTATTCTCAACCCACCAACATAAAAGAAGTATGTGTCTGTTTTACTTTTTATCCAATCTCAGAGGTTTCCCTGTTTGGATTTCTCCCACCTTCTTAACTATCACCAATGAATTTCATGTGACCTTCCTTATACAGTGGTACCTTGAGATAGGAGTTTAATTTGTTCCATAACCTTGAGGCGTGGGAAACTGGTGGGTCGTGTGCAGCTGGCCGATCTGTGAGATTACTCCTATCTCAAATGTTGCTCATACTATTTCAAAGCAAAAAGCGCTCGCTCGAAAGCTCGTATCTCAAAAATCTCGTATGTTAGGGCACTCGTATCTCGAGGTACCACTGTATCTTCTCCTTAAATTCTGAAGTGGTAAAACTGCCATTTGGGAGGCATTTTTCTCACTCTGTGGAGATTTAGCTTCCTGGCAATTGTCATAAATTTAGCTCAAATAAACTCATAATAACAATTTTCTAAAGGTTTGGATGTTGTTTATATTGTTAGACAGGCCCAGTGAAGGTAAAGACTGATCTTTGTGAAGGAAAATACCAGCCCAATACATGACTACTCACCATGACTCACTTTTAGTTACATTATACAGTATTATATTTGTTATATTAATTTTGAGATAGGGTATGTGGTAAAACAGTTATAACCAATAAGGATTGTAAAGGTTATCACTAAGATGGTAAGACCAGCCCCCAAATAATTTATGGCTTAGAACTGGTAGAAGACCAGTTTGATCCAATATGGCCACTAATTTCCCCTTGTGGTAACAGCTAACCTCATCATATGCTCATTGTGGTACATTAGCATCCTAAACCATATACCCTGTGCAGTCCTAATCAGAAACAAAAAGCCTATAAAAGGACACAAAATGGCCAATGGTCCTCTTCTGAGAAGTCCCCACCCCTTCCTAGATGAATTCTAAATGTTCTCCCCCCTTACTGAATGTCCTGCTCCTCCATTAAATGTGCCTCAATAAAAGAAGAAAATTCCACTAGGGAGGGGGCTGACCTGCCTGTGGAGCAGCCTTCTCTCTGTTCCACTGATTCACTAATAAATGCTTTCTCACTGTAAACTCTGCTAGTTCAAGTTTGAATTCTTTCCCACATGAAGCCAAGAGCCCACAGTGAGCTGCAGACCTTTGGGTCCAGGCCTCCAGAAATCCTGCATCCATTTCAGATGTAAAATATAGCCATTTAACATTTATATCTTACAATGTGATCACCCTATCAATTCTTGTAATCATCTGTCAAGATGCAAATGTATCACCTTCTTAGCTACCCCCATCTCATCTTCTCTGGGTACCATTTCTATGGTCTGTTTCTATGAGTCTGTTTTTTGTTTTGTTTGTTCATTCGTTTTGTTATTTTTTAGAGACCACTCTATTACAAATTTGAAATCAATTAAAACTTAAGACCAGAGCAGGAAACAGTAAAACTACTTGACATAAGTCTGAGTAATATCTTTCTGAATATGATCTCTTGATCAAGGGAAACAAAAGCAAACATTAAACAACATTTTAAAAATATTCATTGTATTTCTTTTCAGTATTTTAATGTGAGTATAGTGTTAATCATGAAATAATAATAATAAACCAGTACAAACAACAGAACTTTTCAAAGAGCATACAAGCAAATGCAAGAGTGAGTTAAAATTCTCAATTCAATATACAACATTAAGGATAGGATTCTTATCCTTTCCCAATCCCAACAGCATTTTACTGATGAAATTGTTAATTTGAGTGCAATTGACTCCTGTGAGTTTTACCAAAACGTGACAATTACCCAAGTTCCTGGGCTGTGAAGCAGCCCTGCTGTGAAAATGTATAGTGCTTAATAGTCCTCAAAATTTTTCATTTGTTATCCAAGGTGCGATGGAGAGGTAGCATTGGGGGATGGGTAGAAAGGGACTTGAGTATGGAAAAGAGAGAAGAAGGATCTTGCTTTCTGATTTGAAGCTTTCGAATGAGAGAGGCATTAGTTTAGGATTTGGGGTTTTGGCAAGGATAAGTCATCATTGTGAAGTGTTTTTGTTGTTGTTTGTTTTTGTGGCAGCTCTTCTGAGATGCTTTAGAGATCCATTACAACTGCTTCCTTGGCCATCAAATGAAAACAATAACATCTGCTTTGCTTATTTATAGGGGTTTTATAACAGTAACATTACATAGATTTTCAAAAGAACTACAACCATTTAAAGTACTAAACATTCAATGAAGAATTTTTTTATTAAAAATTATAGAGAAGTTAGCAGATTTTTTAAATAAATGGTCAGATAGTAAACATTTTAGGCTTTGCAGGTCATACTGTCTCTGTTTCAGCTATTCCACTCTGCCTTTCTGTTATGAAATCAGCCATAAACTACAAAGAAACACACCCATAGCTGGTCCCAATACAACTTTATTTACCAACACTGGAATTTGAGTTCATGTTCACATTCATTTTACATGTCATTATGTGTTTACTATGTCTTGTTATGCCCAGAGTTCGGGGTCCCCAATAATCAACCACCACGGAGCCTTTTTCCAATGCAAACTCGGGTTTGGCTCCCAGCTTCCTTTTGGTGCAGCAGCAAGCCGAGAGAGTGTACCCTGGAAGAACAATTGGTTATATGGGGTTAGGATATTGGGCGGGCTTGGGGAAGTGACGAGGGTTACAGAAAATGGTTGCTGTGTTCCTGGAGCTTCATTGGTCCTTTCAGGTGGTGGTCCGGGAAGTTAGGACATTGCTGGCACACCTGTGACCACTCCCAGAAAAGGGAGAGGGTTTAGGCAGAGGGCCCAGCCCTATAGGACAAGATGGAGGAGAGTTCGTTTCTGCTTTGTCCTTTCAGTCTCACTTCCTTTATAATGTTTGAAGCTGAATCCAGGTGTTTACAGTAGGTAGTTAGTTAGATATTAATTAAAAGGCAGCAAATGTAATCAGCCAGATTAACCAGGAAGGGACAGTTTCACAGTCACTCTAGGCATCCAAACAGGCGGGAAAATTGCTTTACAGCTGCTCTGGAGAGTCCACCCCCTGAATGGGGAGGAGTGAAGATGGTGCAAAGGATGTCTTTTCACTGGGTACCTGCTCGGTGGAAGCCAAGATCGTGACCATAAAGGGAAGGAGACAAACCTGGGAAAATCTGGGGGAAAATCTGTTAAGGTAAGGACACAAACCCAAGAAAAGCCAGGAAAGGGGTTGGATACTTTGAAAGAAAACCTGCTCTCTTCCAAGCCCAAGGAAATACATATAAGGAAGCTTAACAAAGACCCCAATCTCTCCTTGGCAACTGAGGGGGCCAGAGCACACCACCAATAACCTGGGTGCCACCAAGTGTTGGCAACAGATGTGAAGATAGGGAATGAGGCACAGAAATGTTAAATAACTTGCCTATAGTCAGCTTGGGTGGATGCCAGAATGATGCAGCACTGGGTCCTGGTGGGCCCAAGTGCCAGGTTGCAGCCTGGAAACTGGGCTTGTCCCACAGCCAGACAGATACTGCCATTGTAGTAAGCTGGTAATTATTCAATAGGAAATGAGGAAAGGGAAGACTAGATCTAGATATGCTATTTATATAGCTTCGCCAAAAGGCTGCATTTAACATTCTCGAAGTCTGTTCTGCACTGAATGATGGTGGTAGGGACCAGAAAAAGTTAGCTAAACGCATGTCCACTAAGGTCCGAATGACATGGAAAGGTGCCTACCTATCTGCCAGTCTTAGCTGAGAGAAAAATTTGTGGCCTAGATGGGCATGGCCACTCCAAGAATGAAAAACCTGAGTACAGTGGTACCTCGAGATATGAGTTTAATTCGTTCAGTAACCTTGCTCATATATCAAGTTGCTCGTATCTTAAAGCAAATTTCTCCATTGAAATGAATTGAAATGCCGTTAATCTGTTCCAGCCCCCAAAATGCCACCCCAGTTGTTCTTGTTATGTGTTTTTGAATAAGAAAAATGTATTTATAAATGACAAATATTATATAAAAACATAATAAAAAAGAATGTAAAGGAATAAACTGGTTTTATAAAGTGTATTTACCTACTCGTTACACTCTTAATGCTACACTTTATCCCTAAACTGAATGTAACTTAACTAATCTCCACTGAACTTAATTGCTACTGGTCTTTGCATTTTTGGCCGATTTAAAAACAAACAAACAAAAAAAAAAAACGTGTCCAACGAGGTTTGCCTCTTCCTCCCTTTCAGAATGTTTCTGAAATGGGTGAGGCTAGTTTCATTGAACAGCTCCGATGCAGGACAAGTAGCAACTTTTTCGGGGTGTTTCTTTTCCACGAAGTGTGACACCCTCTCCCACACATTCCTAAGATCTCCTTTATCTCACTTGTAGAGATCTCCTCCACCTCTGGCTCCTCCTCAAAACCAATTTCTTGGAGAACCTCCGCATGTTGCTGAGACTGCAACTCTTGTAACTCCTCTGTGGTGAGTTCCAGAGAGTGCTCCTCAACGAGCTCATTCACGTCTCTCTCATCCACCTCCAGGCCCATGGATTTTCCCAGAGACACTATCTCCTCCTCCACTGGCACCTTGGGTTCGAATCCTTCGAAGGTCCTTTCCGCTACGGCTTCAGGCCACAGCTTCTTCCATGCAGAGGTCAAAGTCCTCATTGTAACACTCAGCCAGGCCTGATCAATAATTCTGAGGCATATGTGTTCTCCGTCACCTCAAAGCAGCGCCGGAACAGGTGCTTGATGTACAGCTTTTTAAAATTCGAAATCACCTCCTGATCCATGGGCTGCAGGATAGGAGTGGTGTTGGGAGGTAGGTAGACAACCTTTATAAACTTGAACTCTTCGAGGAGTTCATCTTTGAGATTCGGTGGGTGAGCAGGAGCATTGTGGAGGACGAGGAGGGCTTGCATGGTTAGGTTGTTTTCCTGTAGATATTTCTTAACAGAAGGGCCGAAAACCAGGTTTACCCACTCCACAAAGAACTGCCTGGTGACTCATGCCTTCAGGTTTGCCCTCCACATAACTTGCAGTTTATCTTTTAAAATCTTATGTGACTTAAAGACTCTGGGGTTTTCCGAATGGTATATGAGCAGAGGCTTGATCTTGCAGTCGCCACTTGCATTGGCGCACAGTGCAAGAGTTAGCTTATCCTTCATGGGTTTGTGGCCTGGCATCGCCTTCTCCTCTGCCGTTACATATAAGTCCTATTCGGAATCTTCTTCCAGAAAAGCCGCGTCTCATCACAGTTGAAGACTTGCTGGGGGATATATCCTTTGACTTCTATCAGTTCGGAAAAAGTTTTGAGGTAATCCTCAGCTGCCTTCACATCCGAACTTGCTGGCTCACCACGCCTGACGATGGAGTGAATGCCGGACCTTTTCCTGAAGTTATCAAACCAGCCTCTACTGGCTTTAAATGAGTCTTTCGATGCTTCGTCCCTGGAAGTGTGCGGGGTCTGCTCCAGCAAATCATGGTAAATCGCTCGCGCCTTCTCGCATATGATGCCCTGTGTTAATATATCTCCTTTAAGCTGCTTCTCCATCACCCACACCATTAGTAGATTCTCCATCCTTTCATGGAGAGAGCTATCGAGCTTAGAAATTATTGTAATGCCCTTATCTAGCGTTATACTCTTTATCGACTCCTTCTGTTTAAACACAGTGCATATCATTGAAGTACTACGCCCGTACTGCCTCGCCAAGACAGCCACTCGCACACCTTGCTCATATTTTTCTGTGATTTCAAGCTTAATTCAATAGACATCATCCTCTTCTGAGCACTGACCTTTCCACTCGCTTTCTTCGGACCCATGGTTATAAAAAGAAATGTGATAAAGTATGTAAATGCACAAAAGATGCTTCGACAATGAGGTAAACAAGCACCCACTGAGGCGTGGGAAACTATGAGAGGCTCGAGTCTAGGTAAACAGGTGGATCGTGTGCACCCGGCCGATCCGCGTGATTACTCATATCTCAAATGTTGCTCATATTTCTTTTTTTTAATTGTCTTACATGTATACATATATCCCCATTGCCCCCCTCCCTCCCAGGCATACCCCAACCCTCCAGTGTCTATGTTGATTGGTTATGCTTATATGCATAGATACAAGTCCTTTGATTGATCTCCTATCTACCTCACCTCTCCTTTATCTTCCTGCTATAATATCACAGTCTGTTTGATGTTTTACTGCCTCTGTATATATCCTTTTGTTCATCAGTTTACAATGTTCTTTATTATCCACAAATGAGTGAGATTATGTGGTGTTTCTCCTTCATTGACTGGCTTATTTTACTAAGCATAAGGCTCTCCAGTTCCATCCAGGTTGCTGCAAATGGTAAGAGTTCCTTCTTTTTAATGGCATAGAATTCCATTGTGTAGATGTACCACAGTTTTCTGATCCACTCATCTGCTGACAGGCACCTAGGCTGTTTCCAAATTGTAACTATTGTAAATTGTGCTGCTATGAACATAGGGGTGCATAAATCCTTTCTGATTGGTGTTTGTAATTTCGTAGGATAAATTCCTAACAGTGGGATTGCTGGGTCAAATGGGAGATCCATTTTTAGTTTTTTGAGGAAACTCTACACTATTCTCCACAGTGGCTGCACCAGTCTGCATTCCCACCAACAGTGCACAAGGGTTCCTTTTTCTCTGCATCCTCGCCAATACTTGTTTTTTGATTTGTTGATGATTGCCTTTCTGACAGGTGTAAGATGGTATCGAATTGTCGTTTTGATATGCATCTCTCGGATAATTAGTAATTTTGAACATGTTTTCATGTGTCTCTTGGACTTCCTTCTGTCATCTTTCAAAAAAGTTCTATTTAGGTTCGTTGCCCATTTTTTTATTGGATCATTTATCTTCCTTTTATTAAGTTGTATAAGTTGGCTGTAGATGTTGGAGATCAAACCTTTATCAGTGATAACATTTGCAAATATGTTCTCCCATAGAGTGGGCATTCTTGTTGCTTTGTTGATGGTTTCTGTTGCTGTACAAAACCTTTTTATTTTGATGTAGTCCCATTTGTTTATTTTTTCTTTAGCTTCCATTGCCTTTGGAGCAGTATCAGTGAAGAAGTTCTTTTGGCATATGTCTGAGATTGTACTGCCTGTGGATTCCTCTAATATTTTTATAGTTTCCCTTCTAATGTTTAAGTCCTGTATCCATTTTGAGTTTATTTTTGTGTATAGTGTAAGTTGGTGGTCCAGTTTCATTTTTTTTTGCATGTATCTGTCCAATTTTCCCAACACCTTTTGTTGAAGAGACTATCTTGACTCCATTGTATGTTCATGCCTCCTTTGTCAAATATTAGTTGAGCATAGTGGTTTGGGTGGGTATCTGGGTTCTCTATTCTATGTCATTGGTCTATGTGTACACTAATAGTGAAATTACAGAAAGAGAGACTCAAAAAGCAATCCCATTTACCATCGCACCAAAAAAATTAAGATACCTTGGAGTAAACTTAACTAAAGAGGTAAAAGACCTATATGTAGAAAACTACAGGACACTGAAAAAAGAGATAGAGGAAGATGTTAACAGATGGAAGATTATACCATGCTCATGGAGTGGGAGAATCAACATCATTAAAATGTCCATACTACCCAAAGCAATCTATAGATTCAATGTACTATCCATTAAAATACCAACGACATACTTCACAGACCTAGAAAGAATTCTTCATCGATCCATCTGGAACAAAAAAAGCCAACGAATAGCCACAACAATTCTGAGAAAGAAGAATAAAGTAGGTGGGATCTCAATACCAGATTTCAAGCTATATTACAAAGCAACTGTTCTCAAAACAGCGTGGTACTGGCACAAGAACAGACATATAGACCAATGGAATACAATAGAGAATCCAGATATCCTCCCAAACCACTATGTTGCTCGTATTTCAAAGCAAAACATCGCTTGCTCAAAGGCTCATATCTCAAAAATCTCGTATGTTAGGGCACTCATATCTTGAGGTACCACTGTATTTTAAACTTTCAAACAAAGGAAGTTCCCCTTTGTCTCTTCTATCCCTCTCAGGTGCAGGTTCTGTGCCCATGGGGTGTACAGCCGTGTTGAACTCCATACAGCAGAATAATGGACTTTTTAATCTGGTCTGAATGCTGACCTTCCCTGCCTGGAACATGAAATGGAAGCACTGGGTATTGGCCTTGATTTTGGCTCTCCTTCAATCCCAGCTGCACCTTTTCCAGGACTGGCTTCTGGGAAAGGAGACTTTGGAACCCGAGAAAGGTAACTCCATGTCAATAAAGGCTTTTTCCACATCCCATTCTCCTGTGTGAATCTTAGAAAATTAATTTTCTGAAGATATTGCAAGAACTGCACTCCCACAAATGACAAAGGAGTTTAACTCTCCAGTAACAAATGAGATATGAGGTGTGGTGTTCCTGGGGAAGTGAACTTGATCGACAAGCTGAGTGTGGCAGCCTTTTCAAGGTGCTCTAATAAATGCTGCTGCTATTGCTTAACATTCCCCAACACGTGAGTCCCTGAAATTCCTTTCCTATGTACACCATGGAAAAACCTATTTCCAGGTCATTCTGCCTCTGGTAACACAGCTCTTACACGTTTGTGCTAGGCAAAAGCTGCATTAGTATTAAACAATAGATGAAAAGCACTTTGCCCTGTTTGGGCTAAACAACCATGGAAAATAAAGGGTATCTGATAGGAGTCTTCTTTGTTAATGCAAGGAATTCACACTAAATCATTAATGAAGGACTTGGGACACAGACATCCATCTCTACATATTTTTTTAACAAACAATTTCTCATAAGATCAGAGTGATAACAAGTATGCTTTGAAGAACCAGAACAACCAGAAGAAATGACTTAGGTCTCCAGGGGAGCAAGCAATTTCAAGAAAAATAGTTTTATTAGAGAGACTGAACTGCTGAAGAGTTTCAACTCCCTAGTGCTCTCTGAGGCCAGCCACAGGGGCACAGGTCTCAGCAAATTCATGTTGGCCACATAATAAATGGTTTCCTTGGATGAAAAGTAGAATGGCTCCTCCGGGAATGAAAGAGGGCAAAGGAATCTTGAAAGAATCTCATCTCCAAAGCACTGGGATTTGTGTCACTTAATTCACTGAAAAATGTAAGGAAATAAAAGCAGTACATGAGTGAGCAGCATTCTGGACTTCTGGTCAGTAAGCTGAGTAGATGGTTTACCATTAGGTCAATAAAGAACATCTAGCCTCCTCAGTGTGTCTCCTGCCTTGTTGGAGCATAGCAGGTTAAGGGGTAGAACTCAGGCTAGTGGAAGCAGCCAGAACTTTGACAACCCAAACTTTATTTCTTGGAGTAGGCAATGCCCTATATGCAGAGGAAGAGGACTCATTTTTGGTGACACTATGAACTATAACTCTTCTTCCAACTTGACAAGTATTCTCTTTTTGACAAAACTTTGGTCAGGTTCCTCTGAATTCTCTTCCTAAACATGCATCAACTTTTACACTTCCATTGTCTGTCTCAGTATCAGCAAATTTTTATAAGAACCTTCTCTATCAGATTCAGTTCCCCATCTTCCATCATCTCCCACATGATATCTGATCATTCTAGACTGCCTTCAGTGAGTGTCCTATTAGGTTACATTACAAGAATCTCCCTGTAGCTTTTTTAAAGTGATTTTCCATTCTCCAAGTCCCCTTCATTCTGTTCTTTTGCTATGAATTCCCTTTTCTTCGTTCTACTCAAATTGAGCCTAATTACTCTCCTTAACTTCAAATCCCCATTGCAGTAGTTCCTGCACTTACCATCTCCGAATATGTTACCATTTTAACAAGTGTCATATGTTTTACTTTAACAAATCCTCACTGCCAGGGATATTATCAGCTAGCATGGTTTAAGAATTGTTCCTCGGGGATGCTCAGAAAATCATGCAACTGTGTGTATGTGGAAGTGAAGAGCTCTTGTTCCCATTGACCTCTGATACCTTTTAAAGGGTATTCCTGATATTCTGGCTCTAGTAATTGCTAATCTTTACTGAAAGGTAGAGGAGAGTTATAGGACATTAAGTCAAATGCCTAAAATTGATCTATGGCGTAGTCTATTGCCTTCCTTATGTAATAGAGACAATGTTGTTGTTGCAGGAGGAATGGGCCAGATCTCCCAGACATGAGTGGGTGTGGAGCTCTTGGGATTCCACTGAAACAAGAATTTTTCAGAAGCCTCCTCGGGAGTATGAGATATAGTAAAAGGCTTTATTTTCATAGAGTAACATTCCTTGGGTTACAAAGTCCCCTGCCCTTTAGCCCAGTCCTGAAAAGGTGCATCTGCAGTTCCAGTAAAGCCAAAAGCAAGGCCAGTGTCCAGAGCTTCTTTTCCATGTTGCAGCCAATTTGTAGTTCAGCATCCAAGCTAATTAAAATATTTAGTCTATTCATTGCTTGGTCCAACATGGCCATGATCCATCTGGGTACAGAGGAGCACATCCCTCTTCAACAGGAGTCACAAGAGCCCAGTGTGTATGCTGGTGCAGAGAGAGAGAGAGAGAGAGAGAGAGAGAGGAGAGCAAGAGCAAAAGTGAGCTTCTTTGTTAGAAGTTTAAATATTCAGGTTTCTCATGCTTACAGTGGCCACGCCCATGCGCGTCACTAATTTGTTGCCAGTTTCGCCTTCTTACATTGCTCAGACCTTATTGGGCATGCACCTAAAGTGCTTTTATCCAGTCCCCTCCCCATCGATCCATAGGGAATGATTTGGAAGGTATTAACTTACAGTAATCTAGCAAAACTGTGTAACTGCCATGCCTATATTATTCGATCTCCCCTTTCACTCCTTTCATGTTAATATTACAACAGTATCATTATTACATAACTCAGTTGAATTTTCATTAATCTTCATGACTTTGTGGAGCACCAATCTTGACAATTAATATTACATGATATTCTAGCTCCAAATTAAATAACACTTACGATGCATCTCTCTCTCGCCAAAATTTTCCTATATCTTCCTGCTCCTTTTCCAAATGATTTGTATTCAGGTAGCTTACTTAAAGGTTTTCATATTTTAGCTACAACAAAATTTTCCTGAATATCAACTGTCTTATCTTATGAACAAAAGTGTTAGCAGGAAGAATAATCTGAAATAGTGGGTCATTTGACAACCTTGTACTTGGGTTTGGAATGCAGAATTTGGCCTGGAAACAGTCTCAATTACCTTCCCAGTACTGTGGGTGTCAGACCAAATGGAAAACCCCTGAAAATGGAACTGGAAAGATTTTGATGGAAAATGAAATTTTATTGCAATTTTTTTTCAAATGAATCATTTTCAGATAGAAAAGAAGTCATTGGAAGGATGAATCTTATCTCCTAAGTAGCTTATTATTCACATCACAGGCTATAGGATTTAATGAGCATTCTAGCTGCTCTGACTATGGAGAAACTCACTCACATGGTATTTTGCTGAAATAGGTTTTGTTGGAGTTGGAAGCTTTTGTATCCTAAAAAAAAAATCTATGAAAAAATGTTTTTATGTACCAATGAATTTGTTTAAACCTGTGTGGGATGGATAAAGGAATACCTTCAGAAGACAATATTAAATTCAACCTCAGGTACTCTGAAGGTTTTCCTTGTTTTATTGATCCTGGCAAGACAGGCTTGTTGAGGTTGAGATCACATTCATATCATATTATCTTTTCCAAGAGTTTTCTAGAGGGCCATGAAGGTATTAGTTAGGACATTTCCCCCACTGAACTATCTGGTATTAGTTCTTGGGGATGGGGTACTTGAGATCCTTATGGAGTTTCAAGAGAATACTTGTCATAAAACACTGTAAAATTGTGTCTAAAAATCTTTTTTTAATTAAATCTTTATTATTCAGATTATTAGATTTGTTTCTCTTTTTTTCCCTCCATAGCTCCCCTCCACCCAGCTCCCACCCTTCTCTCTACCCTTACCTCCCTCCTGTTGACCTCATCCATAGATGTATGATTTTTGTCCGTCTCTCCCTGTACACCCCTCACCCCTTTCACCCTGAGAATTATCAGTGCACTCCCTTTCTGTGCTCCTGATTCTATTATATTCACCAGTTTATTCTGTTGATCAAATTTTTAATACACTTAATTTTTAGATTCACTTGTTGATAGATACATATTTGTTGTTCATAATTTTTTATCTTTTAACTTTTTCTTCTTCCTCTGCTAAAAGAGGACCTTTCAGCATTTCATATAATACTGGTTTGGAGTTGATGAACTCCTTTAGCTTTTTCTTATCTGTGAAGCTCTTTATCTGCCTTTCAATTCTGAATGATAGCTTTGCTAGATAGAGTATTCTTGGTTGTAGGTTCTTGCTATTCATAACGTTGAATATTTCTTGCCACTCTCGTCTGGCCTGCATTGTTTCTGTTGAGAAATCAGCTGACAGTCATATGGGTTTTCCCTTGTAGGTAATTAACTGTTTTACTCTTGCTGCTTTTAATATTCTCTCTTTGTCTTTTGCTCTTGGTATTTTAATTATGATGTGTCTTGGTGTAGTCCTCTTTGGATTCCTTTTATATGGGGTTCTGTGTGCTTCCTCGACTTGTAAGTCTATTTCTTTTACCAGATGTGGGAAGTTTTCAGTCATTATTTCTTTAAATAGGTTTTCAGTATCTTGCTCTCTCTCTTCCTCTGGCACCCCCACAATTCTGATGTTGGTATGCTTGAAGCTGTCCCAGAGGCTCCTTACATTGTCTTCACATTTTTGGATTCTTTTCTCGCTTTTCCAGTTGAGTGTTTTCTGCTTCTTTATATTTCAAATTTTTGACTTGATTCTTGCCTTCCTTTAGTATGCTGTTAGGTCTCTGAATAATATATATATATATTTTTAAATTTCAGTCAGTATATGTTTAATTTCTAGTTGGTCCTTTTCCATCTCTAGTTGGATCTTTTTCATCTCCTCTTGGGACTCGCTAACTTTATCCAACTTTTCTAGGATATTCTTGTAAAACCTTATAAGCATGGTTTTGAACTCTCTATCCAGTCGTTTGTTTTCCTCCATTTCTTTTGTTTGTGATCCCTTCCCTTGTCTCGGCATTTTCACTATTCCTGGAGAACTTCTGTGTTGGATTCAGCCTTATGATACCAGACTTACAAAACCGCAAAAGCCTCTCTGTTGAGCTTGGGAGGGGTGGAGTCTCAGGGCTTAAAGGTCCCCTTTGCCTTCCGGTCGGCCCCACCCTCCACGGCCCCTGAGTCTCATGTGACTGGGTAATCACTGGAGTGGTCCTTGTGCGTGCGCCCTCACAGTGCCTCTAGACTGCTGCCTTTCTGGCTCCCCTGCGCTCCGGGACCATATGAGTCTGGACTCCCAGGGTTTCACCCAAAACCAGGGTTTAGTGGAGTTAGAAATGGCACAATTGGGAGGGTCTGTGTCCTGCCCACATGTGAAAGCCAGCGGCACAATCAGCAGTTGGTCCTCTGTGTGTAGTGCCATGCGCGCCACCAGACTTCTGATCTTTTTCAACTCCCCTAAATTTCTGTGCACTTCTCCCTTTTCACAGTCCAAACTCCCCCATATGAGTTTCAGCTGGATCTGGGCTTAGTGTCATAGGATAAGGGGTTTAATGCCTTTGGGAGTCTCCGTCTCCCTCCCACCAGAGAAAGCCAGCCAGGTTCTCCAGCACCCACTCTCTCCATGCATGCGTCTCCATACCTCAGCTTTTTGCAGCTCCTCTGAGTCTCTGTGGGCCCCTCTCTTTCCTTCCAGTTGTAGAATTTCCACTCAGCCATCTTTCCTGTAGTTTTGGATGATGTCCGTTCTGTCTTTTAGTTGTAGTTTTGAAATTGTTGTGCAAGGCAGCAGTGTAGGTGTTTACCTATGCCGCCATCTTGGATTCTCCCCCCATGTCTAAAAATCTTATTGTAGTATTTTAAAAGTTGATCTAGAAGGGTTTCACTCTGCCAGAAATAAAGTTTTTTTTTTAATTAGTTAAGAACTATATAACTTCTTCAACCAGGAAATCTTGGTTAAGATGAGATATAAAAATTATGGTGGCTAGTGGGTAATCAAATTTTAAGGATAGTGAGTGGCATTTAATTATCTACAACAGCTAGGAGCCAATTAAGAACAGAAAGTGTTCCATAATATTTATGGATTTGACAGGTCTAAATCACATTTCAAAAAGGAAAATGACTTCCTTCTTTAGTCATGGGTATTCTTATTTCTACCAAAGAGAAGATCATTCATCTTAGCACATCTCTGCCTCCATTTCTGGTTTTTTTTCTTTTGTTTGCTCTTTAAATGTGTCACTTACCCTTTCTTTTTTTTCTTTCTTTTTTTTTTTCTCTCTCTTTGTAAGAACAACTTTTAAATTGAGATATCCAACCTTTTTCCTAAGAAAAATCAGGAAATACTTCCCAGAAGTGACACAGATTGTGAACTTATATAATCTCCTGCTTACCATTGTTTTCCAGTCAAGGGAAGACAGCTCTAGTACCTCACTCTAGTGCCCAAATTAATGATTGTTCACTATTTTACCAATCCCAGATGTTTTCCTGAATTCTTTTCAACTGACAGTACTACAAAGCATCTAATTGTCTTTGTTTGATATCCCAAGTCATCACTGACTTTCTCTCACATATCCAATTATAAATTATCCCATTAAAAACTAAATTGATTGATTGACCTTTCTAAAGAAGATATGAATAACTTCATTTCTATGCTCAAAACTTTCATTGGTTGTGTTGGTAAAGGAATAAGTTCAAATGCATTACCATGGCATGTGAGGACTGACTTAGTGGCTCTGACATCAGCATACCTCAAGTGTGTGCAATGCCATCTAAAAAGCTTCACCTCATTTTTCACCACTGCTTTGCTATTATTTTTTATGTCATGAATATTTGCATGTATCACACTTGAGATAAATGTGTGTGATTCCCACTTTTGTGTTAATTTTTCAAGGGCAAGGAATGGCTCTGCCATTTTTGCATCTGTAGCAGAATTATGTACATGGTAACCAATTCTTTTTTAAATGAATAAATGTTTGTAATTCTGTTTTGTTCCTCTTATTTTTTTTGTCATGGTTGATAAGAATAAACATTTATACATTACAGGCACACCTGCAAAAATGTATTGATAGGTATTTTAATTCCCAGAGAAGAGTTGGAGGGGAAAGGAGAGCAATCATTCTGTCATCTCTGTAATCAGTGCTGTGCCTTGCTTCTTTTACAATGTATCATATTACAGATTATAGCTGTTAAGATAGTGTGATACCTCTTGTATTTTTGTTTATTTTTAAAATATACTTTACACTTACTAATTTTATTTAAAGCATACAAAGAAAAATGATCCAAAATAACCCAGATAACAGAGAGAGATATAGAGCTAGATAACATAGCTATAGATAGATATAGATATAGACATACATATACAGATATATAGATATATAGATAGAGACAGGTATAGATATAACCAGGTGTTATTAGGATTACAACATCATTCATACACACACACACACACACACACACACGCACACACACACACAATACAAATAGTGCAATTACTCAATTCATTAACCCAATTTATCTCCCTAATATAACCACGGATAATGAGATTTTTTTTATTTCTTCCTAAAATTGTTTTATGCTTTTACTGGCATAAATATACATAAAATATTACTATGTATAACTTATCTATATAATAAAAGAGTAACATGCTAATTGTCCATACCTTTGTGACACCCCCAGGCAATCAGGAGTGAGTATGCAAATTAACCCAACAAAGATGGTGAATTAATTTATATATGTAGGCACTGAGTGGCCGGGGGCAGAGCAGGACATTTGTGTCATTGTCATGGAGATGAAGCAGGTGTTCTGCACCACCCCAGCCACTATGTGTCTCTGGGCAGCATGGGAAGGCAGAAAGGCAGCTCAGGCCAGAGCTGAAAGGCGGCTCTGGGACAGAGTGAAGGCGATGCCAGAAGCCAGGGGGAAAGAAGGCCCATTCTTACATGAATTTATAATTATATAATAGTACTTTTTAATGGTGATTATTCTATACAAATTGTTCTGCCCAAGGCTTTTTATGTTTAATAAAACTTTTAAGTCTTTATTTTCTATCTGCTTTGAATGGCTACATATTATTTAGTCATATCAGTTTAAACATACTGTATATTTATTAATATTTAAATTTTTTAAAAAGTGGTCCCCAAATTTATTTATTTAATGGATCCTCTACCAATCATCTACAAATCATTATTTGTTTTCGATTTTTGCTACTATCAACAAAATGATGTAATGAGCATCTATATATATAAAAACCATAATATGCAAATAGACCAAAGGGTGGAACAATGAACAACCAGTTCCTATGGCTGCTCTGACCACCAGAGGGCACTCATGGGACATGGTAGGTGTTGGCAGCAGGCAGCAGAGTGTGGAACATGGTGGGCATCAGCCTCCGTAGAATGGTAGAACAGGTGAGCAGGGGCACCAGACCAAGGCGAGCCTCTAGTAGTTACTGAAAATTCTTTGCTCCCATGCACTGCAGTCCCACTGGATACTCACACCTGCTGCCTTTGACAGCCCTAATTGCTCCACACTGTCAGTGGGTACAAGGTGGGGGGAGGGGAGCACTGTCAATGCGTGGGAGCAGTGGCAGAGGGAACAGGGCTTCTGGCAACACAGGGGACCAGGGCCCATGGCAGGAGGGGCTGAGCAGGGGTGTGGAGGATAGGCTAAGACCCACCCCTGTGCCCACCACAGTCTTGTAGCCCACAGTTCCTTTCAAGGTGCACTGGGCCCCTAGTTCACTGGGCCCCTAGTTCTTGTATAAAGATCTTTGTAACCCTTTGTCAGTACACCTTCAGCGGCAACTTCTTGTAGTGGGATTGCTACATTAAAAACCTCTTAAAATGTGAAACAGGTTGACAAGTTGCATTCTAAAAATGCATAGATGTACACTTCCCCCTGACACTGTCCCTTATCTTCATCCTCATGACTAATGTTTAAGGACATATATTCTTAAAGAAGAAGTAAATAAAGAAGCTAACATTGGAACTCAGCCCTGTTTGGTTTCCAAAGCTGTGCTTAAGTCTCCATTGTCTACGCATTATGATTAAAAGAAAGCCAAATGATGCTTAGATTTTATTGACATTTATAGCCTATTAAACTCTATTGAATCTGTGATCCCATCTGATTTCTGCAATAACCAGTGAAACTTAGAGTTTAAGTGATTAATTGAATTGTCTGAGAATATGTAATCACACATTACCCTATTCTCTATTAGGCAGGGCTCATCCTCTAATACTCCCATGATTTTAGGCACATAACCTTTTTATCCAGTTTCTGGTCTACTCAATAAGGAGAGAAAAAAAAAGAAGATAAAATTAGATTATACCTATGGTAAATTATACTTTCGAGTACTGTTGTTTTTTTAAATTCCATTCCCTTAGGGTAGGAGTGTAGGAGTTAAAAAGTAGAATCATATTCACTTTTAGAGGTACTACCACCAAAGAGTATTATTTGACAGTGAAATGTGTCTGTGTATGTGTGTGTGTGTGTGTGTGTGTGTGTGTGTGTGTGTGTGATAGAGAGAGAGAGAGAGAGAGAGAGAGAGAGAGAGAGAGAGAGAGTCTCTGAATTGTTTGTTATCTCACTGAGTGACCTTAGGTTGGGCACCTAATATTTCAATTTCCTTATATGTAAACTAAGGATGATGAAAATTATAAATACTGCACCCATTGTATCCTCTGTGTAGGTAAAACCGACAATGTGATGAAAGGGTTTAATACTAAATACATTACTCTTGCTGTTCATTGATCTCTGTAATGGCATTAGCTCTTAGAGAACTGGGAGATGTTACAATCAAGCACAAAAAACTTGGTTTTGAAATAGTATTATTATTTTCTTAAATTCAATAAAATAACTAATTTTTATAACTTAGTTTATTTCAAAGAGTCTAATATCCATTTTGATGTTGATTTTTATTTTTTAAATATTTTTAATATATTTTATTGATTTTTTTACAGAGAGGAAGGGAGAGGGATAGAGAATTAGAAACATCAATGAGAGAGAAATGTCGATCAGCTGTCTCCTGCACACTCCCCACTGGGTATGTGCCCACAACCAAGGTACATGCCCTTGACCGGAATGGAACCTGGGATCCTTGAATCCGCAGGCCAACACTCTATCCAATGAGACAAATCCGTTAGGGCTGATTCTTATTTTTATAAATAACTCAACAGAGGTTTATTGAGTGCCTGCATCCTGTGGAACTGTGCTTGGTACTATGAGTGCACCAGACAGTGCATTTTTATAATGGAGATCTAACTTCTGTATCCCCTCTTTGCTCTCTTTGTTTCCCTTTCCTTCTTTGAAGGGCTTCTCTGAGCCTGGAGCCCTTCTACTTCTCATTCAGGCCTTCATCATCTTATCCACATCATAAACCACCTTATTCTTTAATGTAACAAGAGTTAATTTGAAGGTATGTGTACTTTTTATTATACAGTTCTCCTTGTCTGGTTTCATATAATTTTTTCTCCATTTTCTGCCATATAAAGCCATGGTCTTGATAATGACTATCAAAACTTTTCATCATCTCACTTCAAACTCACTTTGTGATCATTTTTCAAAGTTAACTCATAGATTCAAAATGATCAGTACATTGCTTCCTATTTCTTCTTATAAAGAGGAAGAGAAAGGGAGACAATTAAAAATTTAAATAGAAAGAAATTTCATCAGCAAAGATTCAACTTTCTCCCAAGCTAAGGTGTATACCTAATATTTTTGCAGTGTAGAAATTCTATACCTTCTTAAATTCTAATCTGCGCTAGCGAGGGAAGGGTACTTATATTTCTCCAGTGAATCCCTTCCAAATATTTGTTTTATCTGACCAAGATGTACTTGGTCCTGTTGCAAGATGAAATAATCACATGATGGCCATGCATTAAGAGACTGATTTTTAATAGGCTTGGCTAGACTTGGTGGCCTGTCTAGCTAGAAAATAACACACTGTTCATTTCTTCCACTAGTAGTTATCATTTCAAAAGCAATCCGTTGTTTTAAATAATGAGGTAACTTGGTGAGAATCACAAAAGCCTGCCAGCTGGCATTTGTCAGTGAGTAATATATCAGCAAAGAAATTGTACGCTTTTGATGGGTGAGACCAATACATCATCCAGATGAAATTCTGTGATGATATATAGAAGATCAGTATATCCAAGAAAGGAATTAGTTCTTTTTCTTTTTCAGATGGAGATAAGAAGATAAGGCAGGAGAGGAACTCTTTCTTTAATGTATAAGAGTAATGAAGAACACTGATGATCTTTAAATTACAGCTGTGTCACTGGTGAAGTGTATTAAAGATAGGCAAAGAAATGAGGCAATACTTCTTTAGTAAAGAACAAAAGAAGTATCTTGCCAATGATACGACATTATAAAATGGGTTTCCTTAATAAGCCAACTGTATATTAAGTCTGACTTCCTGCAAAGTTTCCAAGCAACTTTGATCTTTGTCTTAACAAATAAAACTGTGTGGAAGCGTAGCTTCATCAACAATGCACTGCTGTTTGGGAGGTTGGGGCCTTTCACCTCTGGAAGACAGAGAGAGAGGATGCTCTTACAGGTCTTACTTCAGATCACCACAAAATGTGCACACAGGCTTGCACAAGTGTGTGTATGTGTGCACGTGGGGGCGCACACACACACACACACACACACACACACTCACACAGCAACTCTAAACTACTTTGATTTCAAAGATACTTGATTTCTTCAGAGTACGCCTCAGGACATCCCTCTTCATAAATATGTAGCTTTGATATTAAGTACCCCATGCAATCATGCTATTCCTGGGAGCCTGTGTGCAAATGTCAGTGGCCCAAGACATGGAGGACTGACAAGCAGGTAAAATGTCACATTTCTGATCAGTGGTTTTAGGTTTTCAGTGTTCTTACGTTGTAAACATTATATCTTATTATTAAAAATTGGAAGTAGTGTTTGGTAGGATGAAAGAGCACTGCTTTCCACAAGTCAGATACTATCTTGTGGGATCCAAATGCCAACAAGATAGGAAAACTAGTGCAGAAATGGAATGAGCCCTGGAGACACTCATAACATAATAGTGAGTTTCAAAAACAGGCAATTTTTTTATGAGTATAGTCTTTGGATATTAAAAAATTCAGAGAGAAAATTTAGTCTGAAGAAATATAGAAAATAACAAGGTATAGTGTTTGCCTTTACTCTGTATTTTACATCTGTCCTTTCTGAAAGTTCAATACCAACACAAATGAACATATTTATTGAGCAGTATTGCTTGTGTGACATTGTACTTGGTGATGTTAATAAAGCATGGGCCTTTCCATCAAGGAGTTTGCAATTGGAAAGTGGATATTGGAAGCAGAAAGGATAAAAGAGACATATATAAAAACACAGGCAGTGTGAGATAAGGAAAAAAATATTCAGTGGGTGCAGCAAAAGTTTCATAAAGGAAATTATTAGAATTCTGCTATTTAAAAGTTAGATTATTGTCCTATCTAGTTTTACTCAGTGAATAAAGCATCAGTCTGGGAACTAAAGGGTCCCAGGTTCAATTTTGGCCAAGGGCACATGCCTAGGTTGAGGGATTGATTCCCAGAAGGGGGCATACAGGAGGCAGCCGATCGATAATGATTCTCTCTCATCACTGATGTTTGTATCTCTCCCTCTCCCTTCTTCTATGAAATCAACAAAATATATATTTTTAAAAAGTATTTAAAATAAAAAAAAGCTAGAGAATGATATTCTACAGCTCTGTAGTACTGGTGCATAGCAAAGTAACATACATGTGATGACACTAAATGTTTAAATAAAGTGAAAAAATAATGAATATATAAATGAATAAATTAGAAATATGTTTTGTATAGATGTCATCTTTTGTGTAATATATAAGGCCGTCTCCTTGTATAAAAAATATATTTTATTGGACAGGGGAAGAGAGTGCCAGAAAACCCTTGTACAATCCTGCCTTTATGGGTCAAGTGAATTTTGGCCATTTGCCATGGGACAGTGTTTGCTTTATTTATAAACATTGAATTTTCTATGTTCACTAGGGGAGCATATAATAATAAGCCTTATGCCATGTTATGTTTGCATTAGGCTATTTATCAAACATATCAAAAGAGAAATATAATAAAACCTTATGAGGTTCTTAAATATCACTTTATGAGATCATCTGCATGGTTGTTTCTTTGTAGAATCCTTATAAGAGATGGAGGCAAGAGCATACAATGGAGTAAAGACAGTCTCTTTAATAAATAGTGTTGGGAAAATTGGACAGGGTCATGCAAAAAGAGTGAAACTAGATCACCAACTTATTTTATACATAAGAATCAACTCAAAATGGGTAATCAACTCAAAATGCCATGCTTCTTATATAAACATGCTGTTTATCTATAAGCTACAAGAATCAGAATTTACAGAAACAAGGCAAAAGAGTGGTGGAGTGGGTTACAATTCCCCACTGTTACAATAATGGAATGTGGGAAAGACAGTGCAAAGTTAGAAGCTTCAGATTCTAGTTAACAAAGCAGCTGTTACATACTTCCAGCCAATTGGTGACATAGTTATGATTAATTTCTCCTTTAAACTATTGTGTGTGAACCAAACTGACATGTCTGTGGGCTGGAGATAGTCCATGGAAGGCTAAGAACATCTAAACTCATAGAGAATGTTTACAAAATTTATTTGAGCCATACTCCTTGAAGCAAGATCTTAGCAGACTGAGGGGGAAAAAAAGCTTTTCAAAATAGTAGTTTGCAGCTTCTTATGTGTATTCAAAATTAAGGACCACAGAATATAAGGAAGATTACAGGAAGGTGGGGGAAAGCATAGCAGGGATTGGATTTACTGGGTAGTTAACAAGATTTTGTGTTCTCTTGAGGGAAGTCATGCTTTAGAAGGAGGGGCCTGAAAAGAGGCACTTCAAAAGTGTGTTAACATAGATATACCGAAACAATGGACAGGGCTTGCCCAAGGCAAAGAAGTTATATGCCTTTTACTAAAGAATTTATATGTCTGGCTCATGACTACCTAAAATGACCTTCCCAGTGAGGAATTTATGCTCAGATCACCTGTGAAGTTAGTTTTTGTAGAACTCCTTTACTATACATATTTTCAACCTCTATCTAGAGTTTAGGTTTGGGTAGATTTGGAGGAAAGAGAAAAGAGGAAACTGCAGAAATTGAGTGCCCTCATGAATTTATAGGACACAACCTGAGTTCCTTAATTTGCGCAGTGGAGGCCATTGAAGACTTGTGAGCTAAGAAATGACATATGGAGTAGTAGTTTCTAACTTGGCAATTGGATTTACAATTATGAAAGCAATTTGTTATAATGCAATGGGCACTGAGTTTAATGACAAAACTTCTCCTTTTTATTCCAGTTTTAGCATTTCTTTCTTGAATTAGTGAAGGGATGCTACTTGACTTCTGTTAGCTTTATCTTGCTTCTCCATAAAATGAGCAAATTGGGTTTATTATGAAGACTGAACAGTCTATTGCAAGGGCTCTATAGCTTGTCCAGTAGTATTTAAAATATTTTTCTAGAATTTTTAGGTTAATTGGAAGAGACACTGGAACCTCAGAAATGGCATTGGAGTCTACTGTAGTGGTCCAAGAAAGAGACTGTGTCATAAATATTTGTGTAATGATCATGCTGATAGCATAATTTCAGAGACTACAGAGGATGAGAGATTTTCCTGTGGGAACACAGCTGGTATGCCTTATGTGGGTAACAGAGGAGAATACACAGAATCAAAATGAGAACAAGAGATTAGCATCTGCTGTGTCATCTGGGGTACTTCAGGGAGTTCTGTGGTGGAATTCAGGAGTGCTTGGGAGTCCACAATCACTAATGCCCACCTTTAGGCTACCATAGCCTCTTACTATCAAAATCTCTTCAGCAATATTGCTCAGAGGGTTGTCTATAGATTCTAATACAAGTGGAAGATAATCTTGGTCCTCCCACTTAATTAGCTTAGATAAGTTACAACCAGGGCACTCATAGTAAAATGGGAAGAATCATAAAACCTGTTTTTCAGCAGTGTAAAGAAGATTAAATAGAATCATATACATAAAGCATTTATAAAAATTCTTATCATGAAAAGCACTGAAAAAAATAGTTGTTATCTATATTGGTGAAATTGATCTTCCTGCTCTCATTTTCATAAATTGAAGACAAAATTTCCACACACTGCACACACACACACACACACACACAGAGTAGCCTCATAATGCTGGTTTAAATAGTCTGGAGTACTGAAAAACAGGTAAATTGGGCTTCTTCATTTATAAGTTTAAAGCTCAATATTGCCATGAAGTTAAGCAAAATATGCTGGACATGTTTTTTAAAATCTCTATTCCTCATAAAGATCTGAAAATTAAAGTATATACAGTATATATATGCATACACTCAGGGTATACCAAAAAATGTATACATACTTTAACAGCTGGTAGCTCAATTTTGAAAATTAAATATATATTTAATAAACACTGTCTTTATAATTATTTAAAGTGTGTGCATACATTTTTGAGACCATATATATATATATATATATATATATATATATACACATACACACACACACACACACACACACACACACATACACACACACAAGCATAAACCCGTGTAGATATAAAAAAAGAAGAGACAGAAATAACAAAATATTGGAAACTATTGGAAGCAGATGGACAAGTAGTAACTGACTCAGCAGACACAACAACAATAAATAAAAACATGGAAAGATCCCATTAGTTATGTTGGGATATTGCATTTATAATCAAGTTGATTTTCCCATCATAATACCATAAGTGTTTAGAGATTGTCAGCCTCAACTCAAATTAATTTTTACCTTTCACAGTCTGATTAACATTCAGTCTCAACATGTCCAAAACAGAAATTTTATACTCTTCCCCTTAAACCTCAGCTTCTCTGTCGGTTTCCTCATCTTGATTATTTACAATTATATTCTTCCAAAATGTTTGGAATGATGCTTAACTTGATTATTTCTCTCATATTTCACATCCAATACAATGACAACTATTGTTGACTGTTTTAAAAATGTATCCAGACTCAGCAGCTGCTCACTTCTATCCCTATTGTCTGAGCCACCATCATTTCTCACCTGGTATATTACTGTTTCAGGTCTGCTGTAACAAAGAACTGAGCATAATAACAACAGAAATGCATTGTTTCATAATTCCAGAGGCTATCACTCTGAGATCAAGGTGTCAGCATGGCTGGTTTCTGCTGAGAGCCGTGAGGGTAAATCTGCCCATCCTCTTTCCTAGATTCTGCAGACCTATAGGCATCCTTAGGCTTAGAGAGACTTCATCCCAATCACTGTCTTCATCTTCAAATGGTGTTTTCTCTGTGTGCAAGCCTGTGTGCAAACTGTTCCTTTTTATAGGAACATTAGAGACCCAGTACACAAAATTTGTGCATTGGTACAGTCCCTAATGGCTGCTAGCTGCTGACTAGGTACACTTTCCCTTCCCAGCCGGCTCCACCTCCTGGTTGTACTCCCAGACAAGTCCTGGTCAAGGGGACAATTTGCATACTATGCTTTTATTATATAGGACTAATCATATTGAATTAGGCCTTACCTTAATGACCTCATGAAAACTTGACTACCTCTGTAAATACCCTATTTCCATTCTGAGGTATTGGGTGTTATGATTTCAATATCTATTTGGGAGAAGCAATTGAACTTATAATACCCAAATTATTGTAGTAACATGGTAATTGTTCTCCCTGTTTCCACCTTTCTCTGTACAAATTACTCTCTACTCAGCAGCCAGAATAAAGCAGTAATGACACTCAGTAACTCTGTCCTCTCAGAGTAAAGTCTTCTAATGGCTCCCCGTCTTATACAGAGTAAAAGCCAAGTCCTTCTGATGCCCTCCCATGTCCTCTGATGAGAAATCACACAGTCTGTGATTATGGTTCACCTAGTATAAAAGTTTAAAATCTTAACTCACAAAGGGATGACTGTTTTGCTCTTCTATGTAGACACTGTCATCACCCTGTTATTCTTTAAAATAGATCCAGGAGTCATCAACATCCCTGGCCTGCAGGTTGAACCCAGCCTATCAACTATTTTTATAAAGAAAGTTTTACTGGGACTTAGCCATGCCACTTGTCTACATCTCTAGGGCTGCTTTCTGCTACAATGACAGTGTCGAATAGTTATAACAGATCATATGGCTCAAAAGCCTGAAATAAATGGTTCTTTATGGAAAAAGTTTGTTGATCCCTGACACATATCTTCAATGTGTGCTAGACAAGTATGACAGTCTCTTTTTTTAAGTTGTAAGTCTTTTACTGAACAAATACCAGTGGCCTCTTTCCAATTTATACCCTTCAAACAGTGATTTGAAGTGTGTCACCTATGACTCCTCTGTACTTCTGAGCATTGTGAGGTCTCCCTCTCCCTATCTAATTACCAGGTATCTCTTGGCCTTCTCTTCTGATGACCACCGGGCACATCCTGAGGGAGAGTCTTAGGTATATTTATACGCAATAAGGTCAATAATTCTGAAGTGTTGAGAAATTGAGCTGTGATGATTCCTAGCTCTTGGTTGATTAATATTTTTTCTTTCCTTTTCCAATGTAACTCATATAAAGAACAAAGTCTTACTCTTGAGATATTGTATAAGTGGTCTCTCTCTCTCTTCTTCTCTTCCTCTCCTTTTTTCTTCTCACAACAGAGTTGATCTCTCTTATTGATCAGCCCCCTCAACCACAATGCTCCCCTCTGTTTGATGAGTTCGCTAAACATGCTTCCATCTCATGACTTTTGTCTGCCACACTTTCTACCCAGAACCCCTAAATATGCACGTGGCTGGCTTCTCACCTACTTCAAGCATTTAGTCAAGTGCCAGCTTCTCAAAACAAAATAAAACAAAAACCTTCTTTGATTGCTCTTAAAGCTATAACTTCCACACCTGACACTCCTAAATCTGTTTGATTTCACTTCATAGAACTGTATTACAGGTTAACAATTTGCTTAATTATTTGGTTATGAGATGTCTTTCTTCCTAGAACATGAGCTGTATATTGAACTATGACTGTTTCTATGACTAGAGCAGTGTAAGACATATAAAAAGCATTTAAATATAACTTGTAGAAAGTGAAAATGCATCAAATTCCACATACAACACAAAGCCAAACCAATGCATTTTGAGTTTAGGATCAGGAGTTACAAATTTGTTGACATCAGTCATTCATAAAGGGACCACTATTTACCAAGAGCCTATGATGTGCCCAGCACTGTCACTGTTCCATGGAATGGAAATAAACAGTCTGCTACATTTTTCCTCTTAGCAGGAAACATAAATGCTTTTTTTTAAAAAATCATCTACCTCCCCACCATCTTTCCAATTGGTTAGCTGAAAACTGCCATTTCTCCTGTTGTTGTTTTTGTGATCTGTTCCCAGTTCTTGGAAGTGTCCCTGGTGTACAGCAGTAGGAGCTCAGAAGGGAACTGGCTGCATGTGCCTTGTTCTGAGCCCCTCCTATGAATGCCCTCTCATGCTCCTCCATACTGCCAACACGACTCCCTCAAGGTTCTTTCCTTCCCAACCTGAGGCTTTTGGGTATAATGTTTGTAGAATTCTGTGTGGCAATTTTTTTAAAGCAGCAAGTATCATTTGAAGATAATCTAGTATTCTTCATGAAATCTAGTATTCTTCTCAAACTTGATAATAGCATAACTGAGATTTTTAGCTGAATTTAAATGGGCTCTAAGTATTAGGGAGAAGGCAAGGAAGTTCTCTTTATTGGGCACTCACTGTAAATAAGGCATATCACATAACTGAATCAGAAACTTGAATAGCAACCCCTTGAGCTAAATTCTACCACTGGCACATCATACTTGAGAAACTAGGGTGCAGAGAGATGAAGTTTCTGCTCTAAAATTATGTGGCTGGTGGCAGGCAGAGCTGCATCTGCTCCAAGATATGCACTCCTGCCCTTTCCATCAAACTATCTTCAACTCAAAGTTCCCAAAGCATTTCAAACTCCAGGAATGTGTCTGAATAAAGAGAGGCTTGTTGTTTCTAATAATAAGAGTCTCCACATGGCTTTTAAGAAGTAAAATTGGAGTGGCAAAGCAAAGATTGTAAGAAAGAAATCACAACAAAAATATATTACATGAAGCAACATGTACCCACTCTCTTAACCTCAGGAATGATCGAGGAGAAGCTGTGGGCAAGAAACATTCAGTTTCTCTACTTCAGGTCAGCATTTCTCAGATGCAAATGATGCATAAATCCCCTTTAAAAGAGAAAAAAGAATCACTCAGACCTCTAGTGTTTCCTTGAATTTTTCACTGCAATGCTATCTAATGATGCTTAAAGTTTCATGCTTATTGACATTTCACAACTGAAAATAATGTAAAATATTAAAAATCACAAAACTATAAAAGCAATACTTTATATCAGAATTATTTGACATGGTCCATGACGCTGTTTGATAACAGCAAATGTTTTTCTGAATATGCGTATAACCCTGATGTTTAGAGTGCAGGATGCTTTTAGTTTGCCTTGAACACAGTAATAGTACCCAGTGCTCGGTAATTATTTGATTATCTCTTGGTTTTCCATTTTTGAAACTCTTGCATAAGTTTTACATAGTGATTGATTTTAATTAGGCAAAAAGCAACATTTACCATCATTATTTCTTCTTCTCCTCCTCCTCCTCCTCCTCCTCCTCCTCCTGCTCCTCCTCTTCCACCTTCTCCTCCTCCTACTCCTTCACCTTCTTCTTCTTCTTCTTCTTCTTCTTCTTCTTCTTCTTCTTCTTCTTCTTCTTCTTCTTCTTCTTCTTCTCTTCTTCTCTTCTTCTTTCTCCTCCTCCTCCTCCTCCTCCTCCTCCTTCTCCTCCTCTTCCTCCTTCTCCTCCTCCTCCTTCTGATATTTGGTTGGTTTTTAGTCTAAGACAATTAAAATAATACCAACTAGTACTCATTCTGGCAAAAATGTGTTTGAAAATAGTCCTTGACCAGCACTGGATTATAGATGATCATAAAATGTTTCTGATTATACTTATATTTATTTTAAAAATAAAAACTAAATCTCTAAAAATTATTTAAAAAAAAACTAAAATATTCTCAAGATTATGAGTACATATCCCTGCCATTCCTCAGCCCATCCCACATATGTCAAGCCATTTTACTGGCTGTGGTGGGCCAGTCCCAGTTCAGTCTCCTGTGCACTAGTTGCCCCCACTATACAGAGCCTCATTTGAAAGGAGAATAAGTGAATCTGAACACAGTTGGAAGAGAGTCTGCTAGTTCACTTCCAATGTTATTTGAACAGGAAAGCACCGTAAAATGTAAGCATTGACATTCACACAGATGCATCCAAGCTATAATTATATTTTTTAGTTGTCTGGATAACTGTTTTCCAGTAATATTAATTAATATCAATCACAGAGTAAAACGGGACCTTCACAGTTGCAGTGATTGGGACATATTGGTGTTTGGCCTTAAAAGAGGCTGAGATATTTAGCCGGCTGTACTCATGGAAGTCACAGGGAAACGGGGGTCTCCCTGAGGCTGCTTCATGGGCAATGGACAGTGTTCAAGTGAGTTCTGTGAGCAGTGGCATTAGAAACTAAATGAGGTGTGATTGCTTAAGGATATTCTCAATAGTGTTCAGTCAAACCCCAGAAAAATGGGAGTCAGAGGCAGTGTTCCTCTTTGTGTACAGACAGAGAAGGGAAAGCAGGACAGAAAGAATGTGAGGTCCAGAGGGAGAGGGCAGAAAGCTAAGGAGAAAGGCATTGAGATGAAATGTAAAGTTGCTCATGTACATAAGCCACCAAATCAAAAGTCTTGTTTCTTCACACATAAATGATTAAGAGCTCAAATTGCAAAAATGGAGGGAATTAGATTAAAATCAGGGGCTTTGTCTGAAAAAAAAGTGCTTAGTCTGAAAAATATCAATAAGTATAATATTCCTCTCCTAGGATTTTAGAAGGAAACTGTCCATTCCTGGGTTATTTCTCTTGGAGGAATCACCTATACATCTAGATGATGTATCAATTCACAAAGAATCAACACCAGCAATAAAAAATGCTGCAGTCAAGGCAGCAAGAATAGGGGAGATATTTCTAAAATGACCTCTCTTTCTTTCCCTCTGTCCTCCTGAAGGCAGAGAACACAGCCTGGAACCCTTGTAAAAATACCTTCAGAGAGGAAGGTCCTATCAGGGAAGAGCTCCAGGAAGGGG